>WHYT01015581.1:330702-358899 GCA_009806455.1 Tetrax tetrax | reverse complement strand
TTGTTTTTTTTTTTTTTCTGGCTTAGATACTGCTAATTATATTTAGTACAAAATGTCCCAATTTCTGCAAAACACACTGATTCTAAGAAAGTTGAAAATAGGAAAATACTGCATTCTTCAGCTGAATGAAGAGAACTTTAATTTTCAAGGAGCAGTGGATGAGTCACAACAAAAAGTGGTAAGAGAAGGTGAATCTGATTCTGTGCACCAGAAGATTGCCTGCATCTCTCTGTTCACGGCTACAGAAGTGAAAGGGTGATTTTAAATTGCTGCTAGTCTGTATCATGAAGCCTTGATAATGGGAAGAAGATATGGGGTAAGCTATTCTGATAATGAGAAAATTAAAGCCTTTAAAGAAATTGGGGAGAGAATCTTTTTATTCACATGACAAAGAGACCCTTATTTAGATCTTCTTTGCAAGTGTAGGGGAAAGCACTAAGCAATCATTTCTCTGTCCTTTATCCAAATTATTAGGATGAGGACCATTTTAATGAGTGTGCAGATTGAGAGTTTTATTCTGAATCATATTTTGTCAAACTAGACACATCACAAAGGGTTCTGTGGCTCATCCCTCTGCCACTGCAATGAAAATCTCATAAAAAAAATGAATGCTAATTATATATTTCAGATGTCAACATTAAAAGCATTTAAGAACACAAAATTCAAAAAAGTCTTGGCCAGATTTTTTAAATTGACTTCTTAACCTTTACTTCCAAACTAGTGTGATTTATTCTTCTGTTGATTGCCATGTAGTAAACAACCGAAAGGCAACTGCCCAGGTTGAGTACTGACATGCACTGAAGTTATCCTAGGACATCGGTGCTAAGGTATAGCAACAATCAGCAACCAAAATAAAAAGACAAACAGAATTTAAGACCTAACAAAACTGAAGGGAGATCCAGAATACGGCATAGATAGGGAAGGACCCTGAACTGGTGGAGGAAGCAGCTATCAAAACCTTAAAAAAAAAAATAAAATAAAAATTCCCTTCTGTAACTAAGAAGGAGTTTTGGCTGGTTATTTTTTTGGTGACCCATTGACCAAGAAGGGCAAGCATTCAATTTCCTCCACCATGCTCCTACCACTTATTTTAATGAGGTGCTGATCTCAGTCAATAAACTCATGGTTTTATTTCATATTTAAGACCAATTCCATGTTTAGGAATCATCTCATGGGTTCACCATGATGTTGAGAGCATTGCACTGGAGTAGCTGACAGCTAACTTTAACCAACAGCAGAACAAACTGATCTGGGCTGTGCCTTACTTTACTTTCAAATATATGAAGCTAAGAATTGATAGGACCATAATCTCTATGGTCCCAGCATTCATCTATAGGCTTTCTCCTGCCTTTATCTGTATCAGAGTCTATTCCAGCAGTATCCCAGGCACTAAAGCGTAGCTTGAAAAGACTCAGGCCTAAGACGTGATTAGAAGATACATCTTCCCCTCCTGGCAACCACCTGCAAAGCCATTTCAGAAGTCTAGTCTTTCTTGTTCAGTAAACCACATATTGCAATGTGCAGAAAATTCTGTGGCCACTCAGTCTAGTTGGGTGGATTTGGGTTTAGGGGTTGTGTCTGTATATCACTAAAGGAGAGAGCAGAAGAGGTAATATCCAGCCTGCTATTTCTCTGTAATGTCAGTGGTGGGCGAGGGTGCAAAGCCGAGGATGGAAACTGAACTGAGAGAGCCCTGGCTCACAGGCAGGAAGGCTACAAATTGAGCTGGGAGGGTAACAGAGCAGCTTTGTAGGACTGAAAAGTGCTGGAAAGGCAGAATTTAAAGTTCAGTATATAACTGGCTCTGAAAATGAGAGCTTAGGAGAGGAATATTACAAGTAAGGCAAGGGATCAGGGACAGTAGTATTTTCCTGCACATACACTACTACAGTTAATAAACTAGTGAGAGAAGAAAGATGCTAAAGCACAGCAGAAAAATAAAAGCCTTAAAGAGAACATAATTTTTAAGATACGTATCTGCCAATCAAACACTATCCTGGTAGTTTTTAAAAGTGACCTGATTGCTTGGCCATTAGCACAGCAGAGTGCCTTGTGAGGAAAACGAACCCAAGTCCTATTGTCTGAATATAATAGAAACTTGGCAGGGGACATCTAATGATGACTATAACTGTGTTAGGAAAAACAAGGGAGAAAAAAATATGATCTTCTAGTCCACTTTGGAAGAGCTGCCATTTTTATGTACTTAAAAAACATGAATGCAGGGATCGCGTTTATGAATTATGACAAAAGCCTAAAAAGAACTATTGATGGGATATTAGTGTCCTCCAATTTTACCATACCTCAAAGCATCTACTATCAATAGCTCCCTTTATTTTCCCCACTTTTATTGAATTCTTTGCACTGCCGCTCCAAGATTGCAAAGTTACTAAGTACAGTAGGGTAGAGTTGATAAATTGGGTTGCTGACACAATCAAAATTAGGACTAAAATTGTGTAGCACACACTAATGCAGAAGATTTAAGTTTTGTTTCTGATTTTGAAAATGTTGAACTAGAAAGTTTTTTTTTTATATGACTGATAAGAACACTAAGAATCGATGAGGAACAATGTCCTATATACCAGATTAATGTGTGCACAAGGAACAAAATTACTGATTTTAAAATGTAGACTTTTCAAACTGTACTTTTCTTTATCTTCAGGAGATTTGTGATTGGAGTTTATTGCTACACTTTTTCTAGATTGGAAGAACTATTTTGAATATGATTACTTTTCCTAAATTCTTCTCATTCATGGTTTTAACTCCAGTATTTTGGCTGGAAGAAAGATTTCACTATTCTGATAAGAAAACACCATAGGCTAAACTTACTGATGAAAGTTACTGAAAACACAATAAAAGTTATTTGCTGCTCAGTGTCATGTAACAAACTCAGTTCTACTGTCTGTGTTAAATTTATAGGCTAAATAATATTCCCTTATTAAATTAAAAACCCCTTCATGCCAAAAGAAATGTGAACAATCAAGTAAATAAACTTTTGCTGTATTGGTTATATGGGAAAAATAATGCTAAAACAACTACATTTAAAACAACTCTCCTTTTGCTTTCCTACTTAATGACCCTAGAATTTTAACTACTAGAAAATCATATAGCCACTTGTATTGTTGGGACATTATCACACTGTTGAAGCTCTTGGCAGATAGAGAATTATTTTCATAGAGCAGAAATTAAATTCAATTCGGAGACTGGATTTCTTTGGTATCATAGGGCAGTTACATGAAACTGAACAAACTCTTACCTCTATCTCCATCTTTATCTCCTGAGCCTTAAATCCAAGCTTATATGTGAACCTACTGAATTTTTGTGATAAAGTTTTGAGGCAACTCTGAGTGAACTGGAATGGGAAACGACATAGAACCACTAGAGAAACACTAGAAGGTAAAATATAAATCTTTTTGGTTATTCCAGTTTCCAAGCCCCAGAAGGAATATATATATATATAATCTATTAATCTGTTAAACCACACAGGCAGCTGGATTTTTAACTTCTAGAACAGCAGTGGAGAACAGAGATTTTAAGAAGCCACAGTGGCAGTTTAACCTTTATGAGCAAAAGGCAGTTCTTTCTAGATAAAACAGAGCTGACAGATTTGCTGGAACAGTTATGATTAGCTATGCATCACCTGTCATTCAAGCTGACAGAAAGATTTTCTTCAAAGTTACTGAGTCTTTTTTTTTATGTTATTGGCATCTAGATTCATCCTGGAGGCTATCAGAAGCTCTCTAAATCTGCACCATTTGATCCACAAAACATCACTCTTGCCTGCTTCAGCAGGTCATCACTGTTACACACAGGGTTTAACAAGGGCTTGATAAACACTTCACGAGTTTAATAAGCAAGATAAGCATTACAGAACTTATAATATTTGTAAGTACAAAACAAGACCTCTGTCTTTTTTTATTCTGTCAGAGTGGTTCAGAAATTAGACCACTGAGAAGCCAAAAACATGCAAAAGAGATGGATAGTTGTACGAGCAATAGTACCAGGAATCCAATGTCAGTGGTGCTGCTACAAGTCACTCTCTGACTTCAGTGTCAACTTGAGTTGTTACAGCAAACTATACACATATCATTTCCTGGTCGTCTTCTGATCATAAGAATTGGGCACAACTTATTATTGCCTCCTCGGTCCCATAATCACCATCACTAAGACTGCATGCTTGCTACATGTCATGTCATTCTTTTAACAGATATACATGTATATTTATGCACCTTGGTTGAAAATCAGTGTGTTTTTTTTTAGAGGATGGGTAACAGGAAAAAATGGAAAAGGTGATGGCAAACAACAACAAGATACAGAGAAGCTTGAAAAGAGGAGAAAGAAAATTTTGGCTGCATCACACTTGGGAAACAGCCAATAAACAGGGAATCCTCATAATGCCAGGCTCTTCCTGGGCTGTGTATGAGTGCAGAGAGAAAAAGATTCAATGGCAGAGCCTAAACCAGTGACTTCCCTCTCCCCCAGAGCCAGCACTCTTGCAGGAAATAGAAGCTAGGCCCATGAAGGAGTTTCATAGCAAGGCTCCAGCCTCTGACTGCTGACTTTCCTTCTCTTACAACAGCTCATGGGAAGAAAGGGCACGTCTAAGAATGTAATTTGTGTTTGTGACTTGTGTCTCAGTTGCAAAAGCACTGACTTCTTTGGGACAAGGTGGAAAGAAAAATCACACAGGGTTAATAGCTGGCAGTTTAAGTACAGAGGGGTTGTGCCTGCTCTCTTTCTGTGTGCATGGAAGAGGAGATACAGTGGGAGGGGGAAGGAATGGCAGTGTTACATTCCCATGATCTTACTTGGGACACAACCAGCAGGCACCATAAAAGGGAAATGCTGCGAGCTTGCAGCATAACTTTTAATTGTGACTCAGAGTTTCTGGCATGAGGCCTGCCTGCCTTCTTCCTCCTCCTCCCCACCCCACATAAAGAGAAAAATATTATTAGTCTATTAGCTAATAGCTCTAATTATCACTCAAGCTCCTTTTTGTTGCACTCCACTGTTTTCATGGGAACAGTATACAGATTCTTCTCACTCAGCAGCAGCCCCTTCCAGGGCAGAAATATGAACATCGTTTAGAATATACTCAGAAAATTGCAGACATTAAAATCAGATAAGATTCATTGATCATAAAGTGCATTTCTCCGCTAAGGAAGGCTTAGTCCTAAAAGCACACTTTCTAGTGTTTCATACAGAATAATGTTAAAAATACCAGTGGTGAATCATCCTTCAGATTCTCTCAGGAGACAGTTCCTCAGCAGAACTCACTTTTGTGGTTTTTGTTGTAGTTTGGTTTTTTGATAGCATAATTTTTTCATTTCTTTATTTTATTCTTACCTATATCTTCCCTTATAGCATTAAATACTTTGCATACAGCTAGCAACCTTCACACTTTTATTACCCATTACATCTTACACACTCATTATATGATGCATAGTGTTGCCCCTCCTTCACACTTCCATACAGCTAAGGCCTTATTGTGGGGCCATTTGCAATGGAGCATCAGGACCACAGATGAATTTCTGAGCAGATGCATCTGTCATGCGGCATCCCAGAGAAGGAGGGAGGCAGCAGCACAGAGCTGTAGCTAGCTACCTGCCATTAAGCTGCAAAGGTTGCACCAGCTGCCCTGCAGCTGCCTCAGTCCTGCTACCAGGCGTGGTCCCCTGTTCCTCCTGGAAATGATGGCTCATCCTTCTCACGTAAGCAAACATGACATCTTTTTGACCTGATATACATTCTTTCACATAGCACCACCTCAGACACTGAACCCAAGCAAATTCAAGAGGTTTGTCTGAACACCATTCCTTGCTTTGCTTACTAATCACATACCTAATGTAATACCTTTAATCCATCTCCTAAATCCTCTAGTAATTAATTTGTTGTTCTTCACTAAATTATCTCTAATTGATCAATATCTTTCTAGTTAACATAATGCTGAATCCTGCCCAGTATTTCAGAAGCAGTCTAAAGAAAACAACTCTGATTGTTTATTGGACTCTTATTTGTGCTTGGCTATTTTTGTCAGCTACTACCATCATTAAAAAACTCAGAACTCAGGAGAACTGTCTCTTGGCATTATAGCCTTCCACTGGGGAAACACCAAAACCAGCAACATTTCACCTGAGCCCACTGAATTATGCCCAGATGCAAACTTTTAAGAAACAGATGCCTTATATTACAGATAAACTGAACAAATAACAGGTACAACTTCATCATGAATGCTAAAACCTGCTTATATTGCTAATTGTTTTAAGTGTGATGACTTTAAAACCTCTGGAAGACTTTGCAAAAAAAAAAAAAAAAAACAACTCAGAGAGTGTATTCTCACTTCATTGCCAGGACACAAGAGCATAAAGTGTTTTCTGATCATTCAGTGCCTTTTGCTCCGTTATCTTCCATTTTACTTTTCTCTCTCCACTTCCTCCAAACACACTTTATGGTGCTTCCAGTATTTAGGATTTCACAGACAAGAAATCCAAGAATGCTGAAACACAGAAGTACCAATTAAAATATACTGGTTTTTTTTTTTTTTCCCCCTCATGCCAATTAATATATACTTATAAAAGGTCACATAGCTTTGTCATGGGTTTGCTTATTTTTCTATATCAAAAACTACACAATTAATAGACACACATAAACATCTAAATCTGAGTGGATAGGGAAGATATTGGACATCTGTCAATAATACTGTCTCTAAACTGGAGTGTGTGTTTTTCATCTCACAGATGTTTTTTTCCAGACATGCTTGATGCTTGCTATAGACAGTTCCTATCTTGTACTACTGAGGTATATTTACCCAGGGATGTGTGCGCACACACATACAGGTATCTATATTTATCCATCCATGAATACATATACATGCATATGTGTGTGTGTGCATGCATGTATATTTAAATTTACAGATATATGCTACCCAAGTATCTGTTACTTCTGCTATTTTTCTGTGCAAACGATTCAAATTATCAATTTTTAGCATTTTTTGTAAAGCTTCAAGTGCTGTGATTATGATCTTGCTTGAGAAGCTCATTTTTCATTTACAAAGAGAAAGGAAAGTAGATTTCTAACCCTTGTGAAAATCTTGAAGATCTGCAAATGTGAAGTAAATTAATGTCAAAGATGAGAAAAATAACAAACATTAAAAGAATGTACCAATGTTAAACATCTCAGAGTTTTAAAATCCTTTGCTTTTTTACTGCTTCTAATTTTTATTAATGCTTGTTTTTCCCTGCATTCTGGTCCATATCCATGATGTCCTCCTGAACGGGAAAGCTGTTTTCACATGGGAATCTTTGCTTCCACACCATGTGAAAATAACTGTTGTCATCAAATACAGTGTAGCGCGCTTGCTCTTTCTCCTAATAGACAGGAGTTTAAATATCTTCTGTGAGTGATATACATGATCCAGTGTGAAGAAGTATAAATTTATCTGTGTGAAATTTACATCTATGTGACATGCCACAAAGATAATTACTTTTGCTTTCTTGAGTTAATTAGCACCTGAGTTTCCAGTAATTTGGATTTTTGCAATTGGATGAATAACACATCTTAAAGTTTATCTGGAAAGGTAACCAGCAAGTTCTAAGGAATTTTTAAACTATTATGAATCAATTACCTGTATACCAGGAATTTCACCAGCTGGTAAAGTTTAGGTAAATGATCATCAGCTAAATCCTACTTTTTAACCAATCAGAGTTGTCAAAATAGGACCTGGAGGTCAGTCAAGTGAATTTAAAGATGGCCTAACCAATCTTTACAGGAATACCTTTTTTTTTCTCAGTCTACAAAGTCCTGTCTTCCTACAAACCTTCCCATCTCCAATATCTTTCTATTTGGTTAGAATATTATACATCTATACCTTTGTGCATCATAAACTAGAGAGGAAAATGTAGAGAGGAAAGGGAATAAACTGTCTGCAATCAAAAACCAGCACTGAAAAATGCAAGTAGGACCATAGGGAATTTGAACTTGCTGCTTCGGACATTTGGAGGACATGACAGCGAGATAAATCTTTGCATAGTTTCAAGGGAAATATTGCACAGTTGGAGCAAGGCATGCAGATCCTGCTGTTCTGACCTTCCCAGAGAGTCCTGGACCAATACCCATCACTGAAGTGCAGATACAGCTTCATGACTCTCCAGAGAGAGCACACGACCTACTAGTCACCTTGCCATCAAGTGGCATAACTTCCTCTTACAATTTAGGAGCTTTATTTATACCTTATGGTGTCAATGGCTCCTTCACCCAGAATGTGATTCTGTGACAAAATGTTTAATTTTTTTAAGGTTTAGCAAGGTGCTCCATAGTAGTCACAATTCCCCAAGGACATTTGAAGAAATTGTCATGTGCTTGAAGCAGTAATCTGGTTAGTAATTATAATAATGTTAAAAATCTGTAAGATTTTTATTGTTTGGTGCTTTGGAATATTGAAATCTGTGACAGAGCACCAATGCCAAAGCACTAAGGCTATGAATATTAAGAACTATGTATGATTAATAGAGAATAAGTAGGTGCTCTGTACATTTTATGAGAGGCAGTTAAAAATTATCACAAATAATCTGTAATTCTAAAAAACACAAACTTTTCAAGGTGAAAAGAGTATCTGATACAATACATTTCCACATGTTGACTGGAAGCTGGACCAGAATAGATTAAATAGAAATTAAATAAAGAATATCTGCACTTATTTATATAATTTTGAGTTCAGCAAAAATCAAGGGCCTGATTTTCTAAACTAATATATTTCTCAAGTCATAGAGTCATAGAATGATTTAGGTTGGAAAAGAAGTTTAAGATCATCAAGCAAACCTAACACTATCAAGTTCGCCACTAAACTATCCCTAAGTGCTACAACTAAATATCATTTAAATAATTCCAGCTTTGGTGATTCAACCACTTTCCCAAGAAGCCTGTTCCAATGCTGGACAACCCTTTCAGTGAAGAGATTTCTCCTAATATCCAATCTAAACCTCCCCTGGCACAGCTAGAGGCCATTTTCTCTTGTTCTACTGCTTGTTTCTTGGGAGTAGAGACTGGCACCCACCTCGCTACAACCTCCTTTCAGGCAGTTGTAGAGAACACTACGGTGGGCACTGAGCCTCCTTTTCTCCAGACTAAACAACTCCAGTTCCCTCAGCTGCTCCTCATAAAACTTGTGCTCTAGATCCTTCACCAGTTTCATTGCTCTTCTTTGGACACACTCCAGCACCTCAATGTGTTTCTTGTAGTTAAGGGCCCAAGACTGAACACAGTATTTGAGGTGCAGCCTCACCATTGCTGAGATGATCACCTCCCTACTCCTGCTGGACACATTATTTCTGATATAAGCCAAGATGCTGTTGGCCGCCTTGGCCACCTGGGCACACTGCTGCCTCACATTCAGCCGACTGTTGACCAGCATTTTCAGGTCCTTTCCTGTCAGGCAGCTTTGCAGTCACTTTTCCCCCAGCCTGTAGCATTTTATGGGGTGGTTGTGACCCAGATGCAGGACCTGGTAATTAGCCTTGTTGAATTGCATACAATTGGCCTTGGCCCATCGATCTAGCCTGTCCAGATTCCTCTGTAGAGCCTTCCTTGCTGGAAGGAAGGGATGCCATCCAGAGGAACAGTCTTGGGAAGTGGGGCTGTGTGAAACTCATGAAATTCAGCAAGGCCAAGTGCAAGGTCCTGCACATGGGATAGAGCAATCTCAAGCACAAAATAAAGGCTGGGTGGAGAATAGATTGAGAGCAGCCCTGAGGAGAAGGACTTAAGGCTGTTGGTTGATGGGAAGCTCAACATGACCCAGCAATTGCATTTGCATTCCAGAAAGCTAACCGGATCCTGGGCTGCTTCAAAAGAAGGTGGTGAGGCACTGGAACAGGTTGTCCAGAAAAGCTGTGGATGCCCCATCCCTGTAAACATTGAAGGGGATGGGGCTTTGAGCAAGATGATCTAGTGGAAAGTGTCTCTGCCCATGGCATGGGGGTTGGAACTAGATGATCTTTAAAGTCCCTTCCAAGACAAACCCTTCTATGATTCTATGATTCCTACCCTCAAGAGATCAACACTCCCACACAACTTGGTATTGTCTGCAGACTTACTGAGGGTGCAGTCAATTCCCTCATCCAGGTCATAGATAAAGACATTGAACATAACTGGCCTCAATACTGAGCCCATGGGAACACCACTTGTGACTGGCTACCAACTGGATTTAACTCCATTCACTACAACTTTTTGGGCTCAGCCATCCAGCCAGATTTTCACCCAGAGTATGCCCATCCAACCGATGAGCAGCCAGTTTCTCCAAGAGAATGCTATGGGAAATGGTGCCAAAGGCTTTATTAAAGTCTAGGTAGACTATATCCACAGCCTTTCCCTCATCCACTGTGTTGTTATCTTGTCATAGAAGGAGATCAGGTTAATCAAGCAGGACCTGCCTTTCATAAACTTAGTCACAGCAGTAGGCATAATCACACTGAGGTACCAACAGTCAAGTGAAAAAGCAAAATCAGCACATAAGAGTAAAAGTTACTCTAAACCAATTTAAAATGGAGACAAAATTTAAAGCACTGACTGAGCAAACGTCTCCAGTACTGGAAAGAAGAAGGATTTTTTTTATATATGTAAACACCAAATCCTCAGAGAAATGCTGACATGAATAACATTGTGGCATGTTTTGACACTTTTTGTAAAAATCAATGCAAAATCCTTGATATAAGTTTCCCCTTTTTATACCTTTGATATAACATTAGATTGGGAATAGACTTAGGTTGACTAGTAGACCTAAGCACAAGAAAACATGATTAAGAATATATTAACATTTGTGAAACCAATATATTGAATTACCAGGCACAACAACTTGACATACTAGACCTCAGCAAAAATTAAAACATTAGCAGAAAGTAAAGCTTACTAGCTTTGGGGAAATAAACATTTTACCTGATCTACAAATGATCCTAAACAAAATAAAATAATGTTAATTTTCTATTTAGGTCAATAGCTCAATTTGCGATGTACACTGAGGTCTCAAAAGCAACATTTTTAACCTAAAGTTAAAATGTTCCCTTAAAATCAGGAAATGTCAAAAATGCAGATGTAAACTTTCCTTTCTATTCTCAGAATCATCACGAACCGAAGAAACATTCTTTCTTACTGCAGTTCTGACCCTGCTTTTCAGAAAATAAATAATACCAGCTAAACATTTCAAATCTGTGGCCTTAATATTCATAATTAGGAAGATATATATACCTATGTTTAGGTCTGGTCTTTCTCGTAAAGAACACTTTTAAAAACACAAATAGTCACTAATCTACCTGGAAACAAAAAAAAAAAGTACTGACTGGACCTGTGTGAGCTACTCTGCCTGGCCGCCCAGGGCAGGCCACATGCACTATATACCTCCAGCCAAGTGCTTGTACATCTAGAAATCCCACAGAAATTCATGAGGACACCATCTAGTTAGACTTCGTTTTCCACGTGACAGGGAGTTGATCCCAGCAACACAGTACGGACATTTGCAAAGCTGAAGAAATGATGGCCTTTGAAAGATATGGCTAGATTTTCCCAGAAATAGATATTTTTCCTCTCCTTCTGTTTCCCCTCCTGAATTGAACATATTGTATTGCTGAGATCAACCCCCAGTCACTTCAAAAGCAAAGGTGCAGCTCCCTTTCTTTCTCCTGAGGCCACATTCTTACTTTGGTATTGGGGATAAAGTTTCAGATACAGATTTTGACCTACACTGCCTTAAGCAGAGGGAAGTCTTGGCAATTCAGCAGCATCTCTGTCTGCTTGATGTCAGAGACCGTACTGCCCTTATCTTTCTTTGCCTGTCATGGATACATTGATTTTCTGAACATTGTAATGTCTACTATTCAGTGTTTTCCCAAGAAATGGGATGAGGAAAAGAACACTGCTCTTGTGATTTGAATAGAGAAAGTTCTTTCATCAAAACCTACTCATTTTAACATTCTACCTTCCTTGTTTAAAAATGAAGAGAGATGTTATCGTATGTGACAAAAAAAAAGTTAATAAATATTTCTTTACACACACAGACGCACACATGAAGATCTCGAGTTGGAGAAGGGATAGCAAATTGACATGAGGAATAAATGCTTATTTTAATAATTCAAATGATACAGCATCAACTGTCACCTCTTCATATCAATCAGTCATGTAAATGTAAAGACAAAATTATAAATAAATAATAACTTCTAGTAAATAATTTTATACATTAAAATATACATAAAATTAATTAAATTATACATAATTAATTAAAATATACATAAAAATTTTTGACTCTACAGTAAAGATAGTTCTGAGTTGTCTGGTCAAGGTCCTAATTTGACTCCAAACTTCTCCGAAGTTCAGAACTGGGTTTTTGGAAGTGTAAATCTGATTCATTTGCATTTACAACAGTTCATTGTATTTTAACAACATAATTAAAATTAAAGCAGCAAATAAATCAGGGGTGAATTTTGTGATGCGTTATCCTGACTTTTTAAATTGTCTTTCCTCATTTATACGCTTAACAGTAGATCTCCCAATTACTACTGTAAATTAGAGAGTTTCTGTTAATTAGTGGGCATGAGATGTCTCCCATATTGTTTTCTCTATACAATAGAAAAACACTAAGAATCATGGAAAAATCAATTCAAACAAATGAATAAGAGCTAAAGAGTTCAGCCAAGGCATGGTCCTTGATTAATGCCCAAATCTGCAGCATGTTCTTTAAAAATCAAACACAAATTACTCTGATTTACACTGTACCTTGAACAAAAAAGCAACAGTTGCACGTAACGACATTCTGTCTACACTGCACATCTCTTTGTAAGACAGCATCCATTGAAATATTTACTTTTTGCACTATTAGCTTTTTTGGTCTCTGAAGGAACGTTTCACCCAGAACTATTGTCTATGTTGTTTTGGTCTCAGTAGCTAACTATAATGCAGTTTTTTGTGTTTCCTCAGCAATTTCTTCCTCTTAAAGTGAAGAATGAAGGGAAAGTAGGCTGTGGCCTTATTCTTGTTCTCCATATTGTGCACAAATTGGAGGCATGCCTCCTTAGCAGAGGTCCAGCCTCATTTTTCTCTACAGCTATGTTGACCTTAACATGTGTTACCATGCAGTAGGAGTAGATTTGTAGAATGAAATAGCTGGCATGGGAGATCAAGTGCAAATAAGAACCATACATTCCTCCTTCAGATTAGCTCCAGTTTGATCCTGTGGGCTGATCTTCCATTGGCAGTTAGCACTCATTTGGTGCTCTCCCAGAGAGTTTAATCTAAATAAATGTGTGAGCACTCTGAAACCACTCCATAGTGGAAATCAGAGTACTGAACCAAAATAAAATACTCATGTAGCTGCAGTATTCCCCAAAATGATCCTAGAAACCTACTTTTAACATAGAATGATTGTGTTCTAAGCATGGTCCCAGGTGCGTAACATCATATGGGCGAAGTTTTAGCAGTCTGAGAACATCTGGAGATGTTGCAGTGCCTACATCTGAAGTAGCCCATCATGGCTTGGCATTTCTGTTTCCACTGTAGCTTGTTTCTCAGTCATCTTTGTGTGTATGTAGTTGCATGGGCTGTTTATAGGACAGTCACCACCAAGTGAAGCACAATAAATTTGCCTAGGATGGAAATAACATTCTACCTAGGGGCTATTCTGTAACAACCACTGCTACAAAAACAAGGGAAAGTTCACAGTTTGCCGAGGTAGTCCAACGTTTTGTTCTCAGCACCACATGCCATCAGTCACAGCAACTTGAAAAGGTGAGGTGACCTCTCCGTTTAGAGTGCCAAAGAAGTTATTACTGGCTTAGATTTGAAAGGAAAGGAGCTTCACTATGAATGCATAATATATTCTGATTCAAATGCCTGGGATGAACATAGTCAGAGCCTTAACTTCTGAGGGAATTTTCTCCTATAGTTCCCTCCATAAACACTGTTGCTGTTTTTGAGATGAGAGAATTTCCTCAGGCTGCATTCTCATGTATCTTTGTATGCTCTCTACTGCATCACTTACTTATCACTATTAATCTTTGTCTACAGGTGATGTACATTCTTTCAGTTGCAGGAAAGAACAACAACAAAGAGTAATTGTATTTTTTAACCAAAATAAGGCCATTTTAAGTAAAATACTTAAATAAAATAGTAAAATTGTTCATTGTGCTTATTTTTAGTGCTAGCAACAGCATTTTTTTTCCTTTTAGCTTGCAGATTGAACCCAAAGTCAACCTTTCCTTGAATGCTTCATGAGCTTGCTGTAAGTCTCTTCAGCTCCTTTGCACTTAGTGGATTCATTACTGTCACCTGAATTTTGCTCTAGAAGCAGGTAACAGCTTAAGAAGGTACCATGTAATTTGTCTAATTGCTGACACAGGGGAAAAAATTAAATTAATTCTATGGTAAAAAATATACAATTAGAAAAATATTCAAACTCAAATCAAGGGGAGAAGTACAAAAGAAAAAAAAATGCCTCTATTGTATTGTAAACAGTATGAGTTTGATTTAATCTGAATCAAAGATACAAACAGAGACAACTTGGCATTAAACTATAATAAATCAGTTATGTCATTTTCTACTAAATACCAGCATAAAATTGAACCTCTTTTTTTCCTCTTTTAAGATATCAATGTTTACATATTTTGAGCATTGAAATTATAAAAAAAAATAATTTATTCAGTAAAAAACTAGAACTTCATCTAGCTACTGGTGTAAAGGACAATCAAAATGTTTCTATAAATACATTAGCAACAAAAGGAGGGCTAAGGATCCATTGATGTGGATGTGAGGAGAAATACAGTGACAGAGGATGAGGAAAAGACTGAGGTAGTTAATGCCTTCTTTGCCTCAATCTTTAATAGTAAGACCAGTTGTTCTCCAGCTATCCAGCTTCCTGAGCTGGAAGACAGGGATGGGAAGAAGAACAAAGCCCCCATAATCCAAGGGGGAATGATTAGAAACCTGCTATGCAACTTAGACACACACAAGTCTATGGGGTCAGATGGAACCTACCCAAGTATACTGAGGGAACAGGAGGAAGTGCTAATCAAACCATTTTCTGTCATTTACCAGCAGTCCAGGCTAACAGAATGTCCCAGTTGAGGGGAGGTTAACAAATGTGATGCCCATCTAAAAGAAGGGCTGGAGGGAAGATTTTGGAAATTACAGGCCTGCCAGTCTGACCTTGGTGCCAGGGAAGGTTATGGAGCAGATTGTCTTGAGTACCATCACACAGCACGTAGAGGAAATCTGAGTGATCAGGCCCAGTCAGCATGGGTTTATGAAAGGCAGGTCCTGCTTGATTAACCTGATCTCCTTCTATGACAAGGTGATTGACTTAGCGGATGAGGGAAAGGCTGTGGATATAGTCTACCTAGACTTTAGTAATGCCTTTGGCACCATTTCCCACAGCATTCTCCTGGAGAAACAGGCTGCTTATGGCTTGGATGAGCATACTCTCAACTGGTTAAAAAAAATGGCTGGATAGCCAAGCCCAAAAAGTTGTAGTAAATGGAGTTAAATCCAGTTGGTGGCCAGTCACAAGTGGTGTTCCCTAGGGCTCAGTGCTGGGGCCAGCTCTGTTTAATATCTTTTTCAGTGATCTGGACAAAGGGAAAGAGTGCATCCTCAATAAATTTGCAGACAATCCCAAGTTGGGTAGGAGTGTTGATCTGCTTGAAGGTAGAAAGGCTCTACAGAGGGATCTGGACAGGCTAGAACAATGGGCCAAGGCCAATTGTATGTGATTCAACAAGGCTAATTACCAAGTCCTGCATCTGGGTCACAACCACCCCATGAAATGCTACAGGCTGGGGGAAGAATGACTGGAAAGCTGCCTGACAGAAAAAGACCTAGACGTGTTGGTCAACAGCTGGCTGAATGTGAGGCAGCAGTGTGCTTAGTTGGCCAAGGCGGCCAACAGCATCTTGGCTTGTATCAGAAATAATATGTCCAGCAGGACTATGTAAGCGATCGTGCCCTTGTACACACTGGTGAGGCTGCACCTCAAGTACTGTGTTCCGTCTTGGGCCCTTGACTACAAGAAACACATTGAGGTGCTGGAGCATGTCCAAAGAAAAGCAATGAAACTGGTGAAGGATCTAGAGCACAAGTTTTATGAGGAGCAGCTGAGGGAACTGAAATTGTTTAGTCTGGAGAAAAGGAGGCTCAGGGCAGACCCTATCACTCTCTACAACTACCTGAAAGGAGGCTGTTATGAGGTGGGTGCCAGTCTCTACTCCCAAAAAACAAGCAGTAGAACAAGAGAAAATGGCCTCAAGCTGTGCCAGGGGAGGTTTAGATTGGATATTAGGAGAAATCTCTTCACTGAAAGGGTTGTCCAGCATTGGAACAGGCTGCTTGGGAAAGTGGTTGAATCACCAAAGCTGGAATTATTTAAAATATGTGTAGATATGGTACTTACGGACATGGTTTAACGGCAGACTTGGCAGTGCTTGGTTAACAGTTGAACTTGATGATCTTAAAGGTCTTTTCCAACCTAAACTATTCTGAGTCTGTGATATACCTAACTGCATTAAAAAAAAAATTCAGATTTTCTTTAAGTAAGGAAATACAGAGTCATTCATTATGTCTGCCTAATATACGGATTTCTGATAACATACTGAAGTTATAATGAAGCTGAGAGTTCCTGGCATAATAACACCTACTGCCTGGCAGGCTTGCATAAGGGTAAAAGCTAAAGCCCAAATTGATCTTGCCATGCACTACTGGAGCAGGAACACCCCAAGCTATATTAATGCTTTCCTCTTAACATGATTTTCAGAATTTAAAGAATTGGTTTAAAAAAATAAAAAGGGGGAAAACAAGAAAAAAAGAACAAATTAATATATCAAGAGTAGTTTGTTTAGGATGTAAAAGAATTTATAAGTAATATCAAACAGAAATTAAATTACAGCTGCAGTTAACAATACAGCATATTACACTTGAAATAACACTCCCCTGGAGATAGCCTAGTGTACCACATTTATTATAGGAGCTGAATAAAAACATAAAATTACAAGTGAAAAGTTGCGAAGAGGGTAGGTTAAGTTCATGCTGTTTCCCATTTATGTTATATCCTTGTCATGAGGATGGACTGACTAGAGAAAAGCATGGGTCATACTTTTCGTCTTTCTCAGTTTACCCAGGAGAGTTAATTGTTTTCTGTTTTACAGCTTTCTTAGGGGTTTACAGTTGGTTTCTTTTCAAACAAGCAACAAACAAACCTTCCCATTACATTTCAGCAGAAGCTACAGATAAAAAACATTTGATACTGAAATGTCCACTATTTTAGAATTCAAGCATTTCAGACATCATGTACCATACTTGGAAAATATGTATATCTAGATGTACATACAATATGATACTAACACAGTGCTAAGTAGTGAAGAAGGAGATATTGATAGCTTATTTTCTCATTGAGGAGATGAGGTCTTTTTTTCTTCTCATTACTTTTGCTGCAGTCTGAAGTAATGTCTTCAAGATCAATATTAATGCATGGAAAATCATGGCAGCTGAAGACAGTACGTTGCATTGATTGTTTACTTTCAAGTTTTACCTGTAATAGACTTGATTGTGCCGGGTAGTAGATTGGGATCAAAGTTCTGAGTGCTGCTTAAAAAGCAAAGCATCTGCCTGAGACAGCTATTTACCATAATTTACACAAGAAGAAGCTTTGTCATGGATTTCCATTTTCTAAAATGCACCATGCTATGAGCTTCAGTGTCGATGGAATTACCTGAATATAGAATCACAGAAACATAGAATCACAGAATGGTTTGGGTTGGAAGGGACTTTTAAAGCTTATCTAGTCCAACCTCCCTGCGAGAAGCAGGGACACCTTCCACTAGACTAGGTTGCTCAAAGCTCCATCCAACCTGGCCCTGAACACTTCCAGAAATGGGATATCCACAACTTCTCTGGGCAACACATTCCACTGTCTCAGCATCCTCATCTTAAAAAAAGTATTCCTCGTGTCCAGTCTGAATCTACCCTCTTTCAGTTTAAAACCACTACCCTGGCCTATCACAACAGGCCTTGGGAAAAAGTCTCTCTTAATGTTTCTTATAAACCCCCTTTAAGTATTGAAAGGCCACAATAAGGACTCCCTGGAACCTTCTCCTCTCCAGGCTGAACAACTCCAACTCTCTCAGCTTTTTCTTCTTATGAGAGGTGCTATAGCCCTCTGAGACTTTTGTGGCCCTCCTCTGGACCCAGTTCAACAAGGCCATGTCTCTCTTGTGCTGGGGACCCCAGATCTGGATGCAGTATTCCAGATGGGGTCTCAGGAGAGCCAAAAAGAGGTGGAGACTCACCTCCTTTGATCTGCTGGTCACAGCATATCTGAACTACAGTTACTGAGACATCTTACTTTAGAATAATGAATCATGAAAACCAGCAAATTTGACCATACAAATATGCATAGACATAGGAAATGGCAGAGGAAATAAAAAACACACCTGGAGATTGAAATACATTTCTTCCATTCTGAATAATGGTGCCATACACTACAGTTTTAAGCATTACTGTAAACTACATTAGTTATTCCCCCCCTTCAAGTAGATTCAGCCTGTCAGCTGTTTTCTAATCTGCAAAATCAAGTCTTTATTTTGCTTTAAGAAAACACCCATGTTTTCGCTTTATTTTTAATATATAGGAGAAAACAATATTTCTCAGATTTTACATTAAGTGTCTCCCAGATGGCACATCTCTTTGTCGTTCGAGCTGGGGTTCTCTCTGCTTCATATTTTCATTTTAAAAAAAAAGTCACTCGTTAATGAAGTTTATCTCACTAAGGGATAAACTAGCATCAGCCATTTCCCATTTATCACTACTATCTGATATTTTTCTAATCATTTATTCTTCTCCGGTCATGCAGTGATCACTATCAGCAAGACAGAGGGAAAGACCAAGACTGATCTTGGCTCTCCACACCCGTGAAAGCCAAATTGCAACTACTCTCAGACTTATACTAGTTTCTCTCCAAATTATAGAAAATATAGTCACAAATAATCTTCCTTAAATTTGCAGTTATGACAAATGTAATCATGTTTCATTGTTCCCTGCAGAAGAACTCTTTTGATCATGCCTGAAATACATGTCGGTACTGCAGATATGAAAAAGACTGTAAAAATGTAACTCATGCAGCACTTGCAATGCTGAACATGATGCATACCAATATCACCTCCGTAACTGGTATCTATGGATTCCTGTTGATAACGATGCTAAAATGTCAGTGAGGAATGTGTTATTTTCATCCTATTCTCCTTACTTACCTCAGTCAATGTCAGGAGAAGACTTGGTCTGTATTATTTTCTGCTATGGTCTTTGTCATGAAAATGAAGCATCAGGGTATTCATTTCCATCAGAAGAAAGAGGGAGGGGCATAAGTAGGAACTGAATACCACAGACCATTTTCAGAAGCTTAGTTGGAACATCGCTGATATTATTATGAATGGAAAGAGCAAAAATGTAGGTTACAAAATAAATCTTAGAAATTTTTTTTAGGAAAAGTGTGTGTTTAAAATGTTCACAGCTAAAATAGTATGTCAATGGCATGTGTAGATTTTCACAAGCTCTAAAATAATTTAGGAATACAAATTCCATTATTTGCAATAGCACTTCAGCTCCAAAGGAAAATAAATACTTTTAAATATTCGACTCACAGTATTATTGCATGTGAAAGAATAATTACTTTTCAATTATGCAAACTTCTATGCCTAACAATGTAGGAGGGATTCACATCTGATCGTTTAGATCATCAGAATTCCCAGACTGAATCACAAAATGCAAAGGGCTTGTGGTGCTGTGTTAATGGTGCTGCCATAGGTATTGTGATATCTTTTTTATATGATGAGGGCACTAATGAGGTTTGGGCACAAGAAATGGTAGCATAGCATGAATCTTTCACATTTACAACTACAAGAATGAATACAGTGCACAAACAGCACTGGTTTTGTATTTCCTGTGATTCCTGTGATTTATTGAAAGCCTGCAAAGTGAGGAACATTTCCAGAAAAACAAAGCAAAACCAAACCAGAGTAACTCAGAGTTCTGTTTTTAAAACTGAATGTTAAGACCATCAGCCTATCTGATAAAGTTAGCACCTGGTGAGTTGTGGGGACTGAAAATGTCTTCTTTTTGCTCTCTCCCTCTTCATCATTCCTCTTGCTGCATCTCTGTACCATGATGCTGCATACAGAGCTCTAGTAAAGCTCCCATTTGATTGCTTCTGGGAATATTCACATGCGTGCTTTGCACTGCTCCACTTAGATTCCCTGTAGCTCCATTTTTTGATTCCTCCCTTCCCCCTTCCCAATTTCCCCAAGCAATCAGTCTGATAAACATAATACAGTAGTCCCATCACTGATCACTATGCAAATCTCATTGAACAGGGTATTTTTCCCCTCTCTGATCTCTGGGGAGCTCTCTAAAGTCCATTCCCTTCCCATTCCTTTGGAAGGGAATGTTCCCTTTGAAATTTCCTTTGAAATAAAGCAGGCTGTTGTCGTTTTGTTTAGTGAGGGGCGGCCTAAGGTGGTAGCTTCTGTAGGAAACTGCTAGAAGTTGCTCCCCTTTGTTCAGTGGACTCAGCCGGGCCTAGGGCGGACCCGCTGCTGGCCAAGGCCGAGTCAATTGGTAGCAGAATGTTCCCTGATAACGCCTCTGTGATAATGTATTTAAGAAGGGGAAAAAAAGAGAGAAGAGAAGATGTGAAGAAGCTGAGCAGGGGCAGAGGCGCAGAGTGGGAGGCGCAGGCCTCCGGGGCCTTGCAGGCCTCACCCTCTGGCCTCTCGCCAGGCGGCCGACTGGGCCCAAATCTTGCAGCCTGGCCCGGCTGCAAGAAGTGGAGAGGAGATGAGATGAGATGGATGATGTGAAGAGATTCTGAGAGACGTCTGCCAGCCTGTTGTGAAGAACTTTTCTTGTGAGAGAAACAGCTGCAGACACCAAGGCAGTGAGGGAGGGGGAGGAGTAATGTGGCTCCTGGCAGAGATTCCCCTGCAGCCTGTGGTGACGACCATGGTGGAGCAGGTTGTCCCCCTGCAGCCCATGGAGGTCCACGGAGGGGCAGAGATCCACTTGGAGCCCATGAAGGATCCCAGGGGAGGTGGATGCCTGAATGTGGCTGTGGCCCGTGAAGGGCCCGCTGGGACAGCTGTTCTGGAGAGACTGTACTCCGTGGAAGAGATGACCCACGCCAGAGCAGTTTCATGAAGGACTGTGGCATATGGGTGGGACCCCACAATGGAGCAGGGGAGGGATGTGAGGAGTTCTTCCCCCAACTATGAAGCAGCCACGTAAAACAACGCGTGATGAACTGACCATGACCCCTCTTTCTTCTTCCCCCCTGTGCCACTTGGCGTCGGAGGGGAAGGTAGTAGAGATAATGGTAAGCTCGGGAAGAGGGAGGGGTGGAGGAGGTTTATCTTGTTTCTCTGTCTCATTATCCAGCTAGTTTTAGTAATAAATGAATAGTTTTCCCCAAGTCGAGTCTGGTTTTGCCCGCGACGGTAACTTTAAGGATTTCTCCCTGTCCTTATCTCAAACCTCGAGCCATTTTTCTTATATTATCTCTCCCTATTCTCTCGGAGGGTGGGGTGAGTGAGAGAGAGACTGCCTAGTCTGGTCCCGATCGGGGCTGAACTACGACACAGGCCTATCCAATGTCAAGCAGCAAGTTGTGAGGAAATGAATCAAAACTCAGGAATTCATTTCCAATTCACACACCTAATAACTAGGAATGGTTGTAGTAAAGTACTGTGACTTCATATAAAAAAAACTATCCTGAAGTCACTGAAAAAGTATCTAATGTCAGTATAAAATGCCTGATAATACTTAAGGGAATAAGATGCTAATTTTTCTTGGCTACTGTTTTAGCAGTATAAGCGATTTAACCAATTTCGTTCTTGCACTCCGGACATCCTGCTTTAAGTTTTATCTTCTTTTAATAATGTGCCATTGGAAGGGACTTTTGTTGGATTTAGGGCCTAGCATTTTAATCTATTAAACATGAGGAGTTGGGGGAAATCAATGATTCCTGAGATTATAATTTCTCATAGGGAAGAGAGAAGTGAATCAGTCAGGACCCTGAAACATTAGGCAAACACGCCCCCTTCTCTGATGCTAGAGGAAGAGGGTATCTTCCAGAGATCTGCCAAATAATTGCAAGTTAGTCCCTAGTTTGGAAGCGATAGATCTAAACCAGGAAACCCTACTGTGCATTCTGTAACCTATATTTTACTGTTCAAAGTCAGCTTTAATTTCATAATGCTGGCCGGGTCTGCTAGCACAGTAATTGAAGCTTTTGTATTTGTATTTTAAAAGACTTACAAGTAATATTCCTAGGATTTCTAGGGGAAAACACTTCTTACAAAGATACACTTTTCCGTCTTGACGATTATGTGCATTTTTTTCCAAATATTTCAGTTGAATTGAATGTGACTATAAATAGAGAAGTCTTTAAAAGCATGTAAGGCTTTGATTAGGTTCTCCCCTTTTGCCTGGCACTCCTCCTCCCCAGCTCTTCCAGATACTTCATATTTGTATGAAGAAAGAGTTTTTTTATTCTGTTTAGTCTATTAGCAAGATATATTCCATAAGCAGAGTAAAAAGTGAACTTTTGTCACCAGTTGGCAGACTTCACTCCTATTCAAATAGGAAACAACTTTGTGTGCTTTTTTTGCAGCTCCCCTCCCCCTAGTCTCTTAATTTCTTGGACAAAATCAAGGGAAAATCAAATTCCTTGCCCAGCTCTCTGAAGCTGTTCCTTGGAACATTTTATTTTTAAAACTACCACTCGTTCATCTTTATACCAAACCCATGACTGTTTCCAACACAGCTCTCGCCACATCATGGCAGAGTCTTTGTGTTCCCATTTTCCTTCTGTAACAGCTGAGCCCTGGGAAAGGACACTGCTCATTTAACCACTGCTTTGCAACTTTGTGTATGCAACCGATTGAAATCAAGTAGCCAAAGTAAATAATGGAGCTAATCTTTGTGTTTGAGGAAAAGAGAGTTGCACGCAGAAGAATATAAAGAGGCCAGAAGGAACAGCTTATAGATTAGACGTGGTTTGGACTTACGGTATTGGAACGTGGCTTTGATGCACAGACAACTGTCATCTGATGATCAACACAGTGGACCTAGCTATTAAGTCTTGCTATCCCCTCATTGACAGGTGTTAGAGTTGTGCTGGTAGTTCCTTTCTCATTTACATGTTCCTACTTTTGGACAAGACACTATTTCACAACATTTTATTTCATAATAAACATAATTTTATTTTATTCTAATTCTGCACATATGGTTAGGAAGTCCTGCAGGACCAAAGAATGTTCTTTTTATAGTGACTAGCTACAGGGCCAAGAAAGTCATCATACATCCTGAGGCTAGTTTACGTGGATATCAAGCAGATATTCAGGGTACACAGTTAAAAAAGAAATTTCACAGGGCAAAGGAAAAATCCATCAGGTTATTTAGCTACTTTGCAAATTCATAGAGCTGAGAAATGTCAGGAAAAAATAATATTTTCGGGTGTATTTCAGAGTCAAATCCTCACCAGGTACAAATGAGTGGGATACTGAGGAGAGCATTTTGTGCTTAGTTAGCAGGGGGCATGACATTTGTATTGATTAGGACAGGCAGATAGTGAGGTTTGATATATTATCTTCAGAAGCTTGTCTTTCAGAGAATGCCAAATACAAGGACACACAAATACAAGAATACTCTACTCATGTGGAACTTAAAGAATTTTGATCTCGAATATTTTCTGCAAACATAACTGCTTGAGCAGTCGGCAGCGTTCTTGCTTACCTTAGACTGTCTCTGAAGGACATGTAATGCCAAGGAGGTTTGCGTCAGGCTGTGGATGAACCTCCTGACTGGCAGTGGAGAAAATTCTGGGGTGCCAGTCGACAAAAATATATTAAGAACCAGGTTTTGCAAGTTGAAGGTATCCAGGTGATACTTTTAGTACTACAATATTAAAAATAATAATGGACCCTTTTTTTTTTTTGTTTGAAACTGACAGGCAGCTGCTACAGCTCAATGCTAGATTCACCAGCAGGTGGGTGACAGCAAATAAACTACAGCTGTGTTTGCTGTGACTCTCTTTTTATTTTGAAGTATTTATAAATAGCACTAGCAGCAATTTAGACATTATCAAACGATATGCTCTTTAAATGATTATTTAATTTTTTTCTCTTGAACATATTCTAACTGAGCAGGTAGGAGCTAGATGGAAGACAATATCAGACAGGTGCAGAGTACAACTCTTCTCAGCCCTGTGATTCCCACTGTTATTTCAGCAATAATGAAGTTTTGAGTGAGCTTTTATGAAGGAAATTCAGCTAATGCTTTAGTTTAACAATGTGCTGCAAAGCACCCGACCACACAAATATTCTTCAAGCAGCACCATCTGGGTATATTACAATGTTGACAGGAAAGTAACCTAAAACCTAAGTGGGATGAAGCAAGACTTATCATTCTGACTCAATCTTGTTCTCACGCAGAACATAGTGGTATCCTGTTACACCAACCTCAAATAACAGCAAATGCTAATACCATGTCAATCTCTCATTTGATGTCCCATTCAACGGTGCATTGTTGATGTGCTGCCTCTGCTTTTGATGTTCTTTTGATGTTAAGGAGCTTGGAATGTGCACAGTTGTGACACGCTCAGCCTGGAACTGGCCATTTTGCTTAGTCAGTCATTTATCTGTCACCTCCCTTTTTCTCCTCCAGCCAATGCTTCATGCCAGCTGCTAATACCTGAATATCCATGCTTTTTTTTCCCTTCCCCCTTCCCACCTCATTCCATTTCTCATGCTCAGAAGAGACTCCTTGTAAATATCTTCAAGGATCTGCTTTGCAATACATTATCTTAAAATTTACATTTCCAAGTATGCAAAACATTTGACAAAGACAGCTGTCCTGTCATACTTCCCAAGCATGTCTTGTTCTTACCTTGTCCTCCCCTGCCTGTCTGAGAGCATCTGTTGTCCTCTCTCCTAGATTATAAGCATTTTGGTACAGTAAGGACGTTTCTGTCCCAGCAGTAGGCTGAATCTGTTGTGATACCTTATAAAAAGTAATACCTGAACTGTGAATAAGGGCTGAGGATCTAAACTTGTAACTTCCATGTGCCCAAGTACATTGTTCTTCCACAGGGAGATAAAAGGAAGCTGTATATACAGAGAAACACTTTTAGCAAGAAAATATCAAGAACAGGTTTACTGAACTAGACCTTTCTTTCTAAGGCACAGACTGACAGATCAGCTGTGGAGCCCACCCTCTAACAGAGCAGAGACACCTTCTGCTCAAGAGGCAGCACAGTGCCTCAGGAACTGAGACCTCTGAAACACAAAATAGGGGCACGCAGTTGGTGTTTTGATTGCTTCCATACTCTGATCCTACCCGTTTATCAGTTCTGTTCCATAAGGCAGTGGATCAGAGCAGGGATGGCACAGATCCTTTGTATTTGAAGGAAAGGATTATGATTTTTCTCTCTTGCAATGGCCAACTCATAACAAAAGGCAACTGCAACTGATGTTTCTCAGTGCCAGCTAAAGGCAACAGGTCACATTTTCCTATAATCAAAGGCCTGGAATCACTGCTCACAATCCCCTCACTGCAAAAAAACTCCAGATCCAGAACTGTACAAGGAGGACATACCATCTCATGGCAGTTTATCATCCATTTCCAGATGACTCAAAGAAAGAATTAGAAGAGAGGGGAGGAGAACAAAATGAAGAAACATTAAGTGCCCCGTGAGGATGCCCAGGGAGTCCAAAAATACACTTTATAGTCCAAAAGAATTTTTCCGTGTGCATTGTCATGGACAAAAAAGTCTCAAGTCCAGGAAGATAAGTTTATTGCCAGTCAAAACAAAACTTCTGCTCGGTAATTTGGGCATGGAGGAAAAAAAGTGCACTTACACATCCATTCACCAAACACCTGTCCTCACCCCTCACCTGTCCAAATCTCCGCTGTTTTCACCATGGTTTACTCTGTGTCTGTCAAGTTGTTCCCAGCGTGGCAACAGGCACCATAGAGGCTGGGATTGTTGTGCAAGTGATGCTTTTTCCACTCTTTGTCCCTCATTTATGTCCCTCCCACACTGTTCCTTAGTGCCCCTGCCCTGGCATGGGCTGCCTGTGGCCACAGTTCCTTACTGTGTCCCTGTCCCTTTTGGCACAGGGTGTCCCCCTCCAGCCTCTCCCCTGCAGCTGCCGGTTTCTTTCTTAAATACGTTTGTGCAGGCACACTGTACACTGCTCAAATTTGCTCCTCCTTTTTACCTCAGCCTTTGAGCCGGCTGGAAGTGGTCGTGACCAGCTGCGACCAGCTCAGGGCAGCAGATGGCCTCCTCCTGCCCAGGGTGCCATTGCAGCCCCTGGCCATGTCAGCCAGGGCTGACACGTGCCTGTTACGCACCAGCTTGTGTTTGTCTTTTACTGCTGGGCCGTGCATGAGAAAGAAAGTTCAGGGAAAAGGAAAAAAGTCACTAAATGAAGTAAAGGCTTAGAAACCTCTAAGGAAGAGGAAAAGTGACAAGTGGGAGAAGTGATAAAATAAAAAAATCCTCATCTGAAAGAGGCGGGGAGCTGCTGTGCCCTTATTTCCTTGTATCCCATTCCTTATTCCTTTTACTCTTATTTGTATTCATACTTCCTCCCCAGCAGGGAGGCCTGCGGCCTGTGTGGGACACTGGCCTCTGCTGCCATTCCCGGCCTGGCCTGCCCTGTGCCCCCTTCTCTGTCTGCTCATCTCAGTCTGGGGAGGGGGGCTTCTCCTCACTTTTTTTTTTTGCTTAGTCAGCTCACAGGCCTGACAGAAAAGAAGAAGAAGAAGGGGAAGAAGTGGGGAGAAATCTGCTTGCTCGCCCTGCAGCTTTTGGTTCACACGCCTCTGCCTGTTACTTCTGAGACAGAAATGAACACACACAAGCAGCACCACTCGCCCCCTTACCTTCACTGGAGGATGTTGGAAGATAGATTGCTAATTCAGTAATGTTGTAGTACAATGTATAACCCATGTAAATTGCTAAAGTGTTGCTTGCGACCACCCTCAACTAAAGGTGCCTGTGCTGAGCATGGATGGATCTTGGTTTCTGCCCAAGCAGTTGTGACTGAGCGCCTGGTGATACAGAGGTAAACCAACTCCATGCCATCAGACTTCCTGCAATGGGTTCATATTGGAAACTTCTTGCTTCAATAAATACTAAGCAGGGCTCTAACTCTGTATTTCCATCACTTTATCCTAATCACTTTTAATTTGTTTTCCAGATTTGCTGGAAGGCAGTGTTTCCCCAGCACAGGCTTTATATAGATCGGTCCCTTTGCAGCCTTTCAGATTCAATGTATAAATTTGCATTCTGCAGTAATGTAGCATGGAAAGCATGAAAAGGTGGCCAGGGTAATTTCTAGTGCATGAGATCTTCTACAATGTTGTGATAAGCTTTGCAATCACTGTATCATTACACTAATTGTTTCTCACCGTGCACATGTGCTTATAATCAGCAGTCTTTAACAGAATACATTACATTACTCCTGTGTCAGATATGGTGTGTCTCAATCCATCAAGAGGATGAGTTAGAAATGGTTAGAAATGAATGGAGGTGAGTGTTTAAGCCAGAAGCAGAGATTCTAATTATTTCACACCAGGTATTTAAAATATTCTCTAAACTGAGTTGTCACGCTGCTATTGATTATAATTGTCTTCTGTCATTGGCAGATGATCATTCTGTGATTCCTGTGTCTAACGAAAATTCATTTTAACTAGAAAATTGTTTTTGTACTATCATGGATTCACTTACAGAAGCTGTTACTTTTACCTCTTAACACATCTTGAAACTATTTTCTGTGCTTAATAAAACTTAAATAAGAAAATTTAAATGCGTGCTTTTCATTCCTCAGTTCTTCTCCTTACAGTACAGACGCATAGAAGACATTTCTGATTTCCATAGTACGAATGTAGATAATTAATGGAAATAATTTGGTTTTGTCTATCTACAGGCTATTACAAACAGATAGAAAGTTATCTGAAGTTATGTCCCTTTTTGAAAGCTCTGTCATACATGTTGTGGTTTTGCTTAGTGAGGGGGGCCTAAGGTGGTAGCTTCTGTAGGAAATTGCTAGAAGTCGCTCCCCTTTGTTTAGTGGACTCGACCGGGCCTAGGGCGGACCCACTGCTGGCCAAGGC
>WHYT01015581.1:265564-301020 GCA_009806455.1 Tetrax tetrax | reverse complement strand
CATGCTATTGCAGCTGATAAACTCTACAGCTGTACTTGCATCAATGGCTTCCTAGACAACATCTTAAGGAAACACTTTTGGAGCTGCTTTTTCATTAATGAGCTATAATTTCAATCACCTCTTCCATAGGTCTGTTTTCTCTTCTCTTTGCCCCAAAATCCCATAGCCTGGATCACTGTGGAGACTAAATCACCTATCTAGCAAAGACAGAGGGGAAAGAGAGATTGTTTGAAAACTTGAAGGACAAGTACTCTGCTTAACATTAATGTTATTATCGACATTTTGGCAAAATTTACAGATGAGGCAATAGTTTTCATTTTTAAGTTTTTGCTATATCAGCTGGCACAGTCAGAATTAGACAGTCTCCTGATAACCTCCAGGCTGCTCTGTAATTCCATGGTTGCAGTTAGTTTTTTTCTCATTTATTAATTGATTTGAACTCAGGGCAAATGTTTTCCTGTTTTCCCCATTAGTGACCTGGAAGGAGCTCGGATGTTAACATCATGCTAACATGATGTTGCAGTAGCAGTTAAGTCATTGGTAGAATTTCACTTTTTTTGCATTTATGCCTTACCTCTTCCCAAACAGGAAGCACTTTTTTGAATGTCAGAACTTTTTATTGTATTGCAAGATGAAACGAGGCAGACAAGTTCTATTTTTAGAAAAAAAAAATCTAAATTTCTTACAGTGATTTCTTTTCTTTATTTGCCATTTTTGAGGTATTGCCTTTTCCATATTGTTAAAAGATAGCTCAGCAAGGGAAAAAACATGAAAGTCAGAATCATTCACTCATTTGAAATTTGGTAGTTATTGTTTGTTAAAAGACAATCCCTCAACCAAAAATTAAAATAAACAAGATAGTAATCAAAACATCTATTTCAAATAGCTCTATTATTATATTTCTTTCAGGACTAGAAAACATCTGCTGCATGAAAAATAGCAAATCGAGTCTTTTTCAGTTTTCTATACACTATGCAAGGCCATTCTATGAAATGAATATAGGAAATCATAGTGGTTTCAGAGTCAGAGGATGCCTCTCTTTGTTATGTGTAGAGCTCTCAAAAATACTGCTTTGAATACAGTATTCAAGGACAATACATTTTTTTTTCTGGAACAAATCAGAAGAGTTTTCTTCATAACCTGACATGCCTATTCAGAATTTCAAGCTGTTAGCTATAAAACAACACTTCAAGTTTCACTCTCTTTTCCTGTACTTCAGTAAAAAAGACAACTCGATGTATCAAAGGTTACTGAGACAGCTTGCTTAGCTTTTACTGGGTTTTATATTTGTGGCAATTTTCACTGGGTTCAAGAAAAAATGTGAGCAAAAGCAAAATTACTATTTAGCACTAAAGAAAAATGTGTAAATATTTAGCTGGAACAATGCATAAAATAATTCTTACACTTCAAAATAGTCTAAAATAACTAATAGGATAACAGCAGCATTATGGAAGCAATTCTGTCACCTCAAGAGATTACTATTTTAGTAAATGGTAAATAGTAATTTGCGATTAAGTAAATCAAAAGCTGGAAATTATGGGATTTATTTATTTAATCACTTGCAATTTTTTTTTCTCAAGGAAAAATGAAAGAAAATTTCAAATTGACCGTTGCTTTTGAATATTAAGCATTATCCCCAAATGCTTGAATTCAGGGTTTTTTTTAAATTTCTTTCATACCACAGCTACAAGGAAAGTAGAACTGAAATATGAAAGCAAGAACTTAAAAGTCTGGAGTTGAAAATTAAGGGATTTAGCTCTTCCTTGCCATAGATGCTGGCAGAGAGATGCTATTTCTAAGCAGCCTGCTTGGGAACAGAGCATATGGCTGGACAGAGAGAAAGGTTTCCATCCTGTCCTCCCTCTATTGCTTTGCCCAATGGAACTGAATCAGTGCATGAAGGTCCAGGAGGCAGAGTGGGGAACAGGGAAGGGAAGCTGTCATAATTTGCAACTCATACTGACTTCACCACTGCAAAAAAAAAGAGGGGAAGTTCTCTGTTTTAGAGATAATAATACTTGCTGTTGCTCTAAGGATGCAATCTAATGCACAGGGCGTTGAAGTTCCTTTTTATGTGTTTCCCAGAAATTATTTTTCTCAAGCAACATTTCTAATCTCAACAAATGAAATAAGTAAGCAACTTGAATCAAACTGAAGTCCTAACAGTAGCTTAATTTGATAATGTGTGGAGGAATTTGGACCCTGCTGAAGGTAAGAGGAGGAGAGTTACCATTGACTCACTGGAGTCAGTGCTTCACTTGCTATCACTGTAGTTCTGCCTAGTCTGGTGTGCTCTACAAGTTGTCCTGCAAAATGTCCCATTTACTACTAGGATTTGTATGCTTTTAGTGCCAATAAAGAATGTGTAAAAAAAAATGATGAAAAATGCAGAGAAAATTGTCATATTTTCTCTCTCTGTACTTTCCCTTGTTCTGTCATCTTTGCTTGCTTGCCCTCCTGGGCTTAGCTCACATCACAGTTCACTGTGAGAGGTTGGTTGTAGGGGACAGCTGAATGCTATGCTGTTCCAACAGGGAGAGAGGCACTAAACTGTGTCCTTACACCCTTACATATGCAATGTCTCAATTACAAAGAGGAAAAAAGTACGACTTAGAAATAGGAGTGCAGAGAAGCCTACATTTAAAAAAGGAATTTTTTCATGCCATACACAATCTCTTTAGATCCATGTAGGATCAACTGGCTGCAGGATGAGTTTCAGAATCGGTGCTCATTTGGATGCATGAAAAAGCAGAACAGCACTCTGTTCTTCTAGCAAAACAACACTTGGCACTACTTTGGAAAGATATTCTTTGCATCACTATCACTGTCTTTATTTTGGTGCTGTCTCTGAGAAACTGATCGTTCACATCCAGCGTGTGTCCTGTGTACTTGGGTTGCATGGATACCAGATCAATATTAATGTTCTTTCTCTGTCGAACCTGAAATCACAACTTCTGCTGTCACTGAGAGCTACACATGTGAGTGAACCTGGGACAAAACTGCAGTACTAACTTACCATCTGATCACAGCTCTGTGGAGTGGGCTTCAAGGCTCACTGAGCCAACTGACAGTCATAGCCCACAGTAACATAACTTTGGCGACAGCATCCTTACACTTGTCATCTTGTGTGGTGTCTGAAATCCTGATACATTCTCTGCCCATGTGTAGCGTGTCTAGAAGCCATAAAATAAATGTAATGCCATGTTGCAATTAGCATCACTGGTGTTTCAAAGCATAGAGCTGTTGGGGAGACTTGCCTGTAGGGCTTTCTGGGAACACACTATATATGACACAAGAAAGGCTTAAAGGAAGAGATGAATAAGGTTTTGTTTAGCCAGAGAACACAAACTGAAATTACTAACAACTAAGATATGGAAGTCTGTATATGAATGGTGCTCTTATTTTTTAACGTAGAGATGACTTGCCTTTAAGCGTTTAGACACAGAATGACAGTGAGTCGCTATGAATCAGACAATGCTTTGCTTCAGCCTTTAACAGCTGTTAGGAATTTTTCATGCAATGGAAAGTATGACATCTGGTCCAGTGTCCCCAAGTCAGGTGTTACAAAGTAAGCTTCCCTGCTAAGCTTTTAGTGGTGTTATTTTACTATGCAGCTTCTAAGGAAGAGAGAAGTAGCTGAAGACCATTGGTGTAGTCAGTGACGTCCTGTCTCCAGCTCTGCCAGAGCATTGCCTGTTTATCTAATGAGACTGTTTCAGTTGAAGCCTAATCAGACGACTCTGAAATAGAAATTCTGCACTTATTCTTGAAAATATTCAAATTGACAGCTAATAAGTAGTGTTCACCTGCTGATATCACTGTTCCAAATAGCAAAAGACCAGCTCAGGAAAATCCCAGTAGTGAGGAAGTTCCTTCAGATGGAGCTCTATGCAAGCCTGCTCTAATAGGGCTCTAATACTGTAAGGGGAAAGTATAGTTCATTCTGAAAAAGTCAAGGCTGTATTCAATGCATGTGATCCTATTGGCTTGATCCTGACTCTCTAAGGCACTCATTTTTTGGGTTTTTGCAAGGGGCTGTTACGTTTACCATTTCACAGTAAGCTCAAGTAATCCCAGATATTTTATTTTCCTATTAAGATACAATGCTTTGGACTTGGACATTATTAATTGATTGCGTTGATCAAAACTATGTATAAATTCTGGAAATTTCCAGTGTCTTAGTGTGGTTTAAAATTACAAAGTAAAAAAAAAAAACATAGCAGGTGCAGGGTTCCAAGGCAGTGAACAATGAGGAACAGCACCTTTTAAAGGTCTGAATTTTATTTGTAGCTGCTGCAGGGGATCAACCACGTGCCTCCAAACTGAGAGGCATACTGAGACTGATCCTGTCCCCATTTTATGAATAGAGCTTATGTGGATCAGATGCAAAACCCAGGGGATACAACCCTGCTCATTCTGTTATTTCCTACTGTATGGAATAGCTGTTGCATCTGTCTCTGTCTGGGAGGTTTTGGGTTTTTGGGGTTTTGGTAAAGAGAAAATAATTTTAACATGCCACCTACAGATGAGACCACAGTTACCCTTCTATGTTATTGTGTTTGCAGTCTGGGAGTAGAGGGCATGCACAGCATTCTGCTGTGGCAGACTGACAACAAGCATGGTATTAATTATATGAGACAAAATACCATGCTAACATGAAAACTGTGGTCTATTTACATGCACGAGTCTCTTTTGATATTCTCCCTCCATTTCTCCATAACCTTAACACCAAATGACAAATTAACAGAAAAGGTTCCTTCTGCCTTTTCCTTCTGTAGAATGGTGCAAAACTGCCATTTTTTACAGTGAATTTCACTGTAGCAATCCAGTGTGCAAACCAGTTGTAACAGGTTCGAGTGCAGCTAATCCATTTTCAAGCTTGTCCTGCCCCTTTTGCAACCACAATGACTTATAGAAGGGTGGAGAGAAACAACAGGAGTTCTTCTGATATTGTAAATTTTTTTTTGCATTACATCAATTATTTGTATTAAACACTTCTAAGAAAGAAGCAAAAGTTTCTTCACCAAGTTGAACATATTTGTTGGTTATTCCACTTTTCTCCATTCTCATTTGCTGATGTTCACAGTCCATAGTACATGCTGTGTAGCTTGTGCAGCTTTCTTCATTCTGCAAAACTAAGAATAACTTGGTAGCCCATGACTGCATTTAGTTTTTGTCACTAAATTATTCTGTACTTGTAGAAACGGAACATGTATCTGAATTTTTAGATCTTGTGATATGTGAAGAAACTATCTACATGTTCTGTTTTGCATGATTTTAAGGAACTTTAAAAATACAGATCTTTGGAGATTTTTTAGGTTTAAATTTTGGAAGGTATTTTAGAAACTCATAATAGAATTTCTATAGGAAAACTGATATTCTTTAGGATACCAGATGATTTTCCGCAAAAAAAAAGCTATCTACGGATAGGCTATATAGTTCATAATTTTTTCAGGGATTCTTGCTCCTTACCTCTTTTGATAGTCTCTCCATGTCCCATATTTGGAATTTGTTGGCAGGAAAAGGAAGATTTTCCAAGTACGATACTAACCAGTAACAGACATTTTGAAATTATATGTAGAAAAACAAATTTATCTTTAAACAAGAAAGACTGAGCAAGTAAAGCAGAAGCGTAAGTATTGTTGCCAAAACAGCTATCAGTAGCTGTCAGGCAGGAAAGAAAAATTCTGTAGCTGAGGCAACAGAGCAAATGGATGATCGCCCAGAAACAACAGAAGAATCTGGCAGTGGAGCAAATGTTGCAAACATCTGCCTGGTATCTGTGACACATCAGGGCTCTGCGGTGCTTGGATAAGTTCTTTTCATCTTCTGAGTACTGATCTTATGCTCTGTCACTCTGTGCCCAAAGGATCCCTTGCCCCTCCCATGCTTTCTGGTTTTATGTGCTCTAGTCTAACTTTCTTCACTCTACTTTGCTCAGAGAGGGCATCACAGAGGTGTGCTGCTACACCTTAATGACTGGAAAAAATATGGAAAAAAAGAATTGCTCTCTAATAGCCAAGAGGCAGATTAATGTCCCAAGAGGAACTGTAAATGTTCTTGTGTGCTTGCTGCAGCCCACTTCTCTTGGTACTGCTTGTCCTTTTCAAGACTCCAGACTATCAAGTGAGTCTAGAAATCTCTTGTCACACAGCATTTGACCTCCGCATGAACCAGTTAACACCGAAAAACTGCATCAGTGGAATAGTAGTTTCTAAATAAAGGCAAAATTCACATTTATCGTAATTGCTATATTTTCAGTAGGAACCAAAATGCCATTCTCATCCTTCCTGCATGATTTAACTTCTCTCATTACATTAGAATAGTGCCAAGGCAATGCTCCAAACTTCTCTTTAATGCAGTTTTCTCTTCACGTGCTGAGCATGACTCTTCTGATATTCCTGAACAGGAACATGCAAGGTCAAGTCACCTTCTTCAGTTGGTATTAGGATAAAACTATTTTCAGTGGTGCTACAGGTAACTTTTAGGTACTGACAGTAGTCCAGCCTGCTTTCTCCTTGTCTTCCGAAAGAAACGTGAAGCAGTGGTTCTTGTTGATAGAGCAAATATATCTTCAGACTCCATGTACCATGACTTCTTTTGAAATTTTTTTCAGAGGGCTTTTCCATTTATACAAATTATGACTGATTTCTAAGCTACATAGAAAGAAGTAGTCAGTATGTTCCATTAGTTCAAGGTATCTCCTTTTATCCTGATGTTACAATTCCTCATTCAGCGATTCATACATTTTTCTTCTGTATCCTTACACACTAAACTCCACTAACCAAGCTAAAAGATTGCTAAAGGTTAGGACCCAAGATTAGCACTTCAAAAAGCAACAAAAAAAAAAAATTTTTTTAACCCAACCTAGGTGTAGGCTTTCTTTATGACGTGTACAGAGGTGTTCTAACTGCTAAGCATCGTAGTTCTTTATAATCATCCAGACTAGTACCTGTTTGGAGCATTTAATAGCATTCATCTTGAGCACATGGTCTGGTTTCCTTTATGTACCAAATAAGATTTGTGGAAGGGAAGGTGCTGCAAATCTGTGCTTTGTCTTTGCAGAGAACAAGGATATGGCCAGAGCATGCTTTTAGATTCAAGAACTGGGAATTACTCCTAGAAACTGTAAAGTAAAAGTAACATCCATATTGCACCTATAATTCACATCAAAAGTCCAACACATAACATCAGCTGCCCAAAATGGATCTGTAATTCTTTAACATCATGTGTAGAATATAAGCAGTCAGGCTGGGTGAGCCAAGATCAAAAGCAGAGGAAGGGTGGAGTGCTCTACAGACTAATATTAGAACAAAACCTCTGTAAAAGTCTCTTTCAAAGTGTGAAAAGCAGGCACCTGTCTTTGAAGTCTTGGGAGTATGCAAGGGGAGGGATGAAATAATTTTTCATGCAGGCGGTCCTAGGAAGTGCAGAATTTTTTGTCAAAGAAATATTTAATGTTATTTTCCATTAAAAGGTACTAAATATCTTACAATAAAGACGTTGAAGAGAGCTCATTGTTTTTCTAGAGAGTTAGGCTACAACTGAAGTTAACAGCTTTTGAAATCCAGACACTAGAATGCAGAACGTAGGGGTTTGAACAAGAAAGTACATGTTGCAGTACCACCACTTTATTATCCAAATATTCTGAAGCAATGTATGTGAAATTCTTATTCAGGTAAAGCCTATATTAATGTGCATTTGGATTAAATCAGGGTTCTACTCAGATAACCATGTCCTTCTTGTTTGGACAAATGCCTTATCACTAATGTCAGACCCAGGCACCAAACTGGATCTTTTTATCTCATCTTTCTGTAGCAGCCTTTGAGTTCCATCTCATTGGATGGAATGATATTTTTATAGATCTAAAAGAAATCAAGCTGACAAACCTTTAAAAAAGTCAGGTTTGCAGTGGTCTCACTGACCAAGACCAAGAAACGAAATTCAACTCACATAAGATGTCTGTTCAATGGAAGAGCAAACTTTACTTTTACCTTCAGAAAATGGATCAAACTTTTGTGTCTCTCACACTATTTTTGCAACAGTAAGGAGATCTGTGAAGTGAATAACCTTGCTGCATGTACTCTTCAATGTTAGAGATTTCTCATAATCACTCATACAGAAAAAACTTCACTCAGACTCTGAGGAATCTTGGAACATGCAAGGACACCTTGCCAGGTATTTTTCTCTTCCTTCACTCTTTACAGTCTCATATTTCTAAAAAAAACTGTGGAAGAATATCATGAAGAAACTTAGTTCCCCTGCCGGTCAGTGCAATTAAGTGTTTGAGCACTTAATGATGTCATTGAGGAAGCCTCATTTACTCAAGTTCCTTATCTTCATTTCAATTCACAGGCTGAACGGGGTGCTATTTTTACATATATACATGCATATTTTATCATTCTGGGACTTCTGCTCTACTGGGATCATTAAGATTTTTAAGTTCTGAAGAATCCACCAGACTAGCAAATAGATACTAATATAGATTCCAATTCACAGTACCTGGACCCTGTTGTGTTTTTAAATATTACAGAGGCAAAGCTTGCAGTTGGGAAGAACAGCTATTGGCAGTATTGTAAATACAGATTTTTTTTCCAAGAATTAACTGATCTATAGCATACTGTATATTTTATATACTGCACAAACTTGATTGTTGTTCTAAAATAAATAATAATAAATTATAGAAACACTTCCTTCTATTGGCTTCACTGTGTCCTTTGCCTCTAGGTAAGACAGAAGATAAACAGCAGGATTGTCTCTGAAGGCCGGTGTGCCATCTCCAGCAAAAAGGCAAAGAAGCACTGCTGTTTGGGAGGGGGCCATGCTGACAGTAGATCCTACTCCTGGAGGTTTCTCTCTGCCCTTTTCCTACCTTGCACTAGGTCAAAGAAAGGGAGAAGCAGAAGAGGGGAATAAATCACCACCCTGACCACTGTTTCCCCAGACACCACCAGTGTCCTGAATTACCACCTCCCATGGCACTGCCCTTCACTAACACACACGGCAAGAGCTGTGGCTCTGGAGGCACAGCTGCTCTTGGCATTACCTCACCTCTCTATGGGCGTGATCCTATAATCCTGGAGCTCTTACCATGTCCAGATTTTCCACTACACCACTTTCTGCCTCCTGCAGAGGACTTCAAGTTGATGGGACAGAGTAGCATACCCATCATACTCCTTTTACCCCTGCCCTATACTACCAATGCTTTATCCTTCCTCTCCCTGCTCTATTCTTCCATACAGATGGACAGTTTTTCCCTATCTAAATTTTATTTCCTCCCTCATCTCCTTTCCCCTAACAAGCAGCAGGATCTTCCCATAAATCAGTGAGACCTTGGCTTCACTGGTGATCCACAACACAAGGAGGTGGCCACTGGACATGAGGGATCACAGCAATAGCAGGACCTGTTTCCTATTCCAGAGCAGAGGAAAAAAAAAAGGTTTGAACAACGGCTAGTAGTAGATTCCTAGAGAAAAAAAAAGAAAAGAAACAAGGCAAGGTTGCAGTCATCCTTTCTCTGGCAAACTCTCCTTGTTTTCAGCGATCTGCCATTGAATGGGAACCCGAATGCTCATTTGTATAAGACAGCATAGTTCCACTGAAAATCAATGCGAGCTTGTGCTTACACATATACTACGCCCAACACCAATCACTGTTTCTTTTTTCTGTAGTGGAGGAACACCGTTTCAAAACAATATACATTTATTCTCATCAGTATATTCAATAGCCATAAATTATACAAAAAGCTTGCAGATTTCAAAGTGCTTTTAGGTAACCTGTGTGCTTGTGGAAGCAAGCTATAAATTCGTATGCTGAATTGTAATGTACAGTACCTAGCTGTAGAAATCCTGCTGTGTAAAATAATATGAGGTGAGGGGAAAAACATAGTCCAGTATCATATATCTGAACACGGTCAGCAGTGGATGGGGGAATAAAGCCAACCACTTTTCTGAAAATAGGAATAGTGTAAATAAACTATGCCTTTCAGAAATCTGCCCTTTTGATTTCTTTTTTTTTTTTTTTCCTCGTTATAATAGTTTGCTGATATTTTCTATTTTGTCCTGGTATTCAAAAAATATTTATAAACTGCTTTTGATATGTGGAGAGAAAATTCTATAAGCTTGAAAATCTAGCCACCTCTTATTTGTAAGAAACCATAAAGTATTATAATAAAAATAGTAAAGAGAAGTAGCTATCTGAAGTATGCAGTTTACAAGAAGAAAGAAGCCATGTTTTCAACAATCACAGAAATATTGAAGTGAAAGGATAGCAGTGAAAGAAAGACCAGCACATATAAGTCATTTTTAAAAACTTTAATGAAACACACACACAGTCTTTGTCAGTAGCTGGTTCCACTCACCGCTTTGTTATCTTTACAACATATTTCTAAATCTCCCTTACTACATATTAAGTAAGTATTTTATCACTCTGGCCAGAACACAGAGAGGGAGCATTTAGCTACTGTCCTTTCTAGTATACTATCTTCTATAGTGGAAGACTACACATCCTCCTCATTTATCTTCCCGTTTGTAAAATTGTTCAAAATTGTCCTTGTTTTCTTAAATGTCACTCTTACTAAAATTCATGTCCTGCTACTCTCCTCTGGATTTGCCTACATTTACATTTCTTTAAAGTGTAGTCATAGGAGGCCTCATCTAAGTTTCTCTCTGTCTTACATGTGATAATTCTGAAGTAAGATGTAGTTTCTCCAACAGTTCAATATTTGTAATACATTTTTATCTTACCATCCATTAGATCTTCTAGATGTTTTTTTCCTACAATATTGCTTTTTACCTGATTGTACCATACTTTGGAAGTTATACGATTGATTTCTCCTGAAAGGTAGGACTTATATTTTCTGGATCTCATAACTGATTTGGATAATTTCTTCAACTATAGAAGATATTTCCAAGTTCTGTGCCAGTTCTTAAAGAATTTGCACCACCTCCTATGGTGCCATCTGTGCATTTTGTAAATCTACAGTAGCACACAACACAGTACTGGAAATATGGATTAGAACCAGGTTTAAGACAGATTTCTGCAGAGCTATATGAGAATTGGTGTCTTTAACAAAAAGTCACTGACAGCTTCTGTTCAAGTGAATTTTTTTAATCATTTGTATGGTAATTTCATGTGGACAGGATGTGGCTTACAAGAATATCACATGAGACAATGTCAAAATCCTTACATCAAAATTGCAGCTTCTTCCTCATTGTCTAACGCCGTTATACTGTCAGAGGAGGAAATTAAATGGTTTGATGTAATTTGTTCTTAGCAAATCTGTGCTGTCTAGTTCTCTATTACTTAACTTTCCTCTCTAAGCCTATAAACTGATCATTTAATAATGTTGCTCTAGTATCTTAGTATTGAAATTTGGAAGTCTGGCTAAATTTCTGAGTTCTTTTTTTAAAAGATGTTACCATCAGAATCTTAATCTACGGGTAGCAAGAAAAATTAAATTTTAACTACCACAAAGGAAATCCAGAAATATGGAAAATCTGTGACCTCACACACTTGATTCAGCGTTGGCTTAGCAAAACAACAGCAGATATCGAACCCCGTTCATTATAGGATAGTAATACAACTAACTCTAGGTGCAGGAACCATAGAACGTAGTCTTCCATGTTTCACCTGCACTGAAACATTGATTTGTGTTTGTTGCATTTTAACTGCCATTCTACAAGCACTCAAATTAGGAACAGAATGCGAGGGAAAGTCCTGTCCTGCATCTCTGCAAAGAGACCACGTGGCTGCTGACAAATGAAGTGACTGACATGCAGCGGAGAATATGTGCTTCTGCTGCTCTGAGAGAAGTAAAGGCAGAAAGAGAGAAGTATAGACCATGGCTAAACTCCTGCTGCCACTACTGAACAAAGAAGGGAAAGATGGATTTAAGCTTGTAAAGAGCAAAACCAAGGATCATGCTAGACACATGCACCTTTGAACTGTATAAGGCTTCTTCTCTTTTCATTATCATTAAAACAAGAAGTCTCTTGAATGTTCATGTTAGTTCAATTCATATCATAGTTATTTCAGCATAAACACCTTGATATTGGTGTCAAATTCACATGCACTGTAAGATCAGTTGTGCTTTTTCTCTTTGTTTAACAAAATGCAGAGCAAATAACCTGAGATCTTTCTAGGGAGAATCCTATGTATATGTATCATGTTTCTCCTTTGCTACATTTTAAGAAAATATCTTAATTTCAACTGCTATCAGATTCAAATTTTTCTCTCTCAGTTGGCCCAAACAAAAAAAAAAAATTAAAACATACTTAATTTGTGATGTACATGATGAAACCGCTGGGCTTCTCTGTCAGAAAGGAAAAGGTCTGTGGGGACTATTTGCATTTTCAGTCTTTTTTGAAGTTTTCAGATGGACCCATAAAGAATTCATGAATTAATTAGACAGCAAGTCTCCATGACACTGCTGTGCTTTACACAGTCCTTGTAATTTTTCTTCTCCAGGTCTGAAATTTCCAAACCCAATAATTATACTAAAAGGGTTAGGAGGTGGGGTTTTTTTTTTGTTTTGGTTTTTGCTTTTCTTTTCCTTTGACCCATGAGAGTGCCTTAAATTGTTTGAGCTCTGCTCCCTGCAGTAGTCTTGTAACCACCTCCTGCCTAGACAGAAATATCAATATATTCTGGCCATATAAAGAAAGGCCAGGAAAAAAACCGGTAGAAAGAAAAAGACAAAGACATCTGGGATTTGAGAAGGTCTTTCAGCAAATGTTCATAAGAATATTTATTGTCTTTATCCAACTTAAAAAAAAAATCCTCTGAAGTATGTTTTAAAAAGGATACAGTGCTTACACAAATTTCTGCTTTCACTAGGCTTTATGATATTTTTGCATTTTGGATGTTTTTTCCTTGAATAATGTGATCAGCATCAAACCTCATTTATGGAATTCAAAGCAGAATTAAAGTACAATCAATTAAAGAAAAAATAACACTGATATGTACCAAACAATAAGAGATCCAAAGTTTAATACAAAAAATATCACTACATTGCTTCGCTTCCCTACAACAATTTGTAGACTGAAAGTAGAGCTCCACCATAGCTATACAGTGCGGATATTCTTCACTGGTGCCTTACAATATGTGTATTTTTAAAACTTTCTTTTCATTCAACTCTGGACAGCATTAATGAAACAGACATTTTGTCTCAAAGAGACTATTTCTGTCTGTTCCTATTTTTACTTTTATTATATTGAATCTCTTGCTTTTGAAACAATTTCATTTTGGAAGCTTTACATAGGAGCAAAGAAAAAGGATTGTGTGGGGGAAAATTTGGCAGCAATTGCTGAGGCAATTTAGTAGACTCTGATGTTCACACAATATATTAATGTACTATTCAAGAGGATGATAATTACCAACATAAACCTGTGTTTGGCAGGCATGTTTATCTATCTGCACGTGTATTCTTGTGTTTTGGAGTTCCCACTTGAACAAATGCATATGAACATTAGGTCTATTAAGTACTTTAAAGGATAAGTCTTTCCAGGAAAACATACTGAAAAATTGTAGAGGAAAATAGAATTTTTGCAAATGTAATAAGACCACATATTGTGAATATTTGTTTTTGCTATTCATCTTTATCCTTCTAAGGAAGTCATTCAAATGTCTGCAGAATTTACATTCCTACAATTGGGATGTTTCATTATTGGTTATACAGGCTTATGTTATTTTTTAAATGCTGAGGAAAGATTGACAAATAACTGAAAGGTAAAAAAAAGGTCACTGCGTGAATGGATTTCAGTATAGTCTAGCACATGTACAGATGCTGAATTTTTTTTTTTTGCATCCCAATACTACTATATTCTTTCATATAGAAAAATAAATCTGGTGTCTTCTCTCTTTTTTTTCCCTGTTGAAGATCTCACTGAATTTCTTTGAGGGAGGTATTTGTGTAAAAAAAAAAAAAGTGTAAAAAATTTTTATTTGTCTCAGAGTAGCAGAATGGGTAATAATGAACTCTCTCAACAAAAGATTCCCATGCACTGGTTCAATCCATCCTTTTAGAAATATCATCTTTCCTGCTCCCTCAGGTTTACTGAAGACGTGTTGCTTTTAAAACTGCAGTCTTGAATTTTTCCTGAAATTGCTTATGTTTTCCTCCCTCACAATCCCCACTTTTGATATCCTGTTTTAAGAGCTGTGACATCATACTGCACCACCTGAAAGCACACAGCAGTTTGTTTAGACAGTATAGCTTTGGGGGAATATTTATAGAGCTGTCTGTGCACTGAAATCCTGACATGGAACAAAACAAGCTCTAATCTTTTGGGGATCTACATGATCAAGTCAAATGCCAGCATTGACACTTGGTGTGATTAAACAGGCTGTTGTATCTTTATAAACTGATTATACAGCAATGCAGGCTGTTCTGCTGGAGGGAGGTGGCATTAATGCTAACACTGAGTCTTAGAAGAATCTCTTTTATCCTCTAAGATTAGGTTTGTTCCACCACTGATGTCAAAGGGAGAGCTGATGCTACCACAGAACCTCAAGCTACCTCATGAACATATCACTATTAATTTAATCACCTGTAACGTCAGTGCCTGTTGAAGTTACCTGACAATCTGCCATATGTCACAGAGAGCACCATCATCATACGGACCCTTTCTGCAATAGAAAGAATGGCAGTCATGGTGAGACTTCTCAGGAAAATTAATTGAATGAATATTTTGTACCTGGTAAAGTTGACATCTATATTGATGCTTGATGGCAGGTGAAAAAAGGCTTTCTATAAATCAAAGGAGTGAAGAACGTCAACGGTTTGTCTAGGCTTTTATTAGTATTAACTGGTATTTGATACTTGTTGAAGGCAGAACATAAAATTTCTATTCATTACATATTTTCTAAGAAGAAAAAAAGCATCTAGTTGAGAAAAATGTTTGAGAGAAATAGCAGGAGAAGTGAGAAATATTTTATGTTCAGGGCATTGGAGCTGAGTCTAGTTTGACTTATTTTTCTGACTTACAGAGCGTGTAAAATCTTAGACACATCATTTCACTATAATACGCCTCTTCTCCACAAAGCATGTCTCTTTCCTGTAATTTGCCTGTGCCTCCTTATGGCTCATTTCTATCTTGCCTGGATGACCACTTTCTGGAGCCAAACAGTAACACCTTCAAACATGGATGCAGTAGGTGATTTGAGAAACCTAGAGACTTTATGTGCAGGCTCATAAGATACACAACAAGTTGGTGGCCCTTATTCACTGTCAGTAACACTTTGGAGAGTCCATAGTAGAGAATACAGTTTCAAAACTGCTTATATGCGCAGACACTTTCCCAATTTAAAAGGTGGATGAGTACAGGAAATTAATTAGGCCTTCAGCTTCTTAAATGTCAGGCAACTTACGTAAGCAGGAGTGAAAAGTTCTGTAAAATGTTTATGTTTTTTCATGTTTCCCTCAGGAGGCAAAAGAAACAGTGCACATCTTCCTCTCTGCTTATCTTCAGCTATTTGGTAACCAGAACTACATCTCAGCATTGGCTGTTTAGTAGAAACAAATACTTCTATAGGACATCTGGTTTACATACCTGTTAAATATGTATTTATTGAAAAATATATGCAGGAATTCACCTATTTCTTACTGAAAAGAAATCAGTGTTACATTCTATTAAGCAATTTTTGGCTTCTGCCACACCTTGGGTAAGATTTCAGCTTGGGTCAAGGACCGTTTCTGAGAACCCTCTTGCAGCCACACAGACAGGTACTGAATTCAGTGGGCTTCTTGGGGATGTCTGCAACAACAGGGTCTAAACACTGACCCAAAAAGAGAACGGGTATCTCTTCTTGTCACCTTGGATTACATCCTTCCCATTGTATCTCAGAATCACAGAATGGTTGAGGTTAGACCTCTGGAGGTCATCTGGTCCAACTCCCATGTTCAAGCAGGGCCACCTAGATGTCATCAGAGATACCAAGACATCAAGAAAACATGTACAACGTGATCTCTTACATAAAGGCTTTCTTTGTTCAATGGGAGATTCCAATAGAGTTTTAAAATTAATATTGACATGAAATGGAGATTGCTGACATTTTTAGAGGAGTATATAAAGCCTTAAAGGCATTTAAATTTCAAAAATTCCAACAAATCTGAATCCTTAGTCCTAGCAGCCTTATTTACAGCAAGTTCCCAAGGATGAATCATACTGTCTGTGTTAGAAACTTGTGGCACTGGATCTACAGACATCAAGCTTTTCATTTCCACATGTTCATAACTGGCACTTCCATTAAATCTGAGCTCACATATGCCCTTGGAAACTGAGTCACTCAATTTGCACGTCTTCCTTAAGGTGCTCTTCATTTTAAACCAACATAAAATGGGGTTTGGTAGTCTCCAGGTTCAAGGTAGCAAGAAACCTCCTGAGAGATCTCTGATTTCTAATGCTTGTTCGCCAACCTTACTGTTAAAGTTTCTGTCTAGGTAAAATGGTTTTATATGCAAATATCCAACTGTTTTGAAGTATGTTCAAGTGAACGTTATATGAGGAATATAATTCTGAAGTTTGCATTTGGAAAACTGGAAAATAGCAGCCTGTTAATTCAGTTGCATGCTGCTGTAACTGGCATCAACAGGAAAAAAACAGGTCAGGCTGCTCACTTCTATCTTCATACACTTTCAGATATCAGCATTATTTTTAATTCCATTCAGCTTCTACTTATTCTTACCTCATCTTCCTACTCCACAAGTCTCTTCTGTCCCTAGCATGTCTTTCTTTCTACCTCATTTTCCTGTGCTGCTCTAAACACATCTTTCTTTTGTGTTCCAGACTCACCTCCTTTTTGACATACCTGTCAACCAAGAAAAGTAAGCACAACCTATGGGGATACGGTATATGAGAAAACATGCTATCAATTAAGATAAGGATTTGTATCAGGAAGGAAAAGTTGCTAAGAAGTCTTGTCTAAATAGTTGATGGTGTGAACGTGAGAATGACAGAAAATGTTTGAAATGGCTAAGCACCATATCATGTTACACTGAAAACAGGAAAATTAGGCATAGGAAAAATACAAGGAAGAAGACGGTTTGTGCATAGGGGGTTATTTGGAGGTATTAATGAAATAGTAGCTATTAGAGTAAGCATCACTATTGTAACAACATTGGATTAGGAGATTTGAGGGTTTTTAAATTTATTTTTATGACTGCTGCACAGCAGCTACTATTTTTATGCCCTTAAAGCCATTTTCTCAAGGATGAGTGTGTCTGATTTTTTTTTTTTTAGTTCCTGGTTGTCAGTGTAACAACATCATGATTAGTACAATATTTACATTAGTTTACTTGTTTAAGATAGTCTAACAACTTTGTCTTTATTCAGGTACTCAAATCCATTATTAAGCACCAAAATAATAGTAACTTTTTTTTTTCAGAATAGCTAAAAACCCACAAATCCAGCCCAAGTTACTAAAATTTACACGTGTTCAGAAAGACTTCAGATCAAATAGCTTGTATTTAAATGTAAAACATGAGTTTATGAACTTAACATTAACCAGAAAAACTGAATAAATTCTAAGCTCCGCGAAATGAAAATTTTTCCTGTTAAAGTGTGTCGTAGTTCAGCCCCGATCAGGACCAGACTACGCAGTCTCTCTCTCACTCACCCCACCGTCTGAGAGAACAGGGGGAGATAATATGAGAAAAATGGCTCGAAGTTTGAGATAAGGACAGGGAGAAATCCTTGAAGTTACCGTCACGGGCAAAACCAGACTCGACTTGGGGAAAACTATTCATTTATTACTACAACTAGCAGGAGAATGAGACAGAGAAACAAGATAAACCTCCTCCCCACCCCTCCCTCTTCCCAAGCTTACCATTATTTCTACCACCTTCTCCCCCGACCCCAAGTGGCACAGGGGGGAAGAAGAAAGAGGGGTTATGGTCAGTTCATCACGTGTTGTTTTACATGGCTGTTTCATAGTTGGGGGAAGAACTCCTCACATCCCTCCCCTGCTCCAGTGTGGGGTCCCACCCATACGTCACAGTCCTTCATGAAACTGCTCCGGCTTGGGTCATTTCTTCCAGGGGTGCAGTCTCTCCAGAATGGCTGCCCCAGCAGGCCCTTCAGAGGCCACAGCCTATTCTTTAGATATGTGTAAACATGATCTTTCTTTCTTGTCTTTTGCTTTTCTCAGGGAGTTAGCTTGCTGGCATCCTGAAAAGATCTTAGGAATGAAATGTAAGAGGAGGGTTTGTTGGTAAATCCTGCCACACAATTTTTTTATAACGTGGGTGTTGCCTTCTTTTTACTTTTGCTGTGTCTGACAGGGAACAGCAAAGTCACTGTGCACAAAACTTTACACTTTGGATGAAACAACATTCAAAATTTTCTGAAACAAAATATCTCTTTTTTTTGCTGTTGTTCTGCTCTAGCTGTACAAAATTCTAGCCTGGCCCTTCCTCAGACATCAAATCTTCAGAAACTGAGGAAAGCCCCAGAGTAATTAAAACACATACTCAGAAGTGTGCAGTGACAAACATGTCTAGATCTGTTCTGAGCTGTCATGATCTGCAGACTTTCTGCAGGTTTTTACATCAAGAAACCTCTGGTCAGCACTTAAAAAATTTAAATAACATCAAATTGAAAGGGTTTGTTCAGAAAATCAATACTGATGTTTTACACAGTCCTTGGCTAATACTAGTTGTCTTTTAAGCCTTTGTTTCCATCTCCCCCTATGTGTCAGTACTTCTGTATGTCCTTCTCAGAGAAATTCTGACTATGAACAGTTTTTTCTTTCTTTGCTACTCTGCCACTCATGTTAAAAGCTGATCTGTGTTTTCTAAAAATAACTGGTAAGAAGTAATAAAATTGTGTCTAATATAACTGCCATTCCATCACAAGTTAGTGGATTTTTTACATGAAAGCCTGTCTGAGTCAGAAAGGCACTAATAATGAGGGGAAGATTCTTTTTTTTTTTTGTGGCAAGATCAGTGAGAAAGCTCTCTGGTTGAGCACATAATGAAGTTCCTCATTAAACTCCTTCTATTACTGCATCACATTTTGGAAAACGGGATTTAAATAAATCTGTAGGGGTTTTTTTTGGTTTTTTTTTTGACTGCTGGAATCCTGCCAGAAATAGGAGGTGGTAGAAGAACAAGAGAGTGAAGTGAATGAAGACTACTAGGTGATTGTAAATAGAGAGTAGGCATTTCCAGATGGATATAAGTAAAAAATCTATAACCAAGACTCTTCACTGGCTGTATTAGCAGTTATTATTCCAAGATCGGCAGTAATTTTGGATGTAAATTGAGGCATGGTGACTCACATGTCTGCTTTCTTTAAAATTTTTGCCTCTAACCCTATGTTTGTGCAGCACAACATAAAGATATGCATTGTAGAAGACTCTTCATTAATGATGCAAAGGGTACCGAGAAAAGGCTGGATTTTCAGTATCTAATAATACATGGTACAAGGGGGAAAGTGAGTTGCAAGAGAAAAGAGGCAAAAATAATGTGTATCATCATGATGTTTACATCACAATTAAGTGCAACTTCTTGCAAAAGTCTAGTGAAAGAGTGTTTTCTTGTGAATCCACTTGTGCTCAATTGCCACATTTTCCATACAGTTGTACAATAGTATAAAATATGCCAAGAGTTGTTTGATTTTCCTAGTGTAACTCTTTAATAAGCATTATAGTACTATTAGGGACCACTGCAGTGTTTGTTACTCTCAGTGCCTTCCTAAATGCAAATACTGCCTGAATCACAACTGACTTCTGCAGACTTACGATATTCTTATCAGAGGTACACTCATGCAAGACTCGGAAGGTTTTTACATCTGGACTGTATATTCACACACATATTAGATACAGTGGAGGAGGAAATTATACAGTCCACTTCGTCTTTCATTTCCTTTTGTGCATTATTCAGAGGTTTATCACTCCACTCATGCTGTTTCCCACAAAGGGATGTACAAATTCACAGTATTTACACATACTAACATCAACATAGATATTTTAAGGGTTCTAATTTTTGCTTATGATTGTGCATGCATGAGTCTCCTTGACAGATTGATCTTACACATATACTAGAGGATCATCATAAGGTGTTTCTGTTTTCTTGAAAGAATCTAATTATTTACCTTTGTGGTGATTAGTAATTACTCAGGTTTTAATTTAGCATAATTAATACTTTTTTTAGTCTTTTCAAAATGCAAAACCTGCAGAATAAATAAGGCATCTGTACAGCCTTTCCATTATATTAATGTTAAAGTAATGAAGGGGTATATATGTTAATATTTAGTGACATTATGGTTAGTTGTTTTCCTTGGATAGTCTTATCCTTTTGCTCTGCCAGTATTAGAATTGTCTGTTAAAGCAGAAAACAGGCTTAGGAAATATCTTCAAAACTTAATGTTGTCACCCTGATTGGAACAGAGTGTGTGTTAATATAACATTACTTGCATCACATAGAACTTCTCAGCAGCAGCTCTGAATGTACTTTATATATAAGAAAAGTGACTGCAAGGTGATTTCCCTAAAGGCACTAAGTAAGCCCCTGGCAGTAATTGGAGTAGATCTCAAGTCAGGTGAAACACATTCTCATGCTGCCCTAACTGACTCAAAATCTTGTTCATTGGGAGAGAAATTAAACTTAAGGGGTATATATACATTAAAGATAAATTGTAACATCCTTGCATGATGAAAGTGATTCTTCTTTGTCAATTAAAGTTTTTTCTTTGTCCACACAACAAAATTATTAAGTGGAAGCTAGGTAATGTGTGTTACAGCTACTAGAAACATTATAAGTGACTACAGACTGCTAAGATATGCACCATATGTGCACCTGACAATAACATCTTCTGTTCACATGTTTGAAGGGAATGAGCTTGTTAATGTAATTCTCTCTTGCCTTTACCTTAAAATCTCATTTAGAATTAGGAAATCACTGACTCGGTGCCTGCATTTGAGCTTTTAAGTCAACTCACAGGTCTCACTGGTGCATTAAAACCCCAGCTTTGCCATTTTCTTTTCTTTTCTTTTTTTTTTTTTGCATTTGTTTTCCTTTCACTAATACTTGAAATAAAAAGCCCTCTATCTTCAGCTTTCAATATATATGTATTTCATATATGTATTGGGAAGTTGCACTAGATGACCTTTAAAGGTCCCTTTCAACCCAAACTATTCTGTGATTCTATGTATTTTTACTATCACTATTAAGATCTTTGCTTCAGATCACATACAAATTTGTAGCTTTGTACAAAGGCAGCATTGTCACTACTTCATTTTCCCTCACCTTAAACCAAAAGGAAGACAACAATCAGGTAAGATAAACCAAGTTCTCACTACGGGCAGCTGTAGAAAGAACATTCAAAAAAGTGGCCAGAGCTCAGTTTTAAGTATCTGTATAACTGTTCAAGTTTCAGAATGAAAATATTTCAGTTAACCTTGAAACTTTTTTGTTGGTTGTTTTTTCTTTCCCTTTGATTATCTTAGTGACATGATCACTGCAAGAAATCAACTATAGACAATATATGTATGGGCAATATCATGTAGGTTTCTGCCTATGTTCTACACATATGTCGAATTCCTCACCACTATGAGAATGTCTGCACTTCATTTTAAAGAGGACTCTGATAGTGTTTGGTGACCCAACTTGTTGGAACCTGCCCTCAGGAACATGGGGAACCACATGAGCATAGATGGCAGTTTCATAAACCCCCAGGAGATGAGTGAATCATCTAGACAAGGGGTGAAGGTAAACAGGAGGCAGATTATCCCATACTCAAGCTTACTTTCAAAATAACTTTTTGTAAGTGATATACACATAGGAAATTACTTGATCTCTTTCAAGAGTAGGAAAGAAAACTGAAACCAACTGTTAATAATGCTCATAAGACCTAACACAGAGGAAAGCCTTACAGTGCTAAGCATTGAGTAAAACTCTAGTCTGCTACTGAACTGTGAGACAAGAAGCCTTGATATCATCATTATCTACAAGAAGAAAGACAATGTTGAGCCTATAAACAGGACTTAACCCCAAAGTTCCCACTTCTAAGGCCCAAGCTTTAGCCACAGCAATCTTGTATTTCTCCTAATCACAATCTTTTAAAGGGTGGACTATTGGTTTCCTGGTAAATAAGTATCTGTAAACAATACATTTTTATATTACAGATAGGATCTGTTTGGGATAACTGTGCCTCGTCACAGTGAATTAAGTCACAAGGGTTACTCTGAACATGTCAAGTCAATCCATCCTAAAGAAAGAGAGTAATCTTAATGCCTTCCATGCAAGCACTACAAACATTACCTACAACATTGCCTAGAGTTCTCAGTTCACCAAGAATAAGCTCTTATGACCCACGTAGCCTCAAAATTTTACCTATGTAGTGACATGCTCTGTTAAACAGTAAGAATTCATTGCCTTAACTATTTATTTAGTTCAGATGCTGGTAAAAAAGTGTTAATTTTTCATGAATCTCAGCATAGACGATAAAACAGCACAGAATTTTCAAAGTATTGATCATCTCAAAAACTCCATGTGCTGCAGTTCCATAGTGAGAAGTAATGAACAAAACCTCCTACAGGGCAATGGAATTTTATTTGCACTTTCTCATTTTCTTCCAAATTATTTTTAACCGCATAACTGCTTGAAAGTCCCTACCAAAGGCAGTACAGTAGTTATCATCAAAAGGATCAATAGTACCCCACAATTACAACCTACTTTTATCTGAGACATATCAATAATTTTTGAAAATACTTCTGGAAATTAACATAGCTTAAGTTTCTTTTCATGGTAACTGCTGTTAAATGTAGGTGTTTTAATCCAGCAACTTTGAACTGTAAAATTTAGTAAGCTAAATGCTATCCTACATGGAAAGAATCTATCATAACACAATTCTGTACTATATACTGCATTCTGTGTTCCAGCTTGCAGTGAAGTAGAGCCAAAGCTTGTCTGAAAGCAATTTGCAGAAACACCTCTGTTTGTAATACACTTTTACTTGTAAAGTATGAATTTCTACAGTAAATGTTATCTCTAAACCTTAATTTTCTGCCTAGCTCATATCCCACTTAGAAAAACCTGAAAAAAAAAAAGCCCACTCTGTTCTTTCTCAAATGTGCTTTAATTTATTGTCCTAGATAATATTCTAATAGATGTAGATCATAACTTATTTGATTACTTTTTTTGGCAGAATTAAACCTATTGCTGAAAAGTGAAAATAGTCAATTACAGCAAAGAAGACTAATTAGCATTTGTAAAAATGTTTATTAAATGCTTTGAAGGTACCACCTTGTGAATGATTAAAACCCCTTCTGCTCTGAAGCAAAAATTTTTGCATTCATGTCTCACACCTACATACCCCTGCCTATGGAAACAAATGCTACAACCTGCAGAACCTCTGCAGATGGCATTCCTGTTTGAAATCAGGCTGATGTAGGCCACATTTTAGACCTTTTTTTCATAACTGGGCACAGAATTCAGATTTTTTTTTTTTTTTTAGGGTGTTTGGGGGAACTCAATTTTCATATGATTTACTACCTTTAAGGAGATGAGTTATAACGTTGTAAAACTTCTGTCCCAAAATGTCATAGAATCATAGAATCATAGAATCACATGGTTGGATGGGACCTATGAGATCATCTAGTCCAACCGTCTTCCCACTACCATTGATGCCAGAGCTACTAAACCATATCTTGTAGCTCCTCATCAAGCCGCCTCTTGAACACTGCCAGGGACAGCCACACTGCGTGGACAACTTTAAAAATATGATAAACTTAACTTTCCAACAACAAAGAATTTAAAAATTACTTATATCTCACTGCCTAAAAAACAGGCACAAAGAGTGACCTACCCAGCATCACAATGGGAATCTGCATTAGGAGCTGGGAACAACTTAAAATTGTTTTCACTGACTCTGTACAAAGGTAATGCTTCCTTCCTCTTAAAATGTCAACATATTAATTATGGAAGAGATGCAGTTTTGAAGTATTTATGCAGATTACTGCACATAAATTATATTCCATGACATCAGTGTTCACAACCATATTTCCTCATGAAAAGACATTTTGGAAATTTATTTACTCTTAAAGTAAAATCTGTGATGGAGATGAGTTATTGAGAAGGTGGTCCAGAAACATGGTTCATTCATATGTTCAGCAAGTAGGGAAAAGACTAGAGAGATACAAGAAACCAAGAAACATGGCTACTCTTAAAAAAAAAAAACCACAAACAAAAAACCCGAACAACAGGAACACTGGCTTAAAAGAAAAAAAAGTAGTCCAAAAAGCTAACAAAAAGACAGACTTTCTTTAAGGAATGTACTGAAAGTAGCAAATGATATATACATTGCCTAGCAAACTCTTGCTGTTTCATTGAGAAAAATCTTACCAGCACAATCCTATGGTGTGTACCAAGTTTGCAGCTTCCCAGCCTGGTTACCTGTTTTGTTGTCTGCCGTGCTATTCTACAAAGCTGTACCAAGGACTCCACACTTCCCCTTCACAAGACTCTTTTAACTGCCAGCAAGCTCTTTGGCTCTAGCGACATTTCCATTACAAAGCAGTTGCTAGTGTTGCTAATTGAACTGTCCCTGCTGCTGCTGTTCACATTATTTTATCCTGTCCCTAAAAGCAGTGGGACTGGTTCTCCTTGTACAATTTAACTATGAAGAATCGTTCTGCCACAGAGAGAAGCTAATGATGAATAGGAAGCTATTCACTAATAATGGATAAAACTTGTTAAACTAAACACCAAAAGCATTGAATGTTTTAACTGAAGAGTGCAGATTCTATTCACTTTAGTGTGTTTGTGTTTGGCCTGCTTTATATAGACAAAGAATTGAAGAAAAACTGCAGTTTTTTCCTGGAGTATTTGAAATAGTTTGTTCCTAAGCGAACAATGAGAGCTGCAGCTTCCTCTTAAAAAACAACTCAACTTGTTCTGCCAACCCAGCTTTTCTCCCTTTTTCTGTGCTGTCAAATATTGCTTTCATGCACTCCATGGAAAAGATCAGACTTCTCTTTTATAATTGTTCTCTTCTCAGTTCCCTTCAAGCCAAGTAGCTGTCTGGCAATATGGTGTTTTAAAGGTTTCCCTTTTCCACTGCCTTCCTGAGCAGTAATTTCATGAGACTAAGCAAAGCAGACCTAGGGGACAGCACTAAGATGACATCTCCAGTAAAGAGAGGCCAGACACTGACTGTAGGATGGGACACAAAGTCTCATCAAGGCTCAAGGCCTGACTCTATAAAACACTTTTAGCAGCTGTCAGACAGGACATGAAGCCTTTCACATTGTAAATGGAATAGACATCCCAAAATATATTAAATAAATAAATATGTGTTCCACTAATGCAAGTATCTTGACTACCATCACGTGGAATCATCTTAAAATATCAGAGGAAAGGACTTTTCTGACAGAGTGCTTACTATAATTTGTTGGTTTCTATTTGTATAAAAGATCTAGGAAGATCGTTCCTGGCTGAAATATTTTACTAGAATATCAGGCATGATATGATGGTATATTTAATTATCTCTTATTTTTTTTTAAGCATTTATGGAATTGCACCAGGGGAGCTGATGCATATATACAAATATCCATATCTTTCCTTGTCTATCTTTTTATCCATTCTCATCTGTATATTTATCATAAAGTATTTCAATCTATCACTTATCTAAAGATATTTGGTAAGACTACATAAGTGCCTGTTTGAGTTGTGAATCAAGGACAAAGGCTGAACTTGACTGAACTGAACAATAACTGAAAGGAATGCTGAACAAAATGATGAAAGAGCAGCTGAAACTGAATAACAGTGAGGCTAGGGCGGTGCATGGGAAAGAAGCCACTGCTTGGGGAGCTGTCACTATGCAGAGAGAGTTGCTGAAAGAGAATCTCTGCCTTCGGCTCTTGTGTGGAAAAGTTTTCACAGAGTCACTCAGAGTAAGCAAGTAGTACTTATAAACTTAGGTCCAGTGTAGAGAAATGACTCATTTCTTGCTGAGTAATAGGTGGTCCCTTTATAGGAGCAGGGCTAGACTAGGAGTGTTTCTTTTCCCTGGGAAATAGAGGTAAGACAATATCTTATTAAACTTGGTCTTCCTTATCCCAATAGCAACAAAGGGCATGACTGCAAAAACACTATCTTCTGGGTTTCTTGCCAGCTGTCATTTAATGTTTGGGCCTTCCTGTCAAAAGATGCAAAGTTCCTTTTCCTTCCCTTTATGAAGCACAACTTACCAAGAAGTAATTTAAAGTATTTCAAATATGAGTTTACTGGATACTAGTTGACTTAGGAGTAGCTTGCACTTTTCCAGAAATACCCACCATGTCTGACTTTCTGACAGGGAAAGAAAGAAATTTTGCTTATTGAAGCAAAACCTCCAACAGTGTATGTTTATGGGAAAGGTGGCCAGAAAGAACTTCCATGATCAAACAATGTGACCTCTTGAATATTGCAGAATATTCAAGAATTAAATGTAATCCAGTATATTACATTCACCTGATTGCACCATGTTTTGCACTGCTGTTTGACTAGCAAGTGATAGTGTAAAGCACGATTTAGTCTCATCCCTGTGGATTAAAACCACAGATAACATGCAGCACTGATGAAAACTATCAAAGAAATCTAACTGCTTGAGCTGAAGCATGAAACACTGCCTATAAAACGACCACCTTAAAATGGGAGAGGAAAAATATTGCCAAATAACATAATGACAGCAATAAAACTAACATACTAACAAAATCACTATTTCATCCATCCATCCATCACTGAATAAACATTATAGGTACCAACTTAGTACACTAAAAGCATAATCTGTGACAATATGCTACTAGACAAAAGGAATAGGGAATAAAAATCTAGACCTGGATGACAGATATATACATTCTGACAAAGCAAGAAGTCTCTGACAACACTTCATCTGTCCAAATGTACTACTGACAAAGTTTTCATCTGTGGTTCCTACAAGCATCTTCTCTACCTAGAGGATTCCTTATGCTTGGATATTCAGTGCAAGTGTTAGCTAAGAGACCAGTTGAAAGTCACTCAAAACTTTACAAGGAAAATTTCCAAAGCAATATTTGAAACTAATTTATTCTTTTTAAGAGTATTATTAAGGATAGTATGAAAACAGGCACTTAGGAAACACAGAATGAGGTGATACAGTGCTAGTCTTTGAAGATAACTATGAAAAGCAAGAAGATAAAAAAATGTTCTTTGTCAGCATTTTGGACCAACATGACTAAGTTTGTGGACCTCTCATGTATCAGGGCTCCACAAATAGAAAGAAAGACTTTAATCTGCAGCTGCAGATTTTCTATCTTTTTGGTAACTTTTTTTTTTTGTCTGTAATATACTAAAAGGTATACAGAGTAATCTAAAAAAAAAAAACAAACAAATATATTTTGCTGTTAGAAGAGATAATTTAGCTATTTCATCTGCAAAATAGATTACCAAAGTTTACTCATTATGGCAGAGCAGACCCTAGAACTCCAAGAGAACTTTGTACCAGTTTGAGACAAAACCAGTTTAGCTTACTTGCTTAATAGTCTTAAACATAAAGTGCTACCTTAAACAGATTTGGCTGAAAAATGGTGTCCAGCTGTTGCAGGATCCCTGTTGCCACATAAATTAAGTGCAACTACTTTGAAACATCTTTTGCAATCCTTCACTGCCTGAACATAGACTATATTTCTGTAGAATTTAAACATACATCTTCTCTGCTATCCTGAGCATTGTGACAAAAGCAGAGAACTGAATATTTTATGCTTCCTGATCCCAAAACCTTAAGATTATAGCTGTCCTTATTTGTTCCTCTTACTATGGGATAACTACTTCTGCCAAGGAATGATCAAGGTATTTCTCAACCACGTGTTTTTTTCTAACATGTTCTTTGTCCAGCAATTACGGCAGGTTGAGAACAATACTGAAGAAAGAGATGAGAATTCCTTTCAAAAAAAACCTTGGCCAATTACTGCGAGAAAAAAAAAAAAAGAAAGAAAGGAAAGAATACTGACAGCTGAGCAGAGTAGTACATACTTCAAAACATAACATTTGGAGATTTTCCTAGTATTTATAATTTCTTTCATGTTATATGATAAGCTTCAATTTTACGAGTCCTTCATATATTCAGAAATCCCATTAAATTCATTCTCAGAAAGAAAAAAAAACTTGCAAAATTGGCACCCAAATATATAAAATTATCCATAATTTCAGCTTTTTTGTCTGCTTTTTAATGCAGTGTCAGTTTCACCATATTTTATGGAACATCAGAAAAAGAAATAAGTAAATTATCTAAACACACTACTTTTTAAGAAAGAAACCTTGAGAGACAGAGAAATATTCCATTATAGCATAAGGACTTTCTGCCTGCTAAACTCCACTCACCACAAGCAGTGGTTGCACTTCAAGGTCACCTCCCTCCTCCCTTCAGGAGTTTCAAGTTTCTTCCCATTAGTAGCTTGGCAACCCTGTCTATCTTCCTGTCCTTATCTACTGGCAATACAGACAATGTTGGACAGTTAAAAAACAAAACAAACCACACACTCTTCCAATCGGCCCACCACCCCCACACCCCCACAGTAATTTTAAAAAGATATCTGGTATTTATTTCTTTAAGTCATTTTGTATAGACATATTGCTGGATGTTTTTAAATAACAGCTTCAGTTAGGATGAAATGCCTTTCTGTTGCTGTTGTTCTAAGTAAAAACATTTAAAATTACTGAAAAAGGGAGGGAAAAGTATATAAAACAAGCTCCACCAGCTAGCTTTTTTGGTCACCATGTGCTTCTTAACAATTTTCTGGTGGATCTCAAAATTAATAATTTTCCTGGGTTGTCACATTGATGATCTGTAACTGAGTGGTTTTGTGCTTTTTAGGGAGCAGTTAACTCCGTTTGATTAGAAGCTTTAGAGGGAATAATTGACAGGTAATAGTAGGAAAATAAAGCCTGAGAAAGAGTCCTCAACCAACAGGGCAAATTCATGTGAGACATGAATCCCCATATGGCAATAGACATGGGGATTGTACTTACTTTGGCATGTTTAATTTGAATTAAAGAACAGTGACCTGTGAGAAGGGTCAAAAAAGGAATCTGGCTGTGCTATTACTTAATTTGAGGCTCTTGAAAAGTTAGCTGACCTATGGATCTACTGTATCTCCATTACTGAGAAAATTCCAGCCTTTTTTATTTTCACTGTTTATCTGTGTCTGTGTTTTTCTGTCTCTTGTTTGTTGGGTTGGTTGTTGGTATGGTTTGTGGGGTTTTTCCCGTTTTCTTCTGTTCATTTATTAAAAACTACCCCACTTAATTTTTATCCTGTCTAGCCTGAACTTTGCAATCTGTTTTCCAAGTTGCCTGTTTCCTGGCTATGGATTACCTGTGTTTTTGCTGCCATGCAAACAACCACAGAAATAATCAGCTTGGACTGGTTAGATCCAGTCTGAGTGTGCAACACATAAGCTGCTTCAGCAACTGGCTGCGTGCAGTGGTACTGTGGAATCGGGATTATGATAGGTGACTTTCAAGGAGCAACCGATCGCTGTGCCAGCAGCTGCTGGAGCACATTACAGGGCGGTAGCTGGAACATGTCCAGGGTCATGCAGATTTATCCACTCCCACGGCATTTCTCTACTGCTCTGCACATTAGTCTCATCTTTCAGCCCTCCCTGGGAATGCTGAACTAGCTCAGGGAGGAAAGATATTAAACATATAGTTAGCAGTACTGTAAGTGAAAATTACAAATGTGATTTCCACTTCTTTGCAAGTGTCTTTTGTTCAAACTTTGCTAAAATTTTACAGAAAAAAAAAAACAAACCCAAACAGTTAAAACCTTCCTGCGTCTTTATACCAAGCAAGGAAAGAATTTTTCATACACATTCTGTATTTGTACGTGTATGCATAGGTATATACATACACGTGCTTATGTACACACATAAATATGGATCACTTATCCAGTCACTGAAACACAGTCACTTGTGTAATACAGCACAACAGCTCTTTAACTGTGCAGAAACACTTGGCAATTATATTAGAAGCATTTTGCAACGATATTTTAGGACATAAAACTAAGGTAGAAGGGGAATTGGTAGGAGAGTTATGGGCAGAATGCCCCTATTTTAAACTACAGGCAGAATGTTATTACCTAACGTGAAATCAGTGAAGGATGTGAAGCCTAGCATGTCTGCTCTTAGGAACGGGGGTCTGTTGAAACAGAAACACTGAAGATGTTAAACCAAACTCATTTTCCACAAAACCATATTCTTCTGTATTTATTCACCTGCAGAAGTGCACTTGAAACTCAAGTGAGCCAGAACACAAGCAACATAAGAGGAGTAAAAAAGGGCAAGCCATGGGATTGGGAGGCAGAGGGAGAAGGCAGGCAGTTTCATAAATTATACATATACACAGAGAGGTAAAAGAAAAGAAATTAACTTTCCAAATCTGTACTCTGTTTTGTAATCAGTTTTTCTATTCAGCGATTCACAGTGACTGCAAGGCAAAAAGCAAATTTATACCACTTGTATCTCCTACCTCATCATTATTGATATGTTGGAAAGAAGACAGGACCAAAGCTATGCCTGTCCTGTATATGATAGGCATCCTGTCCTGATACACAAAGATGCTGCCTGCATCTTTGGTCTTAATCAGCAACACACACTGATGCAAGTATTATCATATGTAATGCATTAATTGCATGTCTGTTCCTCACATGGGTTAAGATTAAGCTCTTTCTTTTCTCTCTCCATTTTTCCCCCAATCAATTTCCATGCTTGCTTTTAATGTTCTTAAATTTTTCCCTACAACATTTTACCACATCTTCCATTTATGTTTTAAATAAAATTAACATGTAGGCAATAAAGTCAACAGTGTCATTGAAGAAATGAGTTTTCAGATGTGCTTTAGTTAAGGGAGAGAGGTAGAACAGTTCAGAAAAGGCAGTCACTCTGCAAAGACCATATAGATCCTAAGATGGCGCACTGTCAAGTTACAACCAACCTAGAGGAGGGTAGATCTGAAACAAGAGATCAGGTCCAGTCACCATGGGTTTATGAAAGACAAGTTCTACTTGTCTAACCTGGTCTCCGTCTTTGACAAGGTGACCCGCTTAGTGGATAAGGCAATGGCTGTGGATATTGTCTGCTTAGACATTAGTAAAGCCTTTGACACAATTTTCACAGCATTCTCATGGAGAAACTGGCTGCTCATGTGTTGGATGGGCATACTCTTCCCTGGATAAAAAACTGGCAAGATGGTCTAGCCCAAAGAGCTGTGGTGAATGGAGTTTAGGATTTTTATCAGTTTTTATTCAGTCACAACAACGCCATGCAACTCTGCAGGCTAGGGGAAGAGTGGCTGGAAAGCTGCCCAATAGAAGAGGACTTGGAGGTGTTGGTCGATAGCTGGCTGATTATGAGCCAGCTGTGCCCAGGTGGCCAAGAAGGCCAACAGCACCCTGGCGTGTATCAGAAATAATGTGTCCAGCAGCTCTAGGGCAGTGCTTTTTCCCCTGTACTTGGTACTGGTGAGTCCAGCCTTGAATACTCTGTTCAATTTTGAGCCCCTCACTACAAGAAAGACATTGAGGTGCTGGTGTCCAAAGAAGAGCAGTGAAGCTAGCAAAGGATCTGGAGCACAAGTCTTATGAAGAGCAGCTAAGGGAACTGAAATTGTTTAGTCTGGAGAAAAGGAGGCTCAGGGCAGACCCTATCACTCTCTACAACTACCTGAAAGGAGGCTGTTATGAGGTGGGTGCCAGTCTCTACTCCCAAAAAACAAGCAGTAGAACAAGAGGAAATGGCCTCAAGTTGTGCTAGGGGAGGTTTAGATTGGATATTAGGAGAAATCTCTTCACTGAAAGGGTTGCCAGGCATTGGAATAGGCTGCTCAGGAAAGTGGTTGAGTCACCATCCCTGGAGATACTTAAAAGACATGTAGTTGTGGAACTTAGGGATGTGGTTTAGTGCTGGACTTGACAGTGCTAGGTTGAGAGTTGGACTTGATGATCTTAAAGGTTTTTTCCAATCTAAATGATTCTATGATTCTATGATCTACTGTATTTCCAAATTATGGAAATAAAAATGAATCATTATGTTTTTCTCCAAAGATTATTAATTCATAGCCTTTTTATAATAGAGAGAAGGAGCACAGAGGAAGAAATATTATTTCTAATGTCACAGGGGATGGATTTCTTCAACTCGTAGCTCCACTGGCATTCCCTCTCAATCGCCCTTCTTCTCCAGCTGAATATAAATCAATGTTTGGATTTGTGAATAATTCACGTGTATAAAACTTTATTCATTATCGGATTTTGGCCACAAGTTGATGCATCAATTAAATCCACCTGTACTACACAAACAATAGTGTACAAAGCTTCCATCCTGTACATGCTTGAAAAAAAAATGCAAGCTAAAAAGCCTATAAATACAAAGTTTTGATTTTCAGTCAGTATCCCCAATCGTGTGATCTTTTATACTGACTATAACTTTCCTCATTTTACATAAATCAAATAAAGGTATCTATCTTTCAATAAAATATTCCTCTACTGTGGCTGGAAAAAATGGAGTAAGGCTGATGGCTTTTATCAACTTGTTTCTGAAAAATTCAGCAAAACAGCAATCAAGGGCTAGCAAACTGGTAAATCTTCCTTAACTTTTCTAAAGTCTCTTCATTATTTGTTGCTCCTGAGCTGAACGAAGAAACAGAGCACATATTCCGCAGTCTATATTTCACATCTCTACTCTAATAAGCCCCAGCCTAACTCACTGGCTTCTTTATATTACTATGATTTATTTGTGATTTCTACAACAGCTAGGCTGAATTTAGCATGCAATTTGGTGCAAATGTGTGGATCGGTAGATCTAAGTAGGTTGTGCTGAGGCCTCTCACATATCCCACTACACGGGGCGCTGGGAGTTTATTTCAGGTTGGAATTAATCTTCCAAGGAGATCATTTCCTCTACTCATGATATAAAGTTTTCTGAAAGGAAAAGGCAGCAGCAGGTACTGGAGGACTTAGTCATGGCGCAGCCCACCCTGTGATTTGGGTCTTAGTTTCCCCATTAAGTAGTGAAGCACTTTTTGAAAAGGGCTTTTGTTTATTTTCCTCCAAAAGGAAATGAGTTCCAACATATCAAAAACACTCTTGAAAAAGAGGCTACTGTCAGTCAATGGCGACAGACAAAGTATTAATTTTAAGCAGCATCACTGCTCTGAACTGGCTCACTAATGGAAGCATAGCTAATGCCTACACAAAAACCCTTTAAAGGAATTTTTGCCAAGGCCATAAATCAGATCGAAACTGAAGTGGAACATACTTTTGCTTAACAATATCTAAATCTACTTTTCCCCTTTGAAACTGCCTCACTCCTAGGGCCTGTGAGGGCCAAGGTCAAGCCAGGCAAAATAGCTGTAAGAGAAATGACCTTGAGGACCTCACAATAAAAAATACTCTTGATTAACAAATCCTAATCATACAGTCACTAACATAAGCAATTGCCTTTATGGGATTTGAAGGCTACTACATGTACACCAGTACATCTAGAAGTAGTAAAGGAAGACAAGGTTAAAGAGGGCCTGCTGCTGAACAAAAAGGGCAGGGACCTGGTGATAAAAGATGTGTGTGAGACTAAAGTACTCAATGCCTTCTTTGCCTCAGTCTTTGCTAGTAAGACTGACACTGAGCAATCCCAGGCCCCTGAGACCAGTGGGAAAGTCTGGTGGAAGGTAGACTTTCCCTCAGTGGATAAGGGTTGTGTTGGGTGACATTTAAACAAACAATACAAACACAAGTTCTGATGGGACAAACAAGGACCTGATGAGATTAAATGAACCCACAACTGCTGAGTGAGCTGAGCCTTTGGGAGGCCACTATACATAACCTTGGAAAGGTGATGGTGGGAGGTTCCTGAGGACTGGAAGAAAGCAAAGATTCTAAGAATCAATGATGAGGGATGGAACTGGTAAACTTCATTTGGTTAATGATCTTGAGTAAGTCTCATGAGCAAGGAATAGGTTCATCTAGCCCTTGTATACCTAAAGACAGAGATGATAACATTATTATAAGCCTATGGGAATTTGTAATCCAAAGCTATTTGAAATTCACTCTGAATTGGGAATGAAATGTTTTCAAATTCTGTTTAATATTGGACAAGATGTGGTTTCTGAATTCAGTCAAAGGGCAATTTTAATTTTTCTTATGCTATCAAATAATCTTGGCTGATGAATGAACATATAGAAAGGAAGACAGATGCATACAGAGACAAAACTAAACTAGAAGTAATAGTTTATATCAGTTATGATAACAGTCAACAATTTCTACTTCATGTCAATCTTGGTTACAAGTTCTCATATGACTGTAAAGATTAGCTTTTCTGAGATATGTAAATTCGAGGTTTACCAGAAGAATTTTCTTTCTTACATTCCTTTTGGCCTCTCCTTTATTATCTACATAGTATGAAGTGTTTCAGCTTTAAATAGAAGTTCTTGAATCATGTTTCAGCCTTTTTTTTTTTTCCAGCATTGTCCCACATGTAATTCGAAATTCTATGTTTCAGCTTTGCCTTTAAGCAGTTCTTATGTATTTTATGTTGCTCATTGTAAAAGGTAAGTTTATTTCCACATAGAATACTTTTTTAGGAGCCTTTGAATCAGAATTTTTCATTAGGTAGCTAGCATACCTGAATAAATTATGACTTCTCCAGCTGGTATATTTGCTCTTCCCCAAAATCACAATATTTAGTATCATATAGAACTAGTGAATTGTTATTATATTTCTGAAATACTCCCTTGGTGGACTGGCGAAGAAGAAGGGGGAAGAAGGCTAGGTACGTGGAATTAAACTAAAGCTACACCTATACCCACAACAAAGTTTTCAAACTCAAAAAATTAACAGAGACTAAGCTTAAAACATATTGAAAAAGTTAAGTTTGGAGTGGATCCTAAGCTGAATTTTCTAAATGTCTGAGGTCCCAAATTAAATTCCACATTTAATTGTAGAGAAAATGGAAATTGTGCAATGCAGCTTAATTCCAGGACGAAATTCAAATTAAAAACTGAAAGCATTTGACCTATTCAAATACCATTAAACCATCATTTGTTCTGTGTAGTTATGATCAGAAATCAAGTGATTCATGTACAATTTGAAAGTAAATAAATAAATTGACTTAAGATTGAATTTACACAGCTTTTAAGAACTGGAGTAGAAAAAAAAGAAATAAATACAGTTTGATTTTTTTAATCGTATGTATTTTAAGCTAAATAAAAGAAAAGGCATTAAAAACATTTGTCATAATGTCATTAAAGATGTAGCCAGGTATTGCAATTTGCCCTGAACAGAGGTAGGTCAGCAAGTACAAGGTCAGCAAGAGAGACATGGTGAGGGGAAGAACACCCTCCAAACCATTGTAGTGATTTCCTGTGGTAACTGGCAAATTTTAATCAAGAATTTAAAAAAAAAAAAATCTTATTAAAAAATGTTGTCTAGGTATGAGTTGAGATCAGA
>WHYT01015581.1:247605-258270 GCA_009806455.1 Tetrax tetrax | reverse complement strand
AGCCTAACTCACTGGCTTCTTTATATTACTATGATTTATTTGTGATTTCTACAACAGCTAGGCTGAATTTAGCATGCAATTTGGTGCAAATGTGTGGATCGGTAGATCTAAGTAGGTTGTGCTGAGACCTCTCACATATCCCACTACACGGGGCGCTGGGAGTTTATTTCAGGTTGGAATTAATCTTCCAAGGAGATCATTTCCTCTACTCATGATATAAAGTTTTCTGAAAGGAAAAGGCAGCAGCAGGTACTGGAGGACTTAGTCATGGCGCAGCCCACCCCGTGATTTGGGTCTTAGTTTCCCCATTAAGTAGTGAAGCACTTTTTGAAAAGGGCTTTTGTTTATTTTCCTCCAAAAGGAACTGAGTTCCAACATATCAAAATCACTCTTGAAACAGAGGCTACTGTCAGTCAATGGCGACAGACAAAGTATTAATTTTAAGCAGCATCACTGCTCTGAACTGGCTCACTAATGGAAGCATAGCTAATGCCTACACAAAAACCCTTTAAAGGAATTTTTGCCAAGGCCATAAATCAGATCGAAACTAAAGTGGAACATACTTTTGCTTAACAATATCTAAATCTACTTTTCCCCTTTGAAACTGCCTCAGCTTTAAATAGAAGTTCTTGAATCATGTTTCAGCCTTTTTTTTTTTCCAGCATTGTCCCACATGTAATTCGAAATTCTATGTTTTAGCTTTGCCTTTAAGCAGTTCTTATGTATTTTATGTTGCTCATTGTAAAAGGTAAGTTTATTTCCACATAGAATACTTTTTTAGGAGCCTTTGAATCAGAATTTTTCATTAGGTAGCTAGCATACCTGAATAAATTATGACTTCTCCAGCTGGTATATTTGCTCTTCCCCAAAATCACAATATTTAGTATCATATAGAACTAGAGAATTGTTATTGTATTTCTGAAATACTCCCTTGGTGGACTGGCGAAGAAGAAGGGGGAAGAAGGCTAGGTACGTGGAATTAAACTAAAGCTACACCTATAACCACAACAAAGTTTTCAAACTCAAAAAATTAACAGAGACTAAGCTTAAAACATATTGAAAATGTTAAGTTTGGAGTGGATCCTAAGCTGAATTTTCTAAATGTCTGAGGTCCCAAATTAAATTCCACATTTAATTGTAGAGAAAATGGAAATTGTGCAATGCAGCTTAATTCCAGGATGAAATTCAAATTAAAAACTGAAAGCGTTTGACCTATTCAAATACCATTAAACCATCATTTGTTCTGTGTAGTTATGATCAGAAATCAAGTGATTCATGTACAATTTGAAAGCAAATAAATAAATTGACTTAAGATTGAATTTACACAGCTTTTAAGAACTGGAGTAGAAAAAAAGAAATAAATACAGTTTGATTTTTTTAATCGTATGTATTTTAAGCTAAATAAAAGATAAGGCATTAAAAACATTTGTCATAATGTCATTAAAGATGTAGCCAGGTATTGCAATTTGCCCTGAACAGAGGTAGGTCAGCAAGTACAAGGTCAGCAAGAGAGACATGATGAGGGGAAGAACACCCTCCAAACCATTGTAGTGATTTCCTGTGGTAACTGGCAAATTTTAATCAAGAATTTAAAAAAAAAAAAATCTTATTAAAAAATGTTGTCTAGGTATGAGTTGAGATCAGATTGATGCCATACTACTGATTTTCCACATCTACTCAGAATAAGAACACAGTAATATTTCTCGTATTATTTCCAGATGCAGAATACACAGAGAAAAGTCAAATACATGTATAATGCGTGATTACAGCACATTTAACAGATCTCCTTATATGATAATATGTTACTAATGAAACACTATCTTAGAAAGGGACTGTAAAATTATCTATTACTGAAGGAATGGAGAAAGGAAAAAAACAAGGATGGCTCTTAATGAACTGGAATAAACTGTTCTGGCATGGCTTTCAGCTGCAGGTGGGTCTCAGAGCAGACAAGGTTAATAGTGATAATACCAGGCACAACTGAATCAAATGAAAGTCAGGAGGAAATAACGAGCATGTCAGAGATCAGACTTGGTAAAGCCTATTCCAAATCCAGAGGAAGACCAGAAAACTGAGGAGTGTTTTAGAATAAGTATAAATTAATGTGAAGTTTTAAAGCAAAAAATAACTTCACTGCACAGTGTGATTTCCTTCATGGCTCAGCCTATGAATTTCAGTGTCTTGCACCTCTCATGAAGTCTATGCATAAAATAATAGTAATAGGCTGGTAGAACACTGGAACAGGTTGCCCAGAGAGGTGGTGGATACCCCATCCCTGAAAACATTCAAGGCCAGATTGGATGAGGCTTGGAGCAACCTGATCTAATCGAAGATGTCCCTGATCCTTGCAGGGGGGTTGGCTTAGATGACCTTTAAAGATACCTTCCAACCCTAACTATTCTATGATTTTATTAAATAATTGAGAGAATGTTTTTCATCAAAGCAGTTATATATGCTTGATGAGTAACACTGATTTCAAAATACACTTCTATGAAGTCACAAAAATGTACGGAGATGTAAATACACTTCCAAGTGACCACTAGCTGTAATTTAAGTCCATGCTCCCTTTTGTGTTCTTTTGCTATACTCTTTCCGAAAGCAGCACTCACTGCTGGCAGTAAAGGTTTTGACTACTTCTGCCTCTTAGTGTGACGACATGACCCCAGATTTTACTCCCTTGATCATCAAAACCAGCACATGGTCAGACTGGGCTCTCATGTGGAGCATATACCCTGTTTCCTTAGCATGGAAACAGGAATGAAACAGAGTGCAGAGGAGCCAGCATGCACCAAGCTTTGCCTGAAACAAAGGTATGATGTAGCCAGGGCAAGCAGTAAGAGCAACACAAAGAACTTTTTAGCTGTGTTTTGTGAACACAATGAAAAAGGCATTTTTATTCTCTGTTAGAGAAGTCTCTTCACCCTAGGTTTCCCATAGCAGAGTCTCAGGCATCGAATCTTTATAAAAATAATTTATTCATGTTGCACAGCAGAAAAATAAAACAGCTTGAGCTGAGTTTCTCTGGAGAGGGACCCAGAGCAAAGAAATCTCTGGGCAATTATACACTTAAAATTAAAGTTTCTCTCCCCTCACATGATCAATCCAACAGTAATATTTGGGTTTGGGGTCTTCTTGTTCCTCATTGGATCTTTTCTCTGGCTCCAGGCAAGCTGTTCTTTTTTTCATCTTGAAGATGCAGCTTCTACTGATGGATGCAACTACCTCCTCTTTCTGGTTTACACTAGTTTCAGGGCCTCCCTTTGTGTTACTCAGTAGAAGTTCAGCTTAAGTTTAGCAGTACCTAGGTGAAAGTTCACAGCTTGCAGCCTAAAGCTTTGGAAAGTCTGGCGATGAATGCTAAGTGGTTGTAAAGAATATTCTTTAACATTTTCTATGAGGTTTTATGCTCTTTGACTAACAGATTTTGTCCTATCTAATCTTATTCCCAAAAGTCCTTGAAAGTTCATTTCTGAAATAGATTGTCATGAAAAAATACCTGTGCTACTGCCAATCATCTTGGATGTGTTAGTCTCAATGCCTCAAACTACTCATGTGCTGTACAACACTTTGTACAACACGAAACAGTGCCTTCATAACTTCTGAGGGACTCACATCAGCATTTTACAGAAAGTAATTCGCTAAACAAAAGCAGATCTGATTGGTGAGGTTCTCGCCATTGCTATTATCTGGTGGTGATTTTCTAACGCTCTTTGATGCTCTGAATTAACATGTTTCCCTTGCAGCATGCTTAACAGTCAGAACCTAATGCAGACTATAAGTCTTGTCACCACAGTACTAAAAACCTAACTAGTTTCTGCACTTGCATTTGTAATTAGGACTATCACTCTCTTTAATTGCCCTCCATTAAATAACCCCTTCTCACTTGATCTAGTATTTTTCTTCTGGGACTTTCTACCTGCTGATATTGACAAAGTGCAGCCATCTCATCAGGCTGACATACAAGGGTTGCAGGAATATCACTTGTGACTGCTATTTCATGCTTCATTACAGCTGTGCATCTCAAATCATAACACTAATTAGCAAACAAGTCTCTTTCACCTGCCTGCATGATGCAAAATAAGTTCACTGGCAAGCTGAGCACAGCCAAATTGAAGCTCTTTACCATACCGTTAAACGGTCAGTACAGCAGCCCTATTCTACCCGTCACAACTGTACAAGTTTCCTCTTGTAAATTCATCATTTTAAATACATCTTAGGATAAGGTTTATCCTGCTCCCATTTTCCCCTAATAGCATCTTTGCAACAGGTAATTTTACGTGTGGATTTGTTATTAGCTATTGTAAGGTGATCAGCACAACAGTTTGCTCCTGTAGTCATGTATTCACCAACATCAACATATTTCTACTAATTTTTAGTCAGAAGCAGTTAAACTAGGTCCACAAGTATCTCATGTGTGTGTATTCATATACCAGAGAAGGAAATAATTTCTAATATCTTTATCTTGTCCACTCACTGGAGACAAATAAGTGATTTTCCCCACATTTTTATATACTAAAAATGTTATCCATCCTGTTACTCCATTGACCCATTCAAGAATCTGAAATGTACTCTACAATCTCATATAATTTAATCTCAGCAGGCCTGCAGAAAATTACACAAGTTCTCACCGCCATTTTTCAGGTTAGGGTATAGAGATTGCCTTAGGTAGCAAAGCCAGGCTCTGAGGCAGAGCTGAGAATAGAACCAGATTTGCAATCTCATAGCCCAGTGCTCCAGCTGAATAAGTTTCTACTTCTGTTATATCCACTTGTAGGGAAGACTACACTGCCCTAACCATCAAAAGGAACTTTCAAGAGAAAGAGTATCTGTTAATTACTAGCTCTTATGGGTTTTTTTTCACAACATCTGTGGTTAGAACCCATTTCTCTTATGAGTGCTTTCACAAAAGACGACTACTAGAAATCTCTTGATCCCACAGTGCCTATGATAAGGATACAGAAAAGGAAACAGATGAGTAAAATGTTAAATCCTTCCAAAAGCTGAAGACTTATTTTTCCCGTTTCAGAAGAAATACTTTCCTCTTGGAGCACAGACAATATGTGAACAGTTTACATGTAGTCCTGGAAAAAAGATCATTCCAAGTGAAATCATTGTTGGATTTCTTGTACTGTTTTTAAATAATATGTAAAGCTCCTGCCCCCAGCCAAAACAAACAAAACAAAACAAAAAACTCTGAAGAAATTAGAATTTCCTGTGAAAGCTGAAGACTTAGAAATGTGTCCAGCCTGATAGGTACCTCCTCAATAGTTTACACTTAGGGATCCCCATTGTTAGGTATGATATGCTAAAGCCAACGGATCTCCAAAGACAGGTGCTTTCCTACCATACACACAGATAGCAAAAGTTAGCTACTGCTTTCCCAAGCCATACAATCTAAACTAACAGCTCAGCTATAAGAAATGATAGGGAACTCTATGCCTCCAAAAATTAAATTAAGGTGATCAGAAGTCCTTTCCAGTAGCCTTCGAAAGGATGTACTAGTTTTTCTGAGGCTCCATCGAGCTCTCTTGCCATACAGAGACAAAACAGCCATAGCTTTGTCTTTCTCTACTCCCTTGATGACTTGCTGTTTTTGTCTGTGGTGGGTCTCATACATTAATATATCTGCCCTGCCTCACTGCACAAGATGAGAGAGGGAAGCGTAATACTTTGTATGATCTCATTAAGACTCCACCCAGCATAGCACAAGCACTCTATCATAATGCTGAGATTGTAGCGATGGACGTTTTCAGGATGTTGCCCTGTAGAAATTTCTGGCTTGTTGTAAGAGAAATAAATATGGTTTCTCAATTTCATGACCCTAAGAATGGCAAAAATGTTAAAACAAAGCCAGAAGTCCCGTGTTTTAGAAAAAGCAGACTTCTCATTTATGAAGTTGTTTTCTAGCAAGAAAAATCCATTCACTCAGCCATGTAGCTAAGTAACACTTCAATAAAGCAATAGATTATTGTGGCATTTTGTGTCATTTTGTATTTTCAAAGGAAAGGATATCCACATTTGTATACCATGGATGCATTTAAATTTGGATTCACAATAGGAAAAAAAAAAAATTAGAAAATAAAGGAACCAGGAGTGAATATTTGTGCAGGAAGTCAATATATAAATCAGATTGTTTAAGGCAGACTGTGCAATCCCTCTCTCATCTGTCTTTTCTCTGTGAAAACCATTCGAATGAGCAGAAAGCCTTATTTTGTTCCAGCAGTATTGAAGAAAAGTAGTCCAAAACCCAGGCCTCTTATTTCATAAGAGTCTTGCTATATCCTAACAATGTAAGATGGGGATTTGCCTGCAAATCAGATACTTTCAGTCATCTTAGTGGAAGTCACAAGGGAACTGCTGTTCTTCTGGAGGTCCCTGCCTGGCAGTCTAGCCCTGGCTCCGGTGGTTTTACCTCTCATTGAAATGCTGTGGAAGTCCCTGGGGTGCCACAAAGTATGTTCCTGCCTCTACTCCAGTGGGTCAAACCACGCAAGGAGGTCTTACAGCCCTGACCCTCTCCATGTGTGTTCTCACTTCCCCTGCTCTGGGTCAGGAAAGTGGCAGGCTGAACAGCCAGGACAGTATGGTCTTGTGCCTGGGACTCTGCAATGTGACCGCAACATGACTGCAGGAACCAATAATGGGAAGAAATGGGGGTTACACTTCTTTGGCCACTTTTACAAACACCTTCCTTACTCATCTCAGCACAACAGCTGGATTCAGCCAAACAGTATTTACAATGAACAGTCCCACAGTCCTGTTGAACCGAAGTGACATCGGGTACTGTTAACTGAGTTTCTCCACTATTTCTCTACTCTGCAGGAACACGTGAATGCATTGTCAATACATGATAGCAATAACAACTTCATCTTAAGGATTTCCATATAAGAACACTTCCACTAATGTCGCACAAGAAGCTATTCATTATCTTCAATGCGGTGTTCAAGGGGCCAGATAGCCTGATGCTGGAGGGCTTACACTGCACAAACAGTGTGGCAAATAAGAGCAATGGCATTTTACACCTGCAATGCCTCATTTTATCTGGGGAAAATGCATCCACAGGAGGTTGAAGAATCAATCCCATAAATATGTATTTGACAACGCCACATTTGGGTTTTTAATGCTGAAAAAGCTTAATTTTCCTATGTTATACAAAATTTAATCCTTCATTCAAAAGTCTTGCTCTATTCATTATATCACAAAAATACCACCTGATGCAGTGCCACCTGATAAATTAGATTGCTGTGTTGATTTTCTGTAGTGGGGAGTCTGCAGTGGGAGTTTGTCCAGTGGACTCAGCTGGGTCCAGGATGGACCCACCAGTGGCCAAGGCTGAACCAACTGGTGATAGCAATAAAGCCTCTGTGATAATGTATTTAAGAAGCAGAGAAAAAAAAAAGTGATGAAGCAGGGGCAGAGAGGGGGAGGTGCAAGCCTTGTGGGCCTCCCACCAGGCAGCTCTTTGGGCCTGGCTTGACCTGGCCTGGCCCAGATGCAAGAAGTAAAGAGAGGAGACAGGAAGAGAACCTGAGAGGCATCTGCCTGAGCCTGATTGTGAAGAATTTCTTGTGAGAGGAACGGCTGCAGACGCCAAGGTCAGTGAAGAAGGAGGAGGAGGAATAATGCTGCTCCCAGCAGAGATTCCCCTGCAGCCTGTGGTGATGACCATGGTGGAGCAGGCTGTCCCCCTGCAGCCCATGGAGGCCCATGGAGGAGCAGAGATCCACCTGGAGCCTGTGGAGGACCCCACGCCGGGGCAGGTGGATGCCCAAAGGAGGCTGTGGCTCATGGAGGGCCCTCTGGGGCAGCCATTCTGGGAGGACTGCACCCCATGGAAGAAACGACCCACACCAGAGCAGTTGATGAAGGACTGTGGCCCATGGGTGGGACCCCACACTGGAGCAGGGGAAGAATGAGAGGAGTTCTTTCCCTGAAGAGGAAGGAGCAGCACAAAGCAACAAGTGATGAACTGACTGCAACCCCCATTCCCTCTTCCCCCTGTGCCGTTCAAGGGTGCGGGGAAGAAAGTAGAAATAACTTGAAATTAAATTAAGCCTGAGAAGAAGGGAGAGGTGGGGGGAAGTTGTTTTTGTTCTCATTATCCTGCTTTGGTTTTATTAATAATAAATTGAAATAGTTTTCCTCAAGTTGAGCCTGTTTTGCCCCTAACAATAATTTTAATGATCTTCCCCTGTCCTTATCTCAAACCTCCAGCCTGTTTGTTATGTTATCTCTCCCCTATTCCCTTGGAGGGTGGGGAAAGTGAGTGAGAGGCTGCATAGCTTGGTCTTCAGTGGGGCTAAACTACAACAATTGCTGATAGATTTGTTCTCTTGAGGAGTTACTCTCCAAATGCTGCAATTGACTCTCTCGTTGAGCTTTCTTTATAGAAAGCATTTGCCAGTCTAGATCAAATCTATTGATTATCTGCAGCAATATAGTAGAAAAATAATTTGACTGTAAGGAGCACAAGTCAAGAAAAAAATATAAATAAAAGACTTCTGCAGCCAATGTCTGAATTTCCTGGGGAGGCAAGAGAATTCGGTATAAACTTAAGATTTTTGATAAAAACATTTTTACTTCTAAATTAGTTTGTACTCTTTGGGGCTTATTTATGCCATCTTATAATTGTGTCACTGTCACTGAAGGCTGAAATGAGATATATAATATTTTGGTTTTACTTGCAGCTTCTAATATATCTTTAATGAACCAGAATACATTGCAAAGATTTTGGGGAAACAAGACAGTCCTTCCTATCCACAGATCATTTACCAGGGTTAGTCAGCATATTCTGAACTTTGAAAATAAAGGGTCATCTGGTGGTTAAAGGAATGGTACTCAGATGATTTAGCTGATTGTGAGACATGACCATAAATATAGTTGGTTAGACTTAGATCATTAAATGGTTCCTAAGGGATTTTAAGTCTATGAAATTTATATACCAGACATCTGTAATAGACCCAATGATCACTCATTTCTGCTGGTCATATGTAAAGGATACAATGCAGAACCACTGAAAAAGTGTGAGTTTGTTTCATTTTAAAGGAAGTCCACAGATTGAGAAATCTATGGTTATATCATATGAGAAATTATATACATGCAGAAAAAGTAAAAGTTGCTTTTGTAACCTGTGAAAAGTAATTATTTTCTAAAACATAGTTCATTAGTGTCATTGGTGAAACTTACACTTCCAGGCAACTTTGAGACTTTGGAAGATGATGTATTTCAGACTTCTTTCTTTAATATTTTTCCATCTTTGCTTCCACTTGCCTCTGAAACAGTTTTCCTATGGAAAACCGATAGAAATTTCTTGAAAGCTATCAGTAGGTCTATTCCAGCAAATTGCAGATTTACTTATTTGTAGATCTATAAGGAGAAGGTCTTGGCAAAAGCTAATAATTGATTCATTCTGTGCTATAGAAGGTACTGACAAAAACTCTCTGGATGTTGGGCGAATGCAAGTTATGGCCTGTGCTCTAGCAGCTCCAGCTTACCACATCTCACCAGGGTGAGTTAAGGATATTGTTTATTCAAGAATTCACTGCTTTAATTGCACTATGTTACTCAACATGGATTTTTATTTACGCTTTTGTTTAAGTGCTTAAGCTAAATAAAAGGTCTATGCAAAAGATGAGTAGGAAATGTACAGATGCTGCTTATCGGCTATTTGGTTATACCTAGCCAGTGTTTCTCTTCCATTTGCCTGCTTTCCTGTAAAGCTTTATCCACCGAAGCAGAAGGGAATAAGACCTATTAGGGGCCTCAAATAAAATCAGCACTGCAATGACTGGAAAAGCTGCTGGTAAACCTACAGAATTTTTTTTTCCCCACAATATTTATGAATTTTTTTATCAAGGGAAAACATTTCAGGATAGGACTTCATTTTTTTCTTAAGTCAGGAGCACATGGTTCCCCTCCACATCTTCCCAGCCTTGCATTTAATAGCTTCAGTGGATCTGGGACAGGTCCCCAGCGCACAAGTGCTGTATTGTGATTTAAAGCTGCCTCAACTGCTTTTCTGTATATTTGTCTCTGGATTGTGCTTGTCAACTTGTCACTCTTGACTCTACCTCCTTTCTAGGTTATTCTATAGTTATCTTCAGTCAGAAATCTCCTATTTTGTTTTTTCAAAACTTCCACAGACACCACTGGAACTTAAACTGCACAGGATGCACTATTAAAAGCCACAGAAAAGTCTCTATTGTTTCCAGTAAAGTGGTACCTCTCCTTGTTGACTTAATGACTAACTGTCAAACAGTATGTTTTAACAAGGACTTTACCTGTAGTCTCACCTATATGGATCTTTAATCTTCTTTGGTTTTTCTTCTTATTCCTTCCTTCCCCACACCCAACAGCAACAATATTCCCTGAAGGGGATAGAAAGCAAACCTGGATTTTTGACTTCTTTCCCTTGACAAGTTCCTCACATAGTATTACTTTAAAAAAAAGAGGTGTAATTTTTTTTATTAAAGTACTTTTGCATAAATTAGGAAAAGATAAAGCAGTTAGTTTTATGAAGGAGAATGACAATTATAAGTGAAATCCATTTTTGCTTCTTAGCAGATACCACAAACTTCTGCAGAGCAAACAAGTCTTGGATTTTCCCCATAGATTATTTCAGTTTACATGAGTTTTTTCCTTCATGTTTTGTTTTTTGGTTGGTTT
>WHYT01015581.1:6881-242416 GCA_009806455.1 Tetrax tetrax | reverse complement strand
CAGATTGAAAGAAAAAAAAAAAAAAAAAAAAAAGGAAAACTGGATTCCTCCCTGGACCAAGACCATTAATGAGAAAGGGAAGCATTCACCTTTAAGACAGTTTTTCTACAAACTGATGCTCATTCTCTAACCTTTGTGAAATGAGGTGCTGGCTCAGTCCAGCGAGAGCGAGGTGCCTTGACCTGCATGACCTAACTTTTGACATAGAGTCTGACTCCCATTGCTTGCTTGCCTGCCTTAGGGGTGCCTTCATCCCCCTTCTAGACTAGAGCCCTGCTGCACACTGGTATCATAGGTGACATGCTTTCGCTTTAGTCTTATGAAAGAAGCAACATGTTAGATGTTCACCCAAACCAGAAGCAGATGTAAGTCAGTCTTGAAAGAAATGCAAGAATAGTACACAACTACTATTCTTCCAATGCATGATCATAAACACATCCAGTGCCAACACTGACAGCCTACAGGGTTTTGCCCTTTTGACCCATTCTTTCCTTCACAGTAAATCCATACCTGGATTAGACAAATTGTAGCTCTCTGGAGACTAAGCCTGAGATATTGATGGAATATATTGCCTGTTTTGCGATGAACATCAGTTTCCAGATTCTGGACTTCTGCTAGCCTGCTTTCTTAAGGATTAATCAAAAGTGTAGTCTAGAAGAATGAGGTTTCATAGGCAGAACTGCCAATCCAATGTTCCCTGTTATGAAGACTGTTTTCAGCTTCTTACAAAGTATTAGCTGATATGCAATCCTTTTTGAGTAGTGGCTGATGGGGTATTAGCAGTCCTAGTAAGGACTACAAAAACATGTTTTGCTCATACATGGGCAAAGAGGAGGAAAACATGCTTTGCACGTATTCCCCTCATGAAACAAATGGAAATGTAAAGGGTATAAGAGCCTAAGTGGAAAAGGGAATAAGAAAAAACGGAGGGAATAAGAATTAAGAGAACAATGTAGCAATGATATCATGAGAGAAAGACAAAATGAGTGAGTTGAAATATGAGAATTTAGCAAGCAGGGCCTAACAAGATGGAGAAAAGAAGAAAAGCAGCAACTACGTAGAAGATGGGACCCAGAAACAGACGCATGTAAACGCTGAATGCCTTAGAGTTACAAACTGAGAACCAGATTTTTCTGTTCCAGTGCTCAGCAAGTAGGCACAGAACCTGTAGGCTACCTGTGCATTTTCCTAGGATGATGAGGCCGCAAGATCTACTCTGATTATCTTATGTATTTCCAGCTTTGTATCTTTAAACTGATAATCATAGCTGGAGAGGTCAATAGAATTTATAGAATTTGAAGGATTTCTGTGAAATCAAATTATGGATAAGTTTAGGAAATCACATTAAAATGCAAGCTGGAAATGAATGTTAAGGTTCTTAAGTCAAGCATTTAGAGGATATCATATATGTCCAGCATGTAGATTATGAAATAGTATTTATGTGATCACATAGCATTTTTCTGGTCAATTTTATCTGTATCTACTCAAGAATACAATTGTGCTTTTTTCAACATACTTATAGAATATACGAACAAAAAAATGCTCTCTTGGGTCACATAAACAGTCTGTCATGCCCAGTGTGACATGTGCTACAGTGCCAGTAAGATAAGCAGTGTAAGGAAAGCATGTGAGCCGGTCAACCTCTAGTCCCCTTTGCTTCATCCTTCCCCAGTTCATTGCTGCATTCGGGATACTTGCAGGCACATCTTTGCCTTTTCTATTTGATATTCATGTACAGACTCGCTGTCCACAGAGTGGAATAGGCATCTGGAAGTCATCTGTCTCTATCTGAGGACAGGGTTAGCTATCCTTGAAAGATACATATCAATGTATGAAAACAAAATCCCTGGTGAAGATCTCTCCTGTGCATTTCTAATTTGATCTACCTGGTCTGCTTAACCTCAGAAATCTGATATTTAACCTAGCCCTCCTTTCTAGCAATTTAAACCATTAATTCTTAACTTTCACACCATTAACGCAGCAGTAAAGTTTCCTACCTTTCCCAGCACCCCTAAGTAATTTGCAGCAGGCTAAATACACTGTCATAACATAATAGTTGAAGTGAGCATCAGCAACGAAAAACTTATGTTTTAAGCTGTCTGCACCATGGATATTCTGGCTGTATCTACATGACTATAGCAGGGACCATTCTCTGGCACTGGGACTAACTGGGATGGAATGGCCTGTGTGTGTTAAACACTCACTTTCCAAAGTAGGATGGCCATCAGCTAACACCATGCTGGCTACTACTGTAATATCTGACCAGCATAAGTATTCATGTCCCTTGCTCTGGTGTGGTATAATTAGTAGTATATAGTCTAACGCATGCAAATCAAAATAAGATAAGGAAGCAAGCATTGATACAGCCAGCTGAAGTATCGCAATTCTTTATTTTTTGTTTATTTTGCTAATTACTTAAAGCTACTTGTTCACGTACTGGGCCTGTAAGTACCTGATGGAATAAAATAGAGTTAGTGCATATGCACAAATGTAAGTCTTGATTTGTAAGCTTTCTTTTCTTCTGCTCCATTAGTTATAACAAAGCTCTTATCTGTGCTTGCAATCTCCCTTTCTTCTTCAATTCCTTGCTTTCCATCACTTTCCAGTTCCAACCCCATAATTTTTATTTCTTAGTCTGCAGCATTTCTAAGATTGCCCTTTTATCTGACCTTTCTACTGAATCCGTGCCACATGCCTTTGCCTATATGATTTTCACTATGGACTTTTGACCCTTTGAAGTCTTCTGACCATTCTGATGAAATGCAGCAGCACATATGATCTCTCCCCATCCAGCAATGTCTCCTCACTCTTTGCACCTGACATTAGCCTTTACATCTTGTTTATATGGGCTGCATACTCTTTTCAACCTGTGCACAGTTTAAGTCCTGAACACAGATCCAGTTTCTCCCAGCACCTTCTTTCAGAGTGTCCAGCTCCACTGACACAGGAGTCTTTGTATATAGCTCTTTTCTGTTTGTTTTTTTTTTTTTTAAGTATTTCCTCCTCCATGCTCCAAAGCCCCTTTCCCATTCTGTTAGTCATTAGTCCTTTATTTCTTCACTACCCTTTTCCAGTCACTTGCTCTAGCAAAAGCGATTTCTTTTCCCAATCATCAGATAATATTTATGCATTCAAATTTGTGAACAATAATAGAAGTATCTCATTTGAGAAGGAGAGAGGCCAAATAGTCAAAATCAAGCTCTTTCACTTGGAGGGAACTGCTTTCTGTACTGTCTTGTCCTTCAAATACCGTTACAGCCCTTGTTTAGCTTTTCTGGATGAACAAAGAGTTTGTCTATCAATAGATAATATGAAAGATGAAAACTTCATATCCAGCCCAGATAGTACCTTATACACAGTCCCTTGGCTAGGAAGAAAACATCAATAGAAATACAATTTCTCTTCCACTCAGCACGCTCAAGCATTCTCAAGCACTTTGGAAGCTGATCTGGAGTTCAGACACAGGCAGAGCACCAGCACAGAGCCTCAGCACCAGGCAGCTGAAGAAGCGTGCCCAGTTAAAGCCTGTGTCTGTACAGGGAAGGATTTGGCAGGTACAGACACTTATGCAGCTCTGCAGAGTGAGGCAGGTGTCTCTAATTTAAACCTAAACCTTAAACTCTGACAGAGAATTTTAATCAGAGTAGAAGTCAAAGGAATTCCCTCTCTCCTGAGTACCTGGAGTGTTGCAATGTTTGTAAGCAAAGGTCCCTGAAAGGTCTTATTTCATGGACTCTCCTAACCCATGGCTCCAATGCCCTCTGTGCTTAAACCCACTGAGCTCAGGAGCCCAGCTGACACTTAGCACTCCATTCCCTTATCAGGCCAAAGGTAGCATGAGAGTTTCTTCTCATCACTTACACAGATTTAAGCAAACTGGATCATATTCTGCTTTCAAGTTTCCTCCCTAACACAAGACTTATTTCATGCACTGTTGTGTCCACTTTGGAAGATTTCACAGGACAAAATACTTTTATACATCAAAGCAAAACTCTCCAGGCTGTTCATAAATAACTCCACAAGCATAAAACAGACAAGCATATTATGCCTCTCTGAGAACACTCTTTTCTGTACAAAATCTTCAAAATATGAACACAGTTTCATATTTATTTTATCTTTTCTCTCTTGCAGAAGATTATCTAGGAGCACAGACAGATTATGATGCAGAAAATGCAGGAAAAGCTTCTCTTGGCTGATTAGGTTACTAAGACACTACTAGGTGTGAGGAGGAGATTGATCCAGAGGAATCAATTGTTCTGGAAAAGGTTATGTATGTTTTCAGAAAGAAAATAGAAGGAGAAGGGGAAATCACAACAGAGGCAAAAATAGCTTTCAATAAGCTGCCTTTGGTTGCCATGGTTCCTCACTTGTCCTGTCAATAATAATCATGAATGATAACACCTATATGAGAGTCAGACATAATCAACTGCTTATTGCTACCCTCACAAAAATACAGAAATTGTTACTCCCACACTGTATTGAACCTTACTTTCTCCCTGAGCAAAGCATGATGCCACACTTTGGGACAACTTCAAACAGGTCTTGAAGTTCCCACACACCTTGGGCCTCAGAGTAGGATGCTATAGGCTCCTTTTTCCCCTGTACTCAGTGATGTCCTTGCTCTTTGCCCCTTCAGAGGCCATAGGGTGTCTCCCAAGTACATATCCCCACCCAGGGTTTCATCCCCAGTCCTCTCCCAAGGTCTCTCCATAGACATTCACTGCAAGGATGCAAGCCTGGGGTACCTCCTGCCTCCCTGATGCAGCAGAGGCATAGAATGAACAAGGAAGGAAAATAGTTGAAGATTTTCCCTGTGAAGTATGTCAGGACAAAACAGAGAAGGAGTATGAATATTTGTGTATCTAATGAAGGAAAGTTGTGCTTTCCTTCCAACTAACTCCTTTCTGGCTCTTTTCTGTGGCAGAAAGAAGGTCCGCAGACACTGCAAATGTCCTTTTGGAGGGCAAGCACCTGAGGTTTTCACACTTGGTCAGATATTGATCTCTACCTGCATTGCAGTGAATCCACATCAGGTCACACACTGGCATTCCTGAGAACAGTTACTTAACGGCTAGATTTTAATTCTTTCAGAAATTAAGAGACACACCAAAACCACTTGCTTTTTTTTTTTTTTTGCAGGAAACTATGTTTCAGAGTAATATAGGGCTCAACTCCTTTCCTTCACATTCCCTCCCTTCAGTTTCTCTCTGCTTTCTACACATAGTTTTAGCAGCTGTGACCTCCGAGGCTGGTGTCACTGTTCAGCAGTATCTTGCCTTTGGCATAAGCTCACATTTTCCACTGAGTTCTGAGCTACAAAAAGATCCAGAAGTCACTGCATTGCAAGTGAGCACTTGTATCTTCAAGCTTTCAGAAGCAGAGCAGGCTGGTACATACCTGCCAAAGGTACTGCTTTTTGAATGTCAAATAATCCATTCTTATTTCACTCACATTTGCTTAAAAAAATAAAAAAGATAAACACCCATGAACTATGTTTACCTCCTGAAAAGATTTACTTTTTAATTATATTTTACATTCAAATAATTAAATATTAAGTAAAAAATTCACTTTGTGACCATTATAACAAATAAATAGCAAATTAGGAAGTATAGCAATCACACATATTATTCAAGTTTTATCCAATAGTTCTGTTATCCAAATCTCATATTGATTCTCTTATTTACATGTAAGATTTTCCCAACGCAGAAGGTTGCTCTAATAGGAGGTACCACCTTGATCTACATGTTTCCCCTGTGACATCCTTAGATATCAGCACAGCTATGGCATTATTGCCACAGACTCTTTCTTCTCCCATACCAGAGGACCAAAGAATTACAGACCATTCTGCAAAGATCTTGAAAATATGTGTAAGGCAAGATGCCAAGGAAGTAAACTTGGACTTGACTATCATGTTCATGTGTTTTCTATCATAATTTTGGATGAGTTTGGGATTTTCCAGAGTAACTTCTGATATTTGATTTTGTTTTTCAATTTCTCTTTTGGAAATCTTTAATGATTTCATCCTCCAAAAGCAGTGTGCTTTAAGCAAACTAAACTTTAGTGTGTGCCTTTCTAATTGTCTTCTGAAAGAGTAGGCTCTTCGCATTTTACACCATATAGAACAAGGAATGATTTTAGTAGAACAGGAAAGCAAAGACTGAGACAATACCCAAACATTACAAATGCAGCAACCCGAAGCCTTTGATCCTGAACAGATCTTAGACATTGTCACTTGCACATTTATGAGAGAAGATGGGAGAAGGGGCAATTGGAAGCAGAAAAATACTGGGATAGAATAGACATGATGTGTTCTGCTTATGTTTCAAAAACATAACCATTTTCATACTGATTTATACAGTTTCTTAATTTGCAAGATGTGTCGAAAGTGACAGCCAGTCACCCAATGAAATTGTTTTCAGAGAGCATAGGAATATCTGCCTCTATAGGAACTTGGATCTATAGTCAGTCCCATTTTTTGCTGCTCATTACTTTCTCCATGATATTTAGTTTCATTATGATTACTCTAATTACAATACTAATAATTAATAGCTGACTTTATAACTTGCTTGCAAAGTACTCAGGGGAATGCAATGTAACATAATAAACACAAACACAATGTAGAAGCATATTCTTTGAAATTCGTAATCAGAGGGAAATGATGCATAATTTAGTATTTGAAGTTTATTATTAGAAGGATGAGATCACCAGCTTTTTTCCAGATCACAGAGCCCTTACTTCAGGAACATAAATGCTATATATCCACTCAACTAGATGGGAATATTTAAGCAATACTGAAGACAATCTTTTCCCACAGCTCATACGAAATCATCATCATGTGCACTCTGCGGCAAAAAGAGCTGTTCCTCTGTTTTTTCAGACGAAAAACTTGTCTTTACCTACCTGTTTTCTAATTGGCAGAAAATGCTGAAAAATAACATTCTTTCCAATAAGTCTGTTCTAAAAACTCGGCTTCTAAGATATTTTGCATAAATTGCTTTTTCAGCACAAGGGTTAGTTCTTGTTGAGGTGTCATGGTTTAACCCCAGTCAAGAATTGAGTACAACACAGCTGCTCACTCCCCCTCCCCCTCCCCAGGAGGGCAGGGGGAGAGAATTGGGAAGAAAGGAGAACTTGTGGATTGAGATAAAGAGTTTACTAGGGTAGCAAAGGAAGAAATAATTTTTATATATATATAAATTATCATATATATTTATATAATATATTTATATATTAAAATTATCATATATAATGATAATAGTAATGAAATGTAGGTATGACTACATGCACAAAATGAAAGACGCACAATTTCTCACTACCCGATGACTCGACAACCAAGACAGCCCAACCTAAGCAGCAATCACAGAATGGAACCGAGAACGATCTTGGAGCAATCCAAAGCAGCAAAAGAAAGAGCAAAAGAAAGCTTACCAGCCAACCCTCGCTTATATACTGAGCATGACTTTTATGGTATGAAATACTTCCTTTGGCCAGTTTGGGTCAGCTGTACTGCTTATACCCCTCCCAGCTTTTTGCACCTGCACATCAGTAAAACGAGAGAAACTGCAAAAAGTCCTTGATCTCTTAGCAACAACTAATAACATCAGTGTATTCTTCACATACCAAATTCCATACTAACCCAAAACACAGCAGCTACTGTGAAGAAAATTAGTTCCATCCCAGCCAAAACAGAAAGGTTTTTTATATTTTATGTATTTTTCTGTTTCTAATAAAACTTTTCACATATCTGAATAAATCATGTCAGGATCACTTGAAAAAGTAAGGACAAAAGTGGACACAAGATAACATGTCAATGCCTATATTTCTGTCCTTTGACTTTATCTATTCCAATATAGCATTTCACTGATCATATACAATGCAGGTAGGTTTTTTTTTTTCACATTGGGAAACAGAATTTTTCACTCTGTCATCTTAAATTGTTGCTGTACAGATATGGTTTGTTAAGATCTTTAGGGCCTTATTCTACCTAATATTTTATGCTCCACTTACAGAAAAAGAGCTTACTGGAGAACAAACGGTTGCATAGTACACATCACATATCAAATTGCATCTACAATTGCGCTTTATCAGATTTTTTTAAAGCCATAGTCAATTTATACTGTAGGCTTCTTATTGGTAGCTTGTTCCTGACCTTGCACTGACCTAAGTCCCACAAATAAAAATCTGTCCAATATGTTATTACCATTTTATTGTTAATATATCACCACTCCACACATCCGATGCCATTGTGTGTGCTCTTTTTGCATTGCAATCAACTGTCAGATGGAAAACTATACAGCCATTAAATGTTTTTCCTGGCAATCAATTTCCAGCAAAGACAAGACTGTAGTATTTTGGCTATAACTGAGTTTATAGGAACCCTCAGGTACCACAAGTAGTTATGACAGCACTGCACAATATACCAGCAATGCTCATTGGTAAACTGGGTAGCTTGAAGATTAAGTTATTTTTCTCCTGCAGCAGATATTTCAGGTTATCCACTATGGGGAAGAAGTACTTTGAAGGGGAAGAGGACAGAAAAAAATTACCCTCAGGATGATTACAGAAAGAAAATACATGTTATTGTAATAATTTTTAATTATAGTTCACATTTCTATGGTATTCTAGGAAGCCTGCACTGTTTGCTAGAAACAACCCTTTCTATTAGCAAGTGGTGAACCTACTGATTCACCAAGGGTAGCAATTTTTCCCATACTATTTGTATGCAACAAATTCAGATCCTAAATAATTTCTTTCCACTGAATCTAATATTGCAGAGCAATGTTGAAAATAATGTGTGGGAACTTTATTTTTGTAAATTTCAAATTGTATATACAAGCATCAGACAAAGACAGTAAAAGAACAGCTCACAGAAAGCACAAGGAAACACAGGAAAAATGTGGGGCTCTTCTGCAAGTGATTTGCATGTGTCCATGTAATACTTCAAATTTGCATAAAGTATTTAAATACCAAACAGTTAAACTGCACAAAATTTAAATCAGAGACAGACTTCGGAAAAAAAAAATAAATATTGCAGTCATGGAGTCAAGATTATGACACTCAAACAGCAAAGGGGCCATATTTGGTTTTGTCCTTTTGGTAATGAATGGTTTTCTATTTCTAGAAACTAAAACAGCATTAACAGCAGACCTTGTGTATACTCTTCCTCATGACTTTCAGTGCAGAGTGCACAGAAAGCAAACTTCTGGCAAATGTATAAATACAGCAAGGAAAAAGTGAGAAGAAAATTAAATACAAGAATTTATTTTTTTTTTTTTGATGTTCAGAAAAAATCCTAAAATCACATTTGTGTACAGCCTTAGGCGTGTGGCTTCAAAACAATCTATGGATCTGAGCTTTGATCAGCAGAATCACCCATTGCAAAAAAGCTTCATTTTTATAGCATGCAGGTGAAAGAGCAGCAGAACACTTTCTCAGTAAAATGCTGGTTAATCACACAACTATGAAATGCAGCTGGTTGTACTGCATCTCAGCAACAATGAGAGGCATTTACATGAACAATAAATCCCAAATAACAGAAGAATAAACCACACTTATTGCAGAAGACTGGCTTTCTGTCTCACCTCACAATATGGGACTTTCAATTCTTGAGGGATCACACTGCAGAAGGAAGCATAAGAAATATACAGCAGGATTGTGTGAAAATCTTACTAGATACCACTCTAATGTCTTATGTCTTGATGGAAGAGGATTAATATCCTTTTCTAAAAAGCCATCATTGTACTCTTGATACCTATATAGCTGTACCGACTGCTTCAACAGAGGCTTTGGCCTTAATTTCCTGTGGTAATGGTTCCCCACTCTAGTTGTATACTGTACAGAGATGTGCTTGGTTTTATCATGCTGGAATTTCCTGCTTATCATCTAAGAATCTTTCACCTTTTTTTTTTGTGTGCATATTGAGAGCAGAAGAAATGAAGCTCCTACTTTCCTTCCAGCATGTCATTTGTCATTTTATATGCATTTTTTCAGGCATATTATTGGGGGGTTTTTTTTGTTTTTTTTTCAAAGTAATCAATCCTAATCTAAAACTCCTCTCTGGCTGTTTTCCTTGACTCATTTTTCATTTTCTTTGTCATCTACAAATCTACTCCAGTTCTACTGTATTATGTTCCAGGTGGAAAAGCAACAGAAAATACGTGCACAAAGACTGCGCTACTGATTTACTGAACATCACTGAGTTTATCTAATGTAGTTCTTTTTCTTGTACTTAAAGATTTTTCTCTCTTATACAACCATTGGAAGATGTACATAGTATTAATACTCATATAACACCCAAGTTCTCCAGCTGAACCCCAACACTCAAACACACAGGAAGAGACAGCCCTTTGTTCGAAGAGAAATCAAGTGATTTATCAACATTGCCAGGCTAGGTTACAGTACACTGTCCGTTTGTCATGGTTTAGCCGCACTCAGCAGCCAAAATACCATACATTTGCTCATTCCCTTCTCACTACCCCCTGCTTTGGGACAAGGAGGAAAATTGGTAAAGAAAAGAAGGCAAAATTAATGGATTGAGATAAAAACAGCTTAAGAGAACAACAAAGAAAAAGAAAACAGATATGGAAATCAAATAAAAAACCCAATAACAGAAAGTACTTAAGCACGTAGTTTACAGTACCATAGCTCACACTGGATCCCAAAGCTCAGCTCCCTCCCACATAGCAGCAACCTGCCCCCCAGCACAGTCCCCATTTCATATACTGAGCATGATGTCGCATGGGATGGAACAGACCTTTGGCTAATTCGGGTAAACTATCCCAGCTGTTGGCTAATTTGTAAACTATCCCAACTCTGTTCCCCAGCCACAGGTGCCACCAGCTCCAGTTCCTCTCCCAGCTCAGGTGAAAAATGACCTCTTTCCTAGCCAGAACCAGGACACCATTAGATTTCAATAACACTTACATATGTTTCTTGTACCGACATAATTGCTAGCATAGCTGCGTATTTCTGGGATACAGTAAGTAGAACTAGTAAGCACAACTCTTAGGATATTCCTAATGATGACTGATTGAGATTGTGACGTTAAAACAATGTATTATACCAGATACATAAAAGTGTATTTGTATTTTGTTATACACTTAAAGCTGTGTCATATTTAATATCTTGTTGTATAATATCATTAGATATTGATTTTATAGGTGCAGTAACTGCAAGCTTTATTAGCAAGTAGATTAATGAAAATAATAGTTTAGGATTGACTTTGGGCTGTTAGTGCTCAAGATCATAATAGAATAGCTACATAAACCTGATCTTGATGAATTCTGTGAGATGTGAAGACATTAAAATGAAAAAAAATATTATCTTTTCATTTGATCGCCTTACATTCGTCATGTTTTCTGTGAAACAAAAGGAATGCAGAAAACACAAGAATGACTGGAGGCAGGGAAAGCACTTGATAAGGTAAAAAAAAATCATATCCAGTGATGTATGCCCAAATTCCAAAGAGGATAAATGAGTAGAAGTAAACAGGAAAGTAAGAAAAGTCTATGAAATATTGCAATTTCTACATTAGGCTACACAGAATAGATGCAAAGGAAAACACAAGCCCATCAGGAAGCTTGAATTCTCATAGCTTCCCCGTAAAGCGTTGCTATGCTGCAGTTACACAAGCATCAGTGCCATTCTCTCCCGTATTTAGTTAAAATGCTCACTAAAGGCTGAACTCAGACAAAAGTAAATGGCTCGGGATCAAATCGAAGCTTTTAGTGATTTGCCTGTCTGCCTAAAGCATGTACCCGTGTGTCAATGTGCTAGCAGTGTGGAGATATTCAGAGACAGAAACGTAAAGTCAGACAGCCTTCTAACAAAGTCTCTCTTTATGCCTTTGAATATCTCTCTCTGAAGGTTTTTTCTAGAGCTGAATAAGTGGTGTGGCTCAGCATATGAAGCTTATTATATTGTAGTGTTAGGAACAGTATTTCAAAGCTTTGCTGCTCCTCATTCAATTTTGTAGTAGTTATTATAGTAGTTAAGATCTTTCTGGGACTATAACATTAATACAGATATTCTTGTGTGCTCAAAACAGTATGTAACGCATAGGATATTTCTATCAATTTATCCATTAAGATGTCATGATTTCTGGTACCAATGTGGTGGTCTATAAACATTTCTTCAAGGGATGATGAAAAGTTATAGTCTTCTAGAAAATTACCTAACATATTAACTAACTCAAATAGTGTTCACAACCTGAAACAATTGCTGTGAAGAAGTTGCTACTGCTTAGGCCAAGGCTGCCTAAGGGCAGCTGAAAATTTAGTTACATTGCTTCAGAAAACAGAATAATAATAATAATGCTACTCCAATCCTGGTCTTCTCATATATAACTTTGTAAGGTGATGTGTGACTTTTTTTTAGCCTCAGAAATAGTAGTTTAACCATCCTCTCCGCATGACAGTTTAACAAATACCTAGAAATCAACAGATCTATTCACTGTACCTATTTCACAAACACTACGTATTTCATAACCTACATAGAAATTAACAGGTTTCTGTGCATAATCAACATAAGCCATCTTTGAATATTTACCTTTTCATCCATCCTCTTCATCCAGATTTAAAACAGCTCACATACACTTTTCTGTTTCCCAGTGAAGATAAGGGGCAGGGGTCTTGGTTTACAGGGGGTGAAGCAGCACCTCTCCCCGAGGGAGCCCATGAGTCCATGGGAAGACAAGAGCTCTCACCCGCTGCAGCAGAAGCAGACACAGCCATGGCATTTGGTGGGTCCAGTCTGTGGGTGTAGTGAGCCCTACGAAAGAGCTCGCCTGTGGTTTTTTCACATCTCGCAGGTCCTCACCTGCTTACAGCATCAGATGGGTGCTGCAGCAGGTACCACCAGGTCTCCTCACTAGTGCTTGATGGCTAGAGTATTGCTCCCTTCTGTGGCAATCCTGGAGCAGAAGGTAGACTCACAGGCCTTTCCAGTTCCTACCCTAACATGACAGGCCAACCTGTGATCTCAGGTATCTTCAATCACATGCTGAAGTGTTTATTAAGCAATGACAATCTGTACTAAAGTCTCCACTTCATGTAACTTAGAGAATAACAAATACTGACTGAAAAACTTCCCGGCACACTTAAGGTAAAAAAGTAAGTAAATGTATACTTGTATATTTAGTGTTGTAAAAATATTTCACACAACTCACGGCTCAAATCATACATATGATATAAGCAAAAAAGTTTAATGTCTTAAAAATTCTGACAGCAAAGGTATGATACAGCTAAGCGGACTTTGTCGAGCATCAAGTTTGGAAACACCAGGAAGTCAGTGCACTGACAAAAGCATCCACTGATGGAGAGCCACATGCCATATCTAACATCCCCTCCTGGAAAACTAAGTTATTAATGGCTGTGGTGGAAATTCTGCATAAGCATGACTTACAAACTGGATCTTTGTTCTTATTTCCGTTCATAAATTATGATAAAATAGAGTAATCTCAGATAATAATTCAGGTGGGAGAGGCCCCAGGAGGTCAGTGGCACAGTCTCCTGCCCAGGGCAGGCCCAGATCTCATTGGGGCTCTCATCCCAGGCAGCCCATAGCCTTGCTGGGCAGCCCCTGCAGGGGATGCTCTTCCTGACATTCAGCCTGAACCTCCCAGAACTAGGGTCTCTGGTCAATCTCCTCAGTGGTCAACCAAACAACCTCCTACCAGGTGAAGACGGGCAGCTATTGGGGCCCTGCAACCATCTCCTCCCTGGGCTGAGCAAGCACCTTCTCAGAGGGCTGCTGCTTCTGCCCTGACCATCCTGGGGGCTCCCTGAGACTCACTTTGTGTGTGCCTCTCTTCTACTGGGGCCCCAAGATGGATGCAACAGTCTAGATGCTTTCCAACATGAAACGTGCCCAAAAATCTCAAGGTGGGGTTGGTTCATGGTTCACTGAGCAAAAGAATATACTAAAAACCTTTGGCTGTGCTATTTTCCTATGGCACTATCACATACTCTCATTCATCATATAGTTCACTAAAGGTTCAAAATATAAGAAAAACTGGATAATGAAAAACTTCAATAATAAAAAACATAACAAAAAAAAAAACCAATAAGAAGTGGTATTAATCTACTCTGAAGCTCAAAGAATTTTTCCTACACGTTTTTAAGCTTCCTGCAGAAGCATGCAACTGTCACGAGCAGAGTCTCTCTTGCACACAGCAAAGGCAGCTGGTCGTGGCTCCTAGCCCTGCTTTTGACACTAGAATAGCCATCAGACTGGTTTAATTTACACTCACTGAGTATGCCTGGGAACATAACTAAGGAAAATCAGAACACAATACACTGCAACTCTCTCTCTGCCTCAACTCCAGCTCAAAACAGGTCCTTGAGCAAAGAAAGTCAAAGATCTAACTTAATTATACTGCTTCCTGGGACTTGTGTGAAGTATTGGAAGAAAACTCAATTCTGTTCTTTTTGGGCACTGATAGTCTTTTTCCTTTCATAATATTTGCAGGCACTGTGGACTATACTTGCAAGTACTTAAGTGATTAACTTTCACTGATTTAGGCACTGAATATGTTTGAGAATCTGGTCTCAAAGCCTGCAGCATGTCTCATTCAAGTTAGAGCAGACAACTCCTATACCACTTATTTCAGAAGATTTTGCACTCGAATTTTGATTTATATTATCTTATATTTCAGTGCAAAGAGAATATATGGAAATGATATCAGCTACTGTTTCCTTAATCTGTATATTTCTAAGTTTTGTAATGATGATATCAAAATCAGATCTATTGATTGTACAGAATACATGAGCTTCCCTTTTCTGAACCTCCATATAAGTAAGGTAAGGCATGTCAAAGACCTATAGATCTCTATTCAAGGAGAACAGGGATAGAAGACAGTACTCTGTACTAAGAACTAGGTCAGGATGCAAACTGAGGTGCCATATTAATTCATTATCTGTAATTACTTTCAGTGACTTGCCAACCATTGTAATGTGTTTAGTACAAGGTTTGGTTGGGGGTTTTTTGAACAAAAGAGCATAACAATGGCAAATGCCACAGACATATCCATTAGAAACTAATATTCTGTTATTTCCTTGCTGTGCTCCATTTCATTTGTTTTGTCAGTGAAGTTTTTCACATCAACTATGTACTCTCGTTTCAAATTACACTTTTTTTTTTTTTTTTTTTTTTTTTTTGCAAAACTACAAAAATCTACCAATATCTGATAAAGACCTGTGGAAGAAATGCTTTTAACAAACGTAAAGCCTTGACAAGGCTATGTCTGCATTAGCAAATCATCCAGCATAACAGGAATGGATGAGCAGATGGATGCTGTTGGTGCTAAGGACCCTACATCTTCACTATACACAGTCTTCCAGATTTTACTTCAGACTAGGTTTAGTCTGGTCATCAGGACTGAACATCCCCTCTTCATGCATGTGACCAAACAGTCCAAAGTAGCAGTCACTGGTTGAAACCTTTGTATCTGCAGGAGAACTAAAAATGTATTGAGATGCACACCTGGAGCAGAGTTTTTTCATTTCCTCTGAAGAGATTTGTTCCTAGACACCAGAAGAGCCCTGTAGAACAAAGCAACCTGCAGAAAGTGGGTACAGCTAGGGAATTTGCTTTGAAATGGCACTGCCACTTCAAAGAAAAATGCAGATTCAATCAGGTATTCTTCTCACTAGCATAACAAATACTTGAAAATGTTCCAGCTTTAAGCATTGAGTAATCACATTGTTTGCAGCGGTACACTACTGTTGGTGACAAGGCTAACTAATGCATGTTCAAGGCCCCGCACGGTCATGCTGTAATATGTTCCTACACATTTAGTAGGATCATACAAGGTGTTTATTCACTCTGTCATAGGATGTTTTCATTGACAGCATTGGATTTTTGATCTAGGCATGTCAAAGTCATGTTTACTATGCAACACTAATATCTGATTAAAGAAGCATTTAGGTAAAAATCAAATTCACAATTAAAGAATAGAGTATACCAAGAAATACATGTTAATTTGGAGTAGTCCTCAAGCTTTTAAGCCTGAAAGTAGAGGTAATTAATCCAGAGAATCAGCAGAACACAGAACACAATACTACTCAGAATTGTTTTCCTTTTATATAAGCAGTGCATACAGCTGCTTCTGTAGCTTCCACTATAAAAACAAAACACTGCCATATTTTAAAGTAACGGTCCAAGATAATATAGGTGTACAACCACAGAATAGCTTTCTACAGTGTTTCAAGCTGTTTGTGTAATATTTTCATAAGCGATTAAGAGCTTTCTCCTACACCACTCCAGTCAATGAGAAATTTGCATTCAACCAGGATTAGGAGCAGAAGCCCTGAATTTCTAAGCTCTTAAGAATTTCTAAGTCTTATTGAGGTCAATGTAAAGCAAGCTTGCCACTTGAGTGCTTTCCTAGGAGAAGGAAAAACACTCCTTATTTTTGTGTTTTGCTTGTTTGTCTAAGTAAACAAAAAACACAGTGGAAGTTGATTTTTAATTTTTACCATCACAGATCTGAAACCAAATGGCTCAGCTGGAAGACAAGGAATTAGCCTGTGGCAAGAAGCTATAGAGACACCACAGCAAGTGAGAAAGCAGCACAACATTCTTCTTCCCCGTAAGTTAATGTTCTACTTCTGGTGGCAAGTAGATGTGAACCGACTTCAAGTCTCCATGTTGTCTGATTTATACAGGCAGGGTATTTAAAGATACCAGCAGCATACAGATTTTTATACAACATTAAATAAATACTTTTTACCTGCAGAGTTTTCTTCACACAGAACTTGATGAATGCTGACAGGTCAGTCTACCAAATGTAACAGTAGCAAAATGGTAAAATGGCATTATGAATGTGAAAATTTTCTGTCAGAGAATGAACAGAGACTGTTCAATCTGTACAGACACATAAAGATTAAAAAAATCTTTTCTTCAATAGAGCAAAGATACCAATCTCCAGTTCATGTAAGTGAAGGGTCAACATCATTATAAGGATTAAAACTGAAGTTTCACTCTGTACATTACAATGCACAAATACTTTAAGTGGTAGCGTAATTAATTACAATGTGGTAACTTACCATACCTGCCTTGGGCTGTGTAGCGTTCTTTGTATTTGTTATAAATCTATTCCACTTCTTTCTTTGATCAGGTTCTTCCCTCACTGCTAACCTTGGACTCAGAATAAGGATGCTTACACTTTCCTCTACTGCTCACAATGGAGTAATGAGACGAGCTATACCGAATTTATCGTATTTTCCTTTAACAACATATTATTGGCGTATATTGTGGAGTATCATTGGTATGTTATATTTGGTACATCATTTTGTTTTGAGTCAGTTTCCACTTACAATCTTGTGCACTGACTCCTTAGAGGGTGAAGGTTTTATCAGGAAACTAAACCAAAATCTAATTCCTAGTTTATTCTTTCAGCAGAAGAATTCTGCTTCAGGGTAGACAGAAGATACTTTTAAAGCTTTGGTAGGAATGGAACAAGTGAGATGATTGTACACAATTATTTACTGTACTTCAAAGCAGTCTGCTCTTTCTAGGGTCACTGAGTGACTGTGATTTTACTAATTGCAAAACTTCAAACTCTTAGTACTACTTAAACTTTTACCTGCTGTGTTAATGTCAGTATGCACAACATAAGCAACTGACCAAGATTCATTCCAACACATCAGTGGTAGGTCATCTACACTAAGGAAAAAAAAAAAAATAAATCATATCTTAAAGCGAGAAATAGATTATTTTTTAAATAGGAAATAATGGCAATAGAAAAAAAAAAACAAAATAAAGAAAAAGGAATTTTATCAAAAAAGCAGGAAATGAAAGACACAAGTGTTCCTTTCAAACAGTGTCTACTGCAAGGTCCTGCACATGAATTGGGGCAATCCCAAGCACAACTACAGGCTGCGCGGAGAATGGATTGAGAGCAGCCCTGAGGAGAAGGACTTAGGGCTGCTGGTGAATGAGAAGCTCAACAAGAGCTGGCAATGTGCACTCACAGCACAGAAGGCCAGTAGTATCCTGGGCTGCATCAAAAGAAGCGTGGCCAGCAAGTTGAGGGAGACGATTCTGCCCCTCTGCTCCACTCTGGTGAGACCCCACCTGAAGTACTGTGTCCAGCTCTGGAGCCCCCAACATAAAAAGGAAGTGGACCTGTTGGAGCAAGTCCAGAGGAGGGCCACAAAGATGATCAAAAGGCTGGAGCACCTCTCCTGTGAACACAGACTGAGAGTTGGCGCTGTTCAGCCTGGAGAAGAGAAGGCTCCAGGGATACCTGATAGTGGCCTTTCAGTACCTAAAGGGGGCCTACAAGAAGGCTGGAGATGGCTTTTTTACAACAACATGTAGTGATAGGACAAGGGGTAACAGCTTTACATTGAAAGAGAGTAGATTTAGATATGATATAAGGAAGAAATTTTTTACTGTGAGAGTGTTGAGGCACTGGAACAGGTTGCACAGAAAAGTTGTGGATGCCCCATCCCAGGAAGTGTTCAAGGCTGGGCTGAATGGGGCTTTGAGTGACCTGGTCTAGTGGAAGGTGTCCCTGCCCATGGCAGGGGGATTGGAACTATATGATCTTTAAGGTCCCTTCCAACCCAAACTATTATATGACTCTAATTTTCTTTTTTTTTTTTAATTAAATATTTTGACATATGCAAATGTAATACTTTTAACTAAAAGCAGCTCTTACTTACTGTGAAAAAGCTAGTAAAGATTTCTCTAAAAATTTATGTTCCATGTGAAAGCGAATTTCCTGATCAGTAGATACACATCAGCAAGGCCATCCTGATTATACGAATCCTAAAATAACAGTTTCTGACAAGGGAACTGTTGTACAATTAAATTATATTTCTCCTGAAAGATTTTTCAGATCTATAGAAACATTTAAATACAATTTATGTAGCTGCTGCCCAAGTTCTCTTAGGGTACAGGAAAATGATACTTTTGAGGAAATTTTATCTATGCATAGGGTATTGAATTTCTAGCTAAAATTTCACCAAAAGAAATGAGGATGGAAAACTTGTTGATGATTTCTGTCATAAACCAATAGACTAGACTACAAAATTGCATGAATGTGAATAACTAGATTGCACAGAGACAAACCAAAGACTAGCAACAGTATCTAGCACTTCGCTTCTCCTTTCTCTACATGAGAGCTTTTCATTTGCATTTTCCATTGCAGCATAAGGAATTCTTTCCGACCACAACTCCAACACATTTCAGTGAAAAAAAAATATATTCCAAGCCTCCACAGCCAATCTGCTGCAAAAACAGAGTATTGCCCCATTACAGAACTCAATAGTAAAAATCTCATTCTCCTCTCCATTAACCAGACCATTTCCTAGGGTGGTGATGAAAGCAGTTCCACAGACAAATTTGTTATAATACTTCTGCTTCCCAAATCTCAATCAATTTTACTCAGAGAGAAGAGGTGGCACATTAAGAAAAATGAAGTCCCTCAAACTTGTGTGTTTTTTGCTGTTTTTTGCTGCTTTTTTGCTGTTAATCCCTCAGGAATTGATTCCCTTAAGCAAAGGCAGAAGACCCAAGACTGCCCAAACAATTCCCAAGATCCTGAAGCACATCCCAAGCCTAGCTCCTGGTCCATCTCAACAATGTTATAACTTCTGCCAAAGCATTCAGTTTCTCTGTGTCCTTTATTTCTGATATATTTAATGTGAGAGTGAATCATCCAGGCAGTATCAAAGGTGTTTTTGGCAGGATCTTGGCCACTGACTGTGAGGTGTGGGATCTGGACAGCCTTCTCAGTGCTTTCCTTCCTCTCTCCTTCATGTCTTCCACGTGCAGGTGCCCATCCTAGCTCCCCTCAAGCACAAGATGAATTTGCATCCCCTCCTTTTGGGCAGAAACACCCATCATTAAGGCTATTTTCTCTTTGACACCCTTACCAAGGATCCAACTGCCCACTGGCTCAAAAAAACCAAAAGCCAAATTACCCATGGTTTACCTAGTAATGCACTCAGAGCAATAGCCTACAGCAGCCATTCTAAGATGAGTGTAATTGCAAATCCACATAGTGAAAAGTTATCTATTTTTTTAAGTGAAGAGAACCTCGCATGTTTACAGAGTAAGGACGAAAGTGGCCTCACGTGTAGTAGCAGGCACAGAACTTCATGGGGCTGGCCTCCAAGGGATCTGGAATCATCCATATCTCCTTTTAATTGCTAACATAATTTAAGCAAACAAGACAGCTGACAGTAGGTGCTGACTTTCTTAAGGGGATGAATATTTCATTTAACTTTCGAGAAAATCAATCAATTCACCAGCAATTTTTCAGAAAGTTCATTCTATATTCACTACAAAGCCAAGCAGCTGGATTCTACCTTTACATATTTAAACCAAATGAGCTTACAAAGGAAACCAAATATGCCACAATGTAAAAATTCTCATACCAGTGCTTTAAGTCATAAATGTGATACACATCTCTAGATACGCTGGACTGATGGGAATTCCTGTATTTTGCCAGAGCCATACTATTTGTAACCTCTCAGGAGGCAGATGCTACCTTAATATTGAGGTGTTTAAATCACTGCTTAGGCCAAGTCCAAAGCACAAAAAAGGCTACTATATATTAATCAGATCCAGTTCAATCCCCTTTCCCTCCAGACAGTATCACAGTCCAGGAAATTATTAGGTATGTAAGTTAAAATTATTTTTCATCTCCTATTCCTCTTCTCCATTATCTCATACATTCCTGCCTTTCTTACCTCCTGTTGTTTTCACAAGAGTCAATAAATTGCTTGCCAGCAATTTTACTATTTCTTCTATTATTCCCTTGTTTCTTTAGCAAGTAGTAAATAACTCTGCCTATTATGAAAGTGTTCTACAGAGGCCGATCATAGGTACAGGTTAGAGTTTCATACCTGCCTTAAAATCTGGAGGTCTATAACCACATTACTTCTGTTCTGGAGAAGAGCGCAGTGCTGCACAATATAGGAAGCAATATAGGGCAAGATTGTTCAGTGATAAAACTCAGTGGAAAGCTAAAACATTTGTCTTATTATGAACAAATAGAAAAGAACAAGAGTGATATTCACAAGTAGCATGTTCTCATTTCAAAGGCATTGCCCCAGATTTGCATTGGTAGAGAAGAGGCTCATTTCTCAGTCTTGTGATTTTCTTTGTGGTGCTTAAGGTTATTACTCATACAATGGTTGCAGGTTGAAATATATAGATACTGAAGTAGGACAAATATTTTCATTTCTTTCATCATGCAAGCCAGAGATTGGAGCTGTATATAGCACTATATTTTTAAATAAGCAAAATTTGACTGAAAACTTTTACTAAATTTTGAGGAGCTTTTAAAAATCAGTATTCCATTTACCATAGCTATTACACATAACTGACTCATCAATCTAGTGGTGCTGAAATAGCTTAAGTAACTTTAAAATATAGCAGCAAATGTAAGTTTCAATGTAATATAAAGCTCCACACAGAAAGCACTGGAGAACTTTGAACATACCTTATTTTGAGCTATTTCCCCTAGTCCTTCGTAGCTGTATATTTTACTACAGTTCTTGAACTCAAAGTACTGGAGATTTCTTAGTTCTGTTTTTATAACATTGCCTATTAGCACTCTGTGAAGGACAGAAAAAAGCAACACTTGTGCACTTTCTGAAGGCTCCTTTGAGCAGATTGAAATGACCACATGATGAGCAGAGAGAAAAAAAAAGGTGCATGAGGGGGAGGCACAAAAAAAATAAAAGCCTATTTTTAAGCTTTCCACCTTGCTTAGAAGGCTTTTTAAAATGTCAATGTCTAGCCCAAATTTACTGGTAGCTTTATAAAGTTTTTTTTTCTGTGTTACATGATGAAGTTACTTACTTATGAGAAATACTGCTATATGTCAGCTCCAGCCTAGGAGACCAACAACTTACACTGTCCTTGGCAATGTTTCAGGACCCGACACTACATAAAAATGAACGGTTCTTGAATATCTCCAGCATATTATGTGCAAATGTGCTTTCCTTCAGCACTGTGCCTGTAACCTTTCTTGGCTTCTCTTTTTTTTTCTTTTTTTTTTTTTCCTGGAACACACATACTATTCTTGTACTCAATATACAGTAACAAGCTTGTTTTCATAGAAAATGGGATCATTACTTTGACAGCTGACAAAGTTCTGGACTGTATTCTCTCTTGGTAATAACTCTACAGATACTTTATTTTCTACTGTTTGCATACAAAAAATGATTTATGGTGGCAGGAGGGATAAAGACAAAAGTTAACCAAATCTGACTTCAGCACACTCTTTTGTCTAGTAAGACTTTTGAGGCACATAGCTCATGCATTCATCCCTGAATAACATTTGTATTTCTGGGAAGGGTAGGTCCCAAGCAATGTCTCAGTAGCACTGAAGTTGCAGACGTATTTAGAACACAATCAAAAAATAAGAATTTTTCTGCCTTTGTGTATCTGATATATCCTGTAGTGTTAACCTGGTCAGCAGCAAAAGCATCAGGAGATCTTCTAGCACCAAATGGAACAGGCTCTGCAAAGATGGGGAAAACTCTAGAAAATGAAAGTTAATGGACCTGGGAGGGCTTACTGGCCCCTCTGTTTGTGTATATCCCTAGTTGCTTCCAGATCTGATGTGTGGGTGAGAGTGAGGTCTACACCAGCCCTCCTTATATCCCCTTCTTTCCATACTAACGCTCTATAAGATCAAATGAAAATATGAGTGCGTATGTTTGGAGAGACATGTTTCAAACTTCAGACATGTCCTGAAGGCAGAAGAAAAGAGATGCATGAAAGTCTGGAGCACCCAACTGCAATCTGCAAATGCAGTTGTATTTCTATTTCTGGTACCTACCTGCTCTGCACTCACAGATAGATGACTTCACCTCCATGTGCCCTCTTCTGCAGTTTGCCTTTCTCCATCATTCCCTCTGAGAACTGACAACTGTGCATATAAATATGTATATATGTATGTATGTATGTGAGTATGTGTTTCTATTTACAGACACACAGGTAGAGCTCCACACAATGGCAACTAACGTTGTTGAAGCTGCTGGTTACCACTTCAGTGCAAAAACACATTATTTGGTGGGGTGCTTTGTTTTTTAAAAATTTTTAAATGTCATTTTTAAGAAAACAATGTTAACTTTTAAGGATAGCCGATGGCTTTAACACTTTTTTAGCTGGTGGGAATCCGTCTTAGACACAGTGAGGGTTATTGCACAGACACTGCATGTTACACCCTGTTTCAGTACATAATTCTGGGTCCATTTGTTCTTCGGGGCTTGATGTGAGCATATGGCGCACCAGCGGTCAGTGCAGGAGGAAAATAGTATTCTGAAAGACTTTTCAGATAGCTTTTAAAGTTCTGGTAGGTCTGCACCTATGCTATCCCCAAGATGTGTGTGGAAAGAGGAATAAACAGTATAGGGATGTACTTGTAGCCAGCAAGCTTAGCAGTGCTTTTTTTTCCTGTGTGATTGCATTCCTCTGGCATTCTTCTCTGTAGTTTTTAAACAACAGTTAAAGGAAAGATTTCTGGAGCACAAAAACTGTTTAAATGAGTGTTTGTTTGGATCTTTGGGGCCATAGTGCTGAAAGGGAATTTGAAGTGTTATGATGTAGTTAAATAAATGCTGTCGCAAGAGCTGAAGTTGCCTATTATAACTGCCTGTGTTGTGTTCCTTGCAGTTCCCTTTCAGGCTGGCATTCTTTCATGTATGGCCTTTCCCTAAATATATACGGGGTTTTTTTGTGCAAAGGTAACCTATTTTTTAAAACTCTTTTCCTGTTCTAAATCTTTTTTTTTTTCTGAACAGTTCTCCAGTAACTATAGTTAGCAATAGAAATTTATCGGGGAGATAAACCCCATGAAGAAATATACTTGAGCTTTCCAGTGAAAAATAGCTACAGCTGGAACAGGGAGAAGGCTTAAAATCTTATTTTGAATAATAACAATAAAAAGGGCCAATCAATATTTTAACAATATTCATTAAAATGCAGCATTACTGAGGTTGGCAACTAAACAGCTTAACTGCACAGTAGGAGCGTGTGCATCTCACTGTGAAAGCGGGGAGATGTGCCTCGTTCAGTAGCACCTTTTTCTCCTTTAATGGAGTGAGTCTGATTGCATATTGAACAGGATGCACAATGAAAGACAAAAGACTGTCCGTCGTGACAATTTTTTTGTGTTTCTAGGTGACAATGCAGCAGCCATCTCTTGTTTGCTTTTTCTTCATCATTATAAAACACTAGATGTGATTTCTTTCTTTCTTTCTTCCTTAAATACATTTAAAGTTAATATGATACATTGAAAAAAGAAAAAATGTTTGATTCCTGAACTGACTCCAGTATCAGCACTAGATACAGCTGGACAAAGAGGCAAGACTTCAGCCCTCAGTCAGGTAAAATGGTTACTTAAGTATGGTATTTAATATCTGCTTAGTATGATGAACTTCACCCTTGGTTTGCTTCCAAAGATGGCTGGTAGGAATCTCACAAGTCATCACTAATTATTTTCTTGAATTTGCAGAAGATGGGTGAATGCCAGGCACTCAAAGAAGGAAAAAGTAGTGCACATACTTCTGAGAAAAAGGAGGGGGGGAAAAAGGAGCCAGAGAGTTGCAAAGGTGCTAGCTTAGTTTCAATTTCAGAAAAAAAAAAATGTAAGTAAAGAAATCATCAAGCCAACTATTTTTAAGCATCCAGAGTTAAAGGGAAAAAAAAAAGGAATTCAAAAGGAAACATGGATTAGTCTGACAGGTCTTTCTTTTGCCAAATCTAATTGCCGTATGTGACATGGAAACACTGTGATACAAGGGAAGCAAAAGATGTCGTATCTTGGCTTCTAGTAGAGTTTTGAATGACATGTTCATCATCAAACTAGGGAAACCACAAGAGAGTGAGAGCAAAGATAGCTGGAAAAATATAATCAAACCATAGTTATTCATGAGCCAGTGCCAAAATGAAAGGGTATCCTGAGCAGACTCTCTGGAGTAAGGTAATATTTAATATTTACTGTTCTAGATGACTGGACAGAGTATTCAAATTAAATTTGCAGACAACATCAAAAGGGACTGATGGGACTAAATGAGGACCAGCTGCTATGCTGAATGCAAGATTTAGAGCTCAAAATGTTCTTGTCACTTTTATATGAAAAAGTATGATTCAGGGACAAATACAGAGTTTTACATTTAGGAGATAATAGCTAAATAAATACACATAAGAGAATTGCAAAATGGTATAATTTAGTTATTTTTGACTCATATTCTGTCTGATCTGCAACCTCAAGTTGCGGCAATAGCTGACTGGGATGCAGAGACAAGTGTTGAGCCTGCGCATCATATGAAATGAGTCTCCTGCTATGCATGGCACTGATACAACCATAGCTCTAGTACTTCTGGTTTTCAGCTTCACATTTCTGACCAATTGTCGAAAGGTTAGAGGAGAGAATAACCAGACATTGAGGAAGGTTGGCTCTGAGGAAAGGTGAATGGCTATTTAGCCTAAAAAAGAGAACACCATATGAGGGACAGAAGTCTTTAAATACTTCAGCTTCAGAGGAGCAGGGAATCACTTCTTCTTCATGTTCAGAGGGGGAAGGACAGGTAATGAGCTTAAATGGCAAGAGGACATATTCCTGAACAGCATTAAGGAAGGTTTCCAAAGGTGAAAATCAGAGACAGTTGTCTGAGAAAGCTGTGGAAACCCCTTTGAAAGAACTGGTGGAACAGCCTCCTGCCAGGAATGGTGGGGGCATAGCTGATCCTCCTCGGGTAGGAGGAGGGACTATAAGCCCCATCAATTTAGGCAGGCCCGTTAGGACTTTTAACAACCATCAGTCCCTGCCTGGTCTGTCCTGGGGGATGTACCCACTCCATGCTCCCTGACTGAAGCCCGTGCTCTGCCTAGGGATGGACAGTTGGCTCCTGGTGGGTATCAGAAGGGCAACCCGCTCAGGGGTACCAACACCGCAACTTGGGCATTGCTTTTATTCAGCACACTTCACTTTAAAAAAGCTTTTAGCTCATAAAACTTTACATATATTGTTAATGTGTCTTCTTTTTCCTTACTCATATTTATTCAACTGCTTAAATCAAGTTCTTGGGGTTCTTCCATTCTTAAGATAAACAGCACTTACTGCTTTCTGACTTCAATAGCCAAGCTAATAAAAATCCCGTTGGTAGACTTAGGCTTTTTATAAGCTTTTATGAACTGAAGCAGGAGAGTAGACAATTTTATGCTAATGCACAGTCATTGGTGGTATATGAACATAACCTGTATCCCATTCTGCCAGATGATGCTTTATTGTTGTTGTTGTCATTTATTGTTTAGACTAACAGGAAGTGCTGCCACTGTTTGTTTAAAATAAAATTAAGAAATTCTGCATTGATCTGGAAAAAAAAAACCTCTTTAGAAGAAAACATTGGCATTTGCAGCAACAGTAAAGAACTTTAAAGCTATGCTAATAACCTAGCCTAGACTATGCCACCTTCAATGAATCTGCTGTTATTTAGTTATATTATTTTAACGTAACACATAAGCATAAACTATTCTGGAGCTTAGAAGAACACTCTAAAGTATCATTAAAAACAAAGCTCTGAAGTATGATTGTATATATCTATTCATATATAAAAGAAGAAAAAATTTAGATGGTTGCCAGAAGCTTAAAATCTAGCAGCTATGTGACTTCTTAGATACGCAAAAGTTGATAGCATAAGACTCGGAGTGATAACTCTCAGAAACCAGCACTTCTCCACACCGTAAATACAAATCTAAGCTCTAAAATTATGAGAATCCCCCTTCAGACCACTCTTTATTGCCCTTTCTACATCGTGATAAAAACCTGGAGGCTGTCTACTGTTTGCATGCATTCCCCAAATGAATTTTCTTTGTAATCCTAATGCTACACCAAAACTTTGCCCCAACCAAGAAAAGTTTATTGAGGCTGAGGTAGCCTTGGCTGTCCTGCTGTCCGGACAGACCAAGGTCTCAGATCTTCTTACCTGATGTGCGAGTGGTTTGACTTTAATCTGAGAAAAGAGGACTGCTCCATCTATTTGCATACAGGATTTAGGGAGTGTGAAGGAGTATAGAGAGAGGGAGGAAAAAAATGTCCACCCTCGTATAGCCGTAACCCCCAACCTCCTTCCTAGCCACAAAAGTATTAGCAGCTCCACAGCCTCAAATGCCAGAGGGTTTCAGAGTTAGAGCAGAGGACTGGAGACTGTATTTAGTAATACGTTACATTTTATTTTCTAGCATTACCATACACCTTTAAGAAATGAGTACTCCATCCTGTAGTCAGGGTACCTGTGTCTTTCTAGACCTTTAGAAACAGCAAGTTCTTTAGGGTAGAAATATTATCTCCTTGGTAAAATATCCTGCATGCTTTTTACATATGCTTAAAAAAAAATTATACTATGGCCAAAGGACTTCGGTACTTTCTCAGTTGCATAGATTTAGAATAGTGAAATTTTACCTGGCATAGTTCAAAGCAGAATTTAATCCACATTTCACATTCTTGTTCTGGGAAAGGCTGCTTAAGGGTTATTACAGAAAAGTACGGTTAGCTATCTATGAACCTAGTTGTCACACAGGAAAAAAGGGCACTACAGATCTTTTGGCTGTTGAAGACAAGTAACACTGCAAAGGAGACCAACAAGCTTGTAATAATGGGGAGGGCAACGGGTACAAGGTTCAGTCTCTAGCAGCCTCTGGTGGCTGTTCAAATATAGATTTACTATTTTTTTTTTAAAGTTAATGATTATGCAAACCTTCTTCTTTTGATTCATTTTGCAGTTTTGACTCCATGCACTAATATGAACAATTTATGTGTTGTGAAAAAAATGTCTCTGCTTGTTGTAAATTCTTTGGTTGACTCTGTGAGTTTTTGTTGCTTTGTTGGAAGCTTTTTAATAGAAAAGCTATTCTGGTTAAGCTAGCAGCTTCTGGGTTAGAGATAGTCATGGTAAATGACTAATTATAAAGGCTAAATCAAATTATTTTGTCCACGGAGACTTTTGGGTTGACTATTAGCAATGTAAGTTATATCAATAAGCTGCCTTGTAAACGAATAGCCTTGCCTTTTTCTTTTAACTTTATTGAATAATAGTATTTCATAATAGCAATAAAACACTACAGGCAGTAGATTCCTAGAGGATTATTCATCAGCTTTATGTCTCCTGTCACTCCTGGAAAATGCAGTAATTTTTGTTGAGCTGTATTTCTTAATCATTACATCTGTCATCCATTGCAACTGCTGTAGTTAAGCCTGCAAATCACTACGCATTGCAGCTCCCTGTTTTCACAGACTTGTAATTTTCATCACAGTCTCCTTTTGGTAGACAAGTGTTCCATGTTTGATCTGTGCACACAGAAGAGAGTGTCTGGAAACAGAACAGCACCCCATTAAGCTATTTTATTCCTAGGAAAAGGCCTGAGAGAAGGTTATAACACTCTTTTGTATATGTAAACTGACCCAAGTGTTTAGATGGCTTGCTCAAAACTCTGCCTGTGAGTCCTACGTACTCCTCCAAAACATTCACACTGGTGCACTGCTCATTTCAAGGGAAGTTGGAAAGCTAGAAGTCTGTTCATGACTAAAATGATGCCTTTCAGTATCTTGAAATGTCATCAAAATCCCATATTGAGTGGGATGCAGGGCTGGGTCAAGACAGAGCGTGGCATGGGTTACATCCTTTTTGTCTTAGCCCTAAAACCTAAACCATGGTCTAATTCCTCTGTCTTCTAAAACAGGCATCTGTCACTTCTCCATACACACTGAATTTGTTCTGCTTCTGTTTCCTACACAGATATAGAGACTGTCCTCAATTTTGTTGACTAAGTCAACATGACCTCAAAGTTAGGTTTTTATAATCAAGGTATTTCAATGAACACCTCTCCCTAAAAGCATACATCAGATGATTGATAAAAAAAGGCTTTATCGTCTTCCTACTACTATCTTCAGATTTAGTTTTGCTTTTTCTTTGCCTCCAAGGACAGGGCAATTATAAAAGTTGCCAAGCATTTCAAATTGACATTTTTTTTGCATTCACAGCCCACTGAACAGTAAGTCCTTCAGACAATCTTAAAATTACTTGTTTATAAAGTAGTAAAACTGTAAAAGTTAGAAAACATGCCATTGCATTTGCGTAGAAGAAAACCATGTAGAATTTTAAATAGGAATTATAAATACAGACATACCTGTTGTTACCTGTTTTTAAAAATTCTGCTAGCATAGATCATATGGTAAAAAATTATCATTAGAACAAGGCAGGAAAATTAGACTTCTGCCACGTGGAGCTACAGAGACTCAAGCCCCCGGGTGTTTATTTGATCTGAACACCTTTCTGTAACATGGGCCAAGGGGAATTCCACTTAGCAGAGCAGTGTGCCATGAAAGCCACTTCTCAGGCATTTCACAAGACTATAACACCAGACGGACAACCCACAATGAGATAGAAACAACCTTTAGCATCCCAGGTTAGAAGAAAATAGACCTGGCTGGTTTTAGGTTGGAAGTGTTAAACCTATGGGTATGCCTACGACATGACAATGGTACGTGGCAGGGAAAGCATATCCTGTGGTTGACATATCATTTACTAAAGCATCTTTCATTTTTAACAACTGGTGGAGGATGAGATTTCCAATAAAAGTCTATAATGAGTTTTATGCACTCAGGGTCACCTTGTGTACTCCGCTGTGCTGGGAGAATTAAGGGTTGTGGTGTTTGCACAGAGCAGAAGGACAGTGACATGGCAGCAGTGGTCTGGCAGCGATACCTGCCAGTACCTTGTTTGCCTCAGAGGGAGAATCTTTGGGTCAGACAAAAGCCAGACATAGCATTGACAGTGCATTTGAAGAAAACCCAGTATTTTAAGAGATACTGAAGTATTCTGTTCCTGCTTACTAATTTAAGTGACATCTTATGGTTGGGATATATGGTGATCTAGCAGTCACAGCCTTACACCTTACTCTGAGTCACACAACTTGTGTGTTATTGTTCAACATCCAATAGCTTCTTTTGTTGTTGCCTAGAGCCTGTGCAAAATCATGTTCTGTTTTCTTTTTTTTCTTTAAATAATATTAAAAAAAAGGTAGAGGTCACTGACTTCTAAGTTCTATTAATGGCTTGTCTGATGGAGGATATGAAGTCATTCTTTAAACTAAGTATCTGCAGAGGAGTATTCTGTTTTGAAATAGCTTAATTTTAAGGGTGCTCTGAGAAACAAGCCATTAGCAATTAAATATCATAGAGCACTACAGGAACAACTAAATTAGTTTTTCTTGACATGAACAATTTTCAGCAAAAACATATTTATCTACTTGAAATATAATTTAGAAGTGCGAAAACCACTCACAGGCAGCTGTGAATGTTGTAAAGATCTATACATAAAGGACCTGTTCTCATCACTGTGTTGTCCTGCCAGCCAGTAAAATTGCTGCTCGTGTGAAGCAGCCCGTCCAGAAGACTGTCACAACAGGGCTTACTCTGCAAGCAAATACAAGCAAGCTTGTCTACTCTGCCATCTGTTACTGAGACCTCCTGTAACTGCTGAATCATTTTCTTCCCTCACCTTATTTAAGGTTCTTAGCCTGTGTCTTGAGAAATGAAGGTTTGCTCGCCTCTCTGTCTTTGCTTGGGGCGTGAGAAACCATTAGAAACTGACATTTCTATCACAATCAGGCTGGAAGAGACAGGTATGAGAAGACAAATGCGTCATGCCTTGGTTATTGAAGGTTTGAGATGGAGAAAGAAGAGGCTGACTTTAATGGGAGCCTTACAGAGAAGCCTTCAAGGAGAATGGGAACAGGAGCAAGACTTGAGAGCCTCCAGCCTGTGATTTTGCAGGCAGAGGGAAAGGAAAAACAAAGCAGCAGCTGATCAAGACAGCTGAGTAAAGAAACTACAAGGCAAAAATAGCAGCAGGCTGTCAAATAATTTGCCAGTGTTGGATATGAGTGAGAAAACAGCATCAGGCTAGGGGGGACCCAAGCCAGGGATGCTGCATGGGGAAGGGGAGGCAGCTGCCAAAGAGCTGTGAGCTGTGTGGCTCTCAAAGGAGGAGCAGGCTTGGGGCTGGTTTTCTACACCTGGATACAATTCTATAGAGTCGACTTCAAGTCTCACTTTATGACAACTTCAAATTGAGTATTTGTGTGAATGAGGCCCTTTTATCACTGAGCATTTTACGCACTTCCATACAAAGGACACTTGCAGAAGCTTTCTGAAGTGCCCTCTGGAGTACAACATGTCTACCTCAAGGAGCAGGGATGTCACCCACCACTTCCCAGCTCCAGTAATTGAAACAAGTCACTTCTAAAATAGGAGGTACAGCAAGGTATGTGCTAAACCCATTACAGTACTGTTTGTGCCAGAGGGCTGGGTGTCATGGATTTTTCTGTAAAAGCTCTTGCTCATTTGGTAATGACTGCAGTGCACAGGTGTCTCTGATGAATGGTCTGCTCAACGTGTTGATGGGCCAAGGACTGAGGTCTGCCTGTTTTTTTTATTCTTTAATGAATGCCAGTGCTAGTGAAGGGTATTGCAACGAAAGTCTCAAGCCATTTATTTACACAGTAAGAATTACATAAATATTTTGAAGGTTGGTTCAAACCAGCCTTCAGCAAAGTAGATAGCCTCAGCAGACAAACCATGGTATGACCAACCAGGATGTCATCTGTGATTGACTCCAGTTGTGACTGCTGTGATACAGGGTGTTTGAACTGGTGATCTTAATCGTGCCACACACGTTCTTGGATAAAGAGTGCGATAAAAATGCCAGGACTACCTATTTCATACTTTTAATGATATTTTGTCTGTAGTTTTTCACTTTCATCTTCTGTCCCTGAACTGCCTGAGGTGAAAAAGTCAGCTTGTGCTTCTTCAGAGAAAAAAAGTACAACTGCAGTTGCTATTGAGCTAAACCTTGTAATTTAAGAGCAGGGATGCAAGGTCAGAGTAGGCAAGTTACTTTCTAAGCCTGCAGCCCTGCACATGCACCAGCTCTGTGGCTCAGCAACGTCCTTGCTCACTAATTAATGACACTGCAGTTTGGCTCATGCTGGCTCCACACCAGAACCCCCAGTCCACCCATGCCTTCTCGGAGCATGCACCGTTGCATCTAACTTCTGCAGCAGCTCCTGCAGGGGCAGGTTTGGCCCCTACCCTGGCACCAAGGACTGGGTTCAGAAGGGAACATGTGTGTCCTCCTCACGCGACATCCAAAAATCAGAGGTGGGCATTGAAATCCCCTGCCCACTGCATGGAGAGAGAGAGGGCTCTCAGAAAAGAGGCCCCAGTCACGTAGCTGTGGCTGGGCTTGACAGTGCATATTTGGGTATGCACCAAGAAAGCAAGCTATCCTAACGCTACTGTATGTCGCATGAGTGCTGAGGAGCAGGCTCAGAAGCAAACCAGCAGTGTCTCCCCAGCATCAAGCCTCAGCCTATGGGTAGGTCATATTTAGCTACATGCACGTGGCTGTGCTCCTGGGCTGTCACAGCTCTCCTGGTGCCACCAGGTCTGCTCTGCCCCCAACTTCTGGCAGTCAGGAAATGTGGATGGCCTGTGAAGATGGACAGCTTTTTAGAGCTTATCTGTAATAACAAAATATGTCTCACCTAAAACAGAGCCCAAGGCACTGAGGCCAAGCAAGAGGCTAGCGTGGTGGTGAGATCTCTTTACACCTCCTTCAAAAACCATGCACAGAGCAGAGGAGTGCACTTCTCTAGTCCAGAGAGTAACACAGTTTTCACTCCTCCTCCTTGTGTTTTTTTTTCATGGCTATTTAAGAGCTGGGCCAAGTGGCCATCTGTTTGGTTGGGCCTGCCTTTGCTATTTAGTGATCCAGCTCAGAGGTGGGGAAGACTTGCGCTAGGCTGGCTTTCAGAGTGAGTCACCAAAAGCTCTCTCTGCCCTCCTGGCCTCTGCCTAGCTGTCTTTGTGGGACAGCTGATCTACTGATGGGATGTCTCCTGGATAGCCACACTTGGTAGAGGGATGTCCTGCAGCAGATGGCAATCAGTGTGCAAATTACCCCAAAATGTTGAGCTCCAAAGCTGGCAAACCTCACAGCACTGAATGGGGAGCTCACTACATTCATATGCTCTGGCTGTCTCATGGGCTGTGTACATAAACTAGGGAGAATTAAGTGGTAAATATTTCAGTGATTTAAAATAAATCACCATTTTACTCACTCACTTTTTGCAATGATCTCAGAAGAAAAGAGTTCTTCATGTCTCTTACTTGTCCTTATGGAGAAGCTATTGGAAAACTGAGAAATTTGAGCTATTTCTGTTTCTTTTTAATGGCAAGAAGTACCAAATGCAGAGATAAGATGCCATACTCAGAGTTTAGAGATGACTCCCTGTGGCTTCCCTGGGAAGGGGATGGTTCCAGACACTCAGTTATACTGATGTCATGTATGTCATGTATGTCATGTATGAAAACTTTCATCACCAATGCAGCTAGCGAACTCTTAACTGTACCATGACCTGTTGTGTCAGTGGTACATATGAAGTGGTTACTCTGCTATTAAAATCTGTGTGGCCAGCTTAAATTGGTGGGCTAGGAACTTTGGGTGCACTTCGGTCCTCAAAATTTGGACTTCTTTCTCTTCAACTTTGAAAACCACAGCCTTCTTATTCAATCCTGCATAAAAACTCATGCAAAGACATGCCAAAAAGACCAGGGCCTCAGCTGTTGTTAAATTGCCAGTGCAGAGAGGCCCATCTGCCACTGAAATACAGCTGCATGGTACAAAGCAGTGACAAAGACTTGGTGGCTGCTTGCTTTCACAAATGTCCACAGGAATTCAATCACAAAAAATACTTTTCTTGTCCATAAGGCTATAATTCATTGGCTATTAATCTTTCTGGGCAGTGGTTACAGGTTGAATCCTCCAGAGCCTAATTGCAGCCTGTTGCTGTCAAGCCACTGCTTGGAGAAAAGAACAAGAATGAGCCCAGGCTCCCAAGGACTCTCTAAATCTGCAGGCAATAAACAAATCTAAAGCCTTAAGTCAGACATAGTGTCAAGTTATGGGAACTATGCCATTTTTACCAACTTCCTACAAGTCTGCCTCGCCACTTAAAGGGATGCCTACATCAGGTCTTCCTCTACTTCACTTTTAGTTGCCACTTAGTAGAGGTCGAAGTGGGAGAGCCTCCAGTTCTAAACCCATTTATCTCTGTCACATCTAGGCAGTAAACCAAAATACAGGGACTTGCAGTTTTGGTTTGTTTGATTTTTGTTTTTGTTTTTTTTTTTTAATGATGAAGAGAGGCACCTGTGACATGAAACCAAATTTATTTGAAGACAACCAGAGACAGGATTTCAGATCCTCATGTCCTGCTTTAGCTAAGACCCCCATCCCCAAGGACACACTCCATATTGTCTTGCCAATGAAACTCTTGTATCTGCTTAGGCTGTGGCTTGCTTTCCACCCAGTCTGGCTCATGCAGCTTGTCCATGCTTTACATGGGCGTTTCTCAGACAGATGTGCTGTTAGTGCAAGCAACTCTTTGCCCAGAGTGATGGTAACATTGCATATAATAAGTAAAAGCTTTTTTACAGTTACTTCATAAATGAAGGATAATGTTTTTTTTTCCTCTTCTCTCTTGACCTCTAGTTTTGAAGGGTCCTATGGGAACCCATTTTCCCATTTGCAGTCAGGTGCTGGTCAGTTGTTTGAGGTTAGCAGCTGCAGCACAGCTTGCACACCTGGCAAATTGCTTGAAAACAGCCTGGGTTGCCTCATTGTGTTTTTATACATGGAAACTCAGGACCATTCTTAAAACACAATAGGCTGTGTTACCAAAGGTGTTTTGCCAACAAACATAATGTAGTTATCACTTTTCCAGTAAATTGAAGCAGTTCTTTGGCATCTTCTTCAACCTTCTAGTGAGAACAGATGTGTTAGTAAATATTACATTAGGCCATTACTTTGGAGTTAACAGGCAAAATATTAAGTGCTTGTTCGTAGATGTGTGTAAATTCAGACAAAGTTACAAAGAGTACCTCTATAGTCTTAGCATCTATAGTTTTCTACCTGAAATTCAGGACAATTTATTGTATAATTGAATTATATGAGGATATGGTAGTATTTATTCTTACGTGACAGTGAGAAATGAATCACTCATCAAATCCTACAGAAATCTGGGGTACTGAATTCTGACAAAGTCCAGGGTGGTTTTTGTTTCTTTCTTTCTTCTAGTGTGAAATTGTGCCTGTGATCTGCACACCCTCAAACTGAAAGTGCTACAGGATTATTCTAGGCATGCTGACCCCTCTGGCACCCACAGCTGATGGTCATCTCCACTAGGCAGTTTAATTAGTTGATAGAGTTATTAACTGGAAGAGATGTAGTTAATGCCAGATGTTTGGGGGTTATTTTTTGGATTGCAACTGCTGCTAGACTCCCAAATTTACAATCATCTCACTTGTTTTGCCAAGGCAAAGCCAAACCATTCTTGATCCCGTCACATCAGCACTTGCTTGTATTCTTCCAGCCCAAAGCTGTGGTTGCATGACCTGACACACCAACTCACTTCTGGTTGATTATGCATTAGTTTTTGGAGAGACTGAAAACTATTGGTTAACTTTCTGTTTCCTTTTGTACAGCCATGGTTTTTTTCGTCTAAGAGATGCTTTTACCTGGGCGAGGAAGAAAAGCAGTACACCAGAGTTAGTGTATTTACACATCAATGTTTAAATACATGTAACATTGATGTAAAAGAGTACAGCAAGGGATGGAAGGTGGTGTTTGTGTTGGTAACTGTGACTGGCATCGCAGGAGAAAGCTCTGCTTCTTCTTCAGGTTTTATCAAACATTGCAGAGTGGAGACTTGTAATTTTTAACTTATTTAAATTATGAACACTATCTGCTCAAAAGTTCAACACCAGTTATTTCTTTATGTTACCTTCACACTATGTTAAAAATAGTACTCTCTGGAATGACTCTCTTGGCGCTTGAACTACTTTTCCTAGACACGGTTTTACAATGTGTCAAGATACAGCCTTACTAAATTTGTCCTGATACAGGCTTTAATTACCTTGTATACTTTCTGGAAAGTAAACCCTGTGAAATTGTGTTGGGAACTGAGTTCTTCTTAACCATCTGACTGTCTTTTGTCCATCAAGTGACATTATTTATCAGATACAGGCCTGTTTGTTTTAAGGGGGAGGAGTATTTGTTCTTTTAATTGCTCCTCTTCAACATTACGAATGCAGCATTGTTTCTTTTGAGCTGGTAGCTGGTAATATTATGCTGCGGCTAATGTGCTTTCATTCTTGGGAACCATCCATTCTTGCTCCCACATCCTTACAGACTCTCCTTACTGGCTTCCTCCCCTCCACTCTCTCAATCTATTTTTATGGAACTGTGCAACTGCCACAATATTACACTGCAGTTAAGGGCTATTCTGTCTTTTCTACTTTACAGCCAGAACCACAGTAGTCCTTCTCTCAAGGTGCTGTTCCTTGGCAATATGTTCTATATTTTGCTTCTTTCTAGAAGAGATTTGAACTATGTTTGGTATTTATTTGTTTTTGTTGTTGGACAATTTCTTTGGCTGATTTTCCTTGATGCACCACTGGGATCTGCGCTGTTCCTTCCCCCAGTTTTCCCATAATTTCTCTTACTTTTTACATTGTGATAAGGATACTGTCATAGTGTTGACAGACCTGGCAGATGTCTGTGACTGGCCCAAGTGTTCCTTAACACCTGCTGATTTTTTCCTCCTGTTTCTAGTTTAAATAATCCTCCATAACCTTGCCAGTTTTCTATGCTGCCTCTCTTGTCCTACTTTCTTTACGGTGAAGCTATTCTTCCCTTACAAGCTTTCTCTTCCCAAATAATTACAGTGAGCCCTCTACGTTCATTTTTTTTTCCCCTCTTCATGCTGTTTTTAATTCATTAATTCAGACACTGATAATCTATCTAGCTGATTCCATCATTAATCCTCTTTGTTAATAACCAAGTTCTCTCTTTTTTTTTTTTTACATTTTGAGAAGCAATAGGAACTGCAGCCAACCATCATTCTAGATGAACTAGACAATAGGTAAAGTCTCCCAAGAGCAACATTACAATTCGCTATCACCTATCATCAGTAACCTAAATGCAGATTTCCTCTTTGTAATTTATTCCTGTTAATACAAACCTGGAAAAGGGGTGCAGAGATAATTTGCAGCATACTCTGAAAGTTAAGATAAGGATTATATCTGACCACAGATTGATTACATTTAAAGCCATGGGACCCCCAGTGGCAATATCACCCAGCTGTTCACTTTTATTTACAGCAGCACAGCTCTGGCTTAAATACTGCTACTTATCTTGGCAGCTGTAGCATCACAGCACAAGGAGGGAGCGAGAAGGAGGGAACCTCCAGGCAACTTCATTGTAGCCTTTTGTCTTCTACGATCCAGATAGGAGCACAGATGGGTATGGTAATTCCAAACACCTTCTGCCGCTGAACTCAAAAGAGTCTGACTTCTGTGACCTGCAAATGACCAAATACAGATCTTGCACCCTCAACTAATAATTTTTTAAATGAGCTAATCTAAAGTTCCTGCAGCCTATTTGTGTCTCAGTACAGTAACACCGTGTCAGGTAGCAATTAATCCCTGATAGGGCAATGATCATAGCCACTGTGTTTAGATACTGTTCTCTAAGGGAAAAAGAGGTTTCCTTAGAAATAATTTCTATACAACATAATTTTTTTCACCATGAAGATTTAATTTCATAGCTGTGTACTTGCTTGTCTGTGTTGCCCCTTTGTGATATCTCCTCTATGTAATTCAGATTCAGATTCACTAAGAACTATTTCATAACAATGAAAAACCAGTAGCTGAGCACAGTAAGATTCAGACCTGGGCAAGGTAGCCCTTTTTTGAGTTGAGTTTTCTGTTGTGGTTTTTTTGGTTGTTTTTTTTTTGTGGGTTTTTTTTTTTTAAGATAGGAAACATTAGGGTAGAAATAAGACAATGATAAATCAAATGCAAGTACCAATTAATGCTAACCAAGTAACTACATGGCTCAGAAAAGCATTTTAAAATCAAAGGTTTTACATCTGATTGCAAGAGTTTATGCCAGAGGCAATGCAAGACTGCTGAATCAGTGCTGGGAATATACACTGGGAATACATGTTGGTGACCCGGTATCTTTGGGCTTGTTTTCTTCGTTGATATTAAGCAGTCAAAAGTGTTTCAGATTGTTGATAAGGGTGCCCAATGTACTAAATGCTGGATCCCAGGTATCAGTCATGTTACTTATGAGGGAATTGGCTGATGTAGTTGCCAAGCTACTCTCTATTTGAAAAGTCATGGCAGTCAAATGAAGTTCCTGACAACTGAAAAAAGGGAAACATTGCACCCACTTTTAAAAAGGGTAGAAAGGAAAACCCTAGGAACTATGGACCTGTCACCCTCATCTCTTTGTGTGGGAAGATCATGGAACAGATCCTCCTCGAAGCTATGTAAAGGCACATGGAGGACAGGAAGGTTATTTGAGACAGTCAGTGCTGAGGAGGTGTGGAGTCAGGACACAGCTACTCTTTACACCTTGTATTCACAACATCAGGCCTGTAGGCTACAGAAAAGACACCCTGCAAACCTGTTATTGTTACTAGAGAAACTGAGCCTTTGATTTTTGTACAGATTGGTAAATTGGATCTCATGTGATGAACACCAACACTATATATAACTTAATAAGTAGCAGGATTTTACATTGTTGCCTTACCCTTCTCTATAGATCTGATTTCCTTTTGTCACTTAGTCCTGTGCCTGACTGATTTGGTGGCATCTGCTGTATACTCATATGGTGGGATGAGCAGGGAGCTACCAAGTTTTTCACTGACAGAATTTTTTTTTTTTTTTTTTTTTTAACATGAAAAACTGGATACTTTGCAGAAAAGAGGTAAATCCTGAAATAAAGAGAAAAAAAAAAACCCTCAGAGATTCTCCTTGCCCCATGTCTTTCCCTTTATTTCTCTAGCCACCAAGCAGTGCTTTTTGGATAGACTTCTGTGTATCTATGACCTGCTGTGACCTCACCACATTGTCATCACGCCACGGTCTCAAAATGTAAAATATCCTACCATAGGAAATTTGACATTATCAGTATTACAGTAACTGCAGTAAAGTAAACTGCAGAAGAATATGTTTCATGTCAGTGGAAACGAAAAAGCTAGTAGATGAATTGGATTCCTTTTAAAATAAATCTTCTATGGATCAGCAGGTTTATTCAGAGTTACTTAAAAAGCAGTTAACATTCCATTAGCAACAAACTGTGATCTGTGTCAGCAGTAAAGCACTGTTCAGTCATTTATTTTAGAACGAGCAGTCACTGCAGGGAGAAATAAAATTATTAAATGTCTCACAAGCAGATAAATAGTAAAGCAAGGTCGGGGATTTTCTTTCTTATTCTAAATATTAAGCCTTCCTCCTAGGAATATTTATTACTATAGAGCATTTTTTTTTCCCTGATGTTTGCTACATGCAGGATGAGTCAGAAGTTTCCATTTCTTCTAATAGTTTAGGTTTGTGAACAAAGAGAAAAAAGTGCATGCTCAGATTTGGCTGCTGCCCTGTTATTGTATTCAAATAGGAACATCGTTGGTTCAGCATTATGTCCTCTGCTCAGCTGGCTTTGGTCCCAGAGAGATGTCTTAAAATAGTACCTTCCTTTGCAGCTAGCAGTACAATTTTATATAGTCCCATGCCCCAATGGGCTCTTTACCTGATCATGATTACTTTCTGTGCTTAAAGCAGTCTTTATTTCTCAGTTCTCTTGACTCAGACAAAATCTGCACTGACACAGGAGTTAATGTTAGGCTGTCATTATGCATACTCTAAAATCTTTTTGTAACTAGTGAGATCAGGTATAAAATAGTCTTAAAGTGTCATTGATACGGTGGCTAACCAGACACGAGTAGAACAAGCAATCTTGAAATCTTCTGAGTTATGCGGCAGCAAAACCCACTCCAGGCTGAGCTGCTAATGGCAAGCATCCTAAAAACATTTCCATACTATCCTTGTGTTATTCTCCTATGTGGTATTGTGCCAAATAAAGATCAGCCAAACATCAAACACTTAGAAGTTTGATTGCCTTTGTATTGTTTTGAAGCTAGTACTCTGACTGTACAGTCCTGTAACTCCCTAAGCAGATTGTCTGCACTCCTGGACACGTCACATCAAACCAGGACCTCAATAGTTGCAAAAGCTGCATGGTATTTTAGTAATAAATTTAAATGTAGACCCCATTCCCAAAGTAACCAGTTCTACTTTGCACAATAATGTTGCTTCCTATGTTGCTTTTTAAAGTTTCGCAGAAAGATGAATCATTATAGAGAGACATAAAGAGACAAAGGAGGAAGAAATATAAACAAACAGGTGGAGACTACACTGGTTAGCCAACTAATATTTCTTGTAAGCCAGTAAAAAGCAGATGCACAGCTCACTCGTGTGTCACATAAGGCTATGATTAAGACATTGGCCTTAAGTGTCATATTGACTTTGAAAAACTTCCGTTATTTTTTGTAATCTTGATATTTGTATATATATAACTACATAAGTAGGGTCAGTACATGTAATTTTAGATCTCTAATCAAAATTAGCAATTAGAAATGAAGAGCTATTATTTACAGTAATAACCAATATCCTCCCATTTACCTGAGATTTTGCTGAACCTGCACAGATTAATGTGAAGGGAGATAGTCCTTTTTTCATCCTTTTTAGAAGAAAAGGATCCTGAAGGGATGCTCTACTGTGGAGAAACAAAGTTAATTTTTTTTCTCTTCCAGTTTCTGCTAGTGGTTGGTCTGGTGTGGCATGAGGGTATAAAAACCTTGAAAGGGCTTCTTCAAAAGCCACAGCCTTGAGACTGTGTTCATTCTCTCTTGTTTCCTTGTAAAAACATTATGATAATAAATAGTAATTTAGAATGAATTCTAAGCTAAAGCCCTCGATCTGAGCCCTAACAGTGACAATTGGATTTAGACCTATCTCCAATAGTTAAACTCTTCCGTAGATTACATTTTTAAGGTATGAGGTGATGGTGAACAGCTTGCCCATCTGTTCTGAAGCTCTGATTTAATGGTGGGCCTGAAACCTTTGGAGTGAATTATTCAAGTTTAAATAATGAAAGTACCATTTTATAATCTTTTCTCATGTCAGTTCTTTCCTTCCATGAGATGAAACTCCAAGATTTTCAATATGGCTCAGTAATTCTATTAAAAGGAGAGAGTAACTAATGGATAAAACTGATCATTCTGGAAACTTTCCAGCCCTGCTGCTTAGAAACTGTTTTCTAAGAGATAAACTTAGAATTAGCTATTGCATTATAAAGAATACAGCCACATCACTGATAGGAGTGCAAAGCATCAATCCAGGAGGTAAAAAGGAATTTATTTTTAACAGAAAGTTTATATAGTCAGTGTAATCCATAAATGTATGTGGACAATATGTAAAACATTGTGGATGTTACAACCACACAGGTAAAATGTTTCTTATTTAATTCAACTTTGCAAGTATGTTCTTAATATCAGAAGAAATATTTTTAGTTCTGTTTAAACTCTGTAAGAAATAAGAAAAATGCAATACATTAGGTACAACTTCAACTGATGATGGCATATCTTGCATGAGTGACTGTGTATACATTGAAAATAAACTGCAGTCTGGTCCAGAAAGAATAGATTATGCTTCCCTTTTAAGACAGTATAATTAGAATCATAGAATAGTTTGGGTTGGAAGGGACCTTCAAAGGTCATCTAGTCCGACCCCCCTGCAAGGAGCAGGGACATCTCCAACCAGATCAGGTTGCTCAGAGCCTCATCCAATCTGGCCTTGAATATTTCCAGGGATGGGGCATCCACCACCTCTCTGAGCAACCTGTGTCAGTGTTCTACCACCCTCAATCTTAATCTGCTCCTTTGAAAACACTGCTCTGATATTATCGTATTGCATAATATTTGTCTACGGAATTTTTAAATGTTTGAATGTATTACAGAATTTGAAAATCTACTAGATGTGGCAGCAAGTGCAGGCAAGCAAATTGTGAAATAAAATTTCTGGAGTAAGCACCACTTAATTGTTAAGTGATTCACCTATATGCCACCTGCTAATCCATCTCTGGTAGAATTATGAAGTTTTGAGCATTTTGCACACAAGTGTCATTTTAAAAAGGAAAGCAAAACTTTAAAAAAGTGAAACAAGGAAAACAAAATTTTGATAAAGAAAAGTTGTCACCGAAATATTTCCTGAACACCAATAATCAGTTGTGAAACCATTGCATATTTCTGATCCATAAATTCTAATTTCTTACAGTTAGAGAAACACTTGCTTCATTTATATACGCAGACAGAGCCTTCCTATGAAATTTAGCTTGTTTGTGGTCCCAGTAGCATTTAAGATAAGTATTGTAATAGCTTCTTAATGTCTTTTAGATATGTACCAGATAACATTATTGACAATGTTTTTCCTGTGTTGTGTAATGAATTTGTGAGGCAGATTTTATTATTACTTCATGTTAACTGGTTTCTGACCAAAATGGGGCACACTGCATCTAAAAGGAGATATTAAACTGTGCCACTGCTGGTTTTTATGTTCCAAACATTTTCTGTAATAGATTCTTTAAAATGTGTGGTATAAACAAAATCCTTAAGAACATTGTGGTAAAATGGTTTTATTGGTGCTCGTTTACACTGACTTACATAGGTTGTTCACAGGTTTCCCATTCCTCAGCAATGATGCTTATTCTAATCTGTGCCAATTTTTATTTGTTTTTTTGTTTTTGTTTTTGGTTTTTTGTTTGTTTGTTTTTGTTTCGTTGGGTTTGTTGTTTTTTTTTTTTTGTTAAAGTACATTCTACCATAAAAATAAAGGCACAAATACAATTTACATTCTATTAGTAAGATCAGGAAAAACAATCTCAATGAAGAAAGAAGGCAGGAGTTACCCATCCAGTGATCTTACAAAGCATGTCTGCATAGATCTGATTTTCCACATTACATCAAGAGCAAAGAAAGCTTGAATACCCGTCTAAAGTTACCTGTGGATGAGAAGACTGGAAATGGAAGCACAATATGAGTGGCATCTTGGGTTCATTTATTTTAGAAAAAAAAAAAAAAAAAAGTAAAATCTGGTTCCATTCCTCACTGACTTTTCATAGCCTCCTAATCTTCAATGCTCTAAAGCACTCCCTAAAATTTACTTAACACAAAAATACTGAGGGAGAACATTTAATTTTCATTCTATGTTAAGTATAATTATCTAAGATTTTGAAGTGTCATGGGATGAAAAAACTCAAGATTCTTATTTTAAGACAAAGGTAAGATGTCACAATTAATGAAATTTGCCAAAGTAAGAGAATCTGAAAGGCATTCAAGCTCTGGACATACAACATGTACACGTTTCACCTTAGCAAAATACTGTAAATTGGGGAAAGCATTTTATTGTGAAAGAGATCAGGGATTGGTATGCTTGCTTGGTTTGCATGGCTGTAAGATTTTGAACATCACAAGGCTTCCTATTAAAGTCTTACCAAACTAATATCCCTTAGAAAGCAAAGCATTAGTTTGAATTTCTCAGTTTTCAAATATATTTTGTCAACTCAAATTTTTTTGTCATTAGAACTTGCTAACATCTCTATGATATACATCAGCTGTTAGGTATGAATCTAAAATCCCTCATAGAAAAATAAGAGCATTATTAGAGCTCAGACACTCTGAATCTTCCATATTAAGCATATAATCAATGCACAGCATATCTACTTAAAAAAAAAAAACAAACAAACCAGTAAACATATCCTCTTTTTATATGCAGAATTTATTTGACAAAGGTGTCTCCCTTACATCCTTCCCACCAAAAAAGTAACTGATCATGACTTTCGCTGTTTTGTCCTCAGGATCAAAGGTGCCCCCTTAATTGATGAGGATACTCCAGTGGTTATGAGTTTCATATTTTCCTGTAAAAAATTGCGTTGACGAACTGTGGCTGATCTTATGTAATTGCTAGTAGAAATCACTTTTGCTCGCCTTGTAGGTGGTGCTATGGTCTGTGGAGGCAGTCCATTGATTTCATACATCCACTGCATTGATTGTGTCTGCAAATAATGAACAGAGACATAGAAATAAAAAAATAATTGCTGATCAAGTACCTTGAAACTTTCTGACAGTGATTTACCATGCTACATTAATTTCAAAAGATATTTGTCCTTTTCCATGTAAGGTACTGGAATATCACAGAATGAGAATTACACTCCTGGAACCTGAAGACCAGAAATCACATTTAATGTTATGAATTCAGGACCAGGGACAACAAAAATGAGCAATTTAGCTTCCTAGCTGATCTAAAATTCCTTTTTTTTTCTAAGTTAGTAAACCACACAGCTCTGTATGTTGTTTAAAGGTAATTATTACATAATACAATATAAATGCCTCAGGTTTGTACTGTGGGATTTAATTGCAGCTCTGGTATTGGTAATAATGGCATTATCAAATGGTGGATTTTTTGCATTACAATAATGAACAAAACTAAGAGAAAAGGGCTCTGAGTATGCGCAAAAGAATTGGAGCTTCATGTTGAAATCTCTAGTTTGAAGGATATTTATATGAATTGAAAACGACACTTCATTTGCTTTCTGTCTATATCTGGTCTTCAGGAATGGAGCATATGTTTCTATGTCATGTCTTGTAATGCTTGAGTATTTGATTCTTACTGAGTACGTGATTCTTATTCTTACTACACATTCTTACTATTACTACACATGCCAGCCATTTATACTTAAGGCTTATTATTTCTATGTACATGAAGGCTATACTGCTGTCTATCTCCAATATTTCATTTGTGTCCTGAAGTAGAATTTTGTTTGCTAAAAACCCATGTGTAGCTACTGCAGATCTCTCAGACACTTATCTTTCAAAAGGTATCACTTTAATTCTTGAAAGTAAATCTTTATTCCAAGTCTTTAGAATTCCCTGTAATTACATCTAGGAAAAGGTCCATTCAGAGGTGTTTAGTTTTCTGTTCTCCTTTTCATTAAAAAAAAAGTAATAAAAATACAAGCAAGCAACAGAAAAATTACAAACTCCAAAGACTTCAAATGATGTGACATTATGTCCAGTTTTGTACTATGCAAAAGAAAGACAAAGCATTGCATGCCCACTTTAGGCATGCACTGTCATCTATTTTTTTTCACTCAGCCCCTGAAAATCCTAAGGTTTTGTGTTTGGGGCTTTTTTTGCTTCCAAGGCAAAACTTGCAGGGAACACAGAGTAAAAAACATGGCATGATGTAGGTCTATTAAAATATATTCATACAACTTTTTTTTTTTTAATACAGAAGATAGAAAACACACATAGTACATACGTACATATGCACACAGTACACAGAACATACCAGACTCTATGGCTTGGCAGCCTCAAAGCACTGGAGTCACATTATTTCTGTGCTATTTCCAAATTCCCAAGATCTGCTTTTCCACATTTGGCACAGCACTGCAATCACACAGCCACGCCACCTGTGGTTCTCGCACAGGTTTGTCAGTGCTAGATTTTTGCATCATGCTGCATTGAACTACGGAGACATGGCTTGTAGGATCACCTTTCTCTCTTGCTCCAGGTTGTAAAGATTTATCATTCCAACAACGTTTGCGATTTATATAATTCATTTCACATTTAAAACTAATGTAATCCTTAGAACAATCATCTGTAGATACAACCATTACATCTAACATCAATGTCATTTTTCATTCAAGGAAACAAAGGTCAGAAAGGCAGCATATACTCTCAAATCAATCTGGAAATCAGTGCAGCAGTCAGCCTCAAAGCTCCAGCACTTTGTTAACAGTCTGACTTCCCACATGACTGCTTTGTGGCCCATTTGCTTGCTTCAGCTTGAGAGCTCTGCTTCTGCTTCGCTGCTGGGCATGTCCGTATGCCAAGCAGATTTGGCCCACACAGAAGAATTACAGTATCCATAGAAACCATGAGAAATTTTCACATAGCATAAATGCCATCAGCTATCTCCAGAGCATAGTGTGTATGTTTGTCTAGTTATTTATTGCATTCGGTCAATTAATTATGTTCTAGATAAAGCACTACAAAGGCCATAGGGAAGAGCAGTCAATCTTCTCTGTCTTGAACTTTCTCTAAGGTCATCTCGTACTTAGAACAACATGCAGAAGAGAATAAAAAGGATGTTAATGTGGCTCTCTGACTTTATTAAGTAAGTTTTGTTCACTATCAATTTTACATTTGCTACAGAAAAAGTTTGAATTGATGATGTTTACCTTGGTTATCTTTCACATGCTCCTTTGTATTGTTCTAATTGCTACCCCGTCATTGCTAAAGTTTATATAATGCATATCATTGCAAGCAGTTTTGCATTCGTGTTGCAGCTATTCAATGGGAAGCAATTCCATTAAACTATAAACCCTTTGGCACAGGCTTTGTTCTCTGCTACGTACCCATACAGCCAGCATTTACTCTATTTCACATACAGGCTGTATACACTTACAGCTCTTAAATGTCATCACCATATGAATCTTTAATTGTAGTGCTTCTTGTTAGACAACTGGCTTTAACTAGTATTTCGGCTAACTGAATATGTACTTTTCTGTGCTAATGTTGAAATAATAGGTGACTTTTTGTGGCATATTTTTAAAGAAACTTTTTTTAAAACCTCTACTTTAAAATTGGCAGTACTGATTTTACATAGTGTCTTATGAATGAATTGCCTTTTTCAAATAAGATTAGTAAACATAAGACGGTAATAGATATTTCACCATGCATGCATAATTTTTAAAACTTTCATTACTATTCTGCTACAATCAAAATCTAATTTAATTTGAATATTATTCCTGTGTAAAAGCAGCAGATTAACTCATCTTTATTCTCAGCCTTATTTAATACTGTGAAATGATCTAGTAACTCCACTGTCCATAAAGATAAAATCCAGCAAAAGCAGGTGTGACATGGACCAACATCAGTGTCTTATGTCTAGAGATAAAATTGTCATTTAAGAAAAGTAAATCTCTCTTCAAAGTGAACTACTTGTTTTATTAACTTCAGTACCAGATCAAATGCTGTATTTTTCTTTAGTATGCCAGATGAACAATTTAGTTTACAGGAAATTTAACCTCCAGGTCATATTCACTGTGTGCAAATATCAGTGATCACTTCAAGGTCAGAGAAAAGATCTGATAGATATTTCAGCCAATGATTTAAACCGAGTATCACAGTAATGAAAAATTGTTTCTGTTCATGAAAGCTACACACATTGTAACTTTACTGTCTATAGTGTTAGTAATTTTTCAAAGTGGGATTTGAACAAGAGTGGTGGGCTATGCCACCTCTCTATTCCATTTATTGTCAGCATCAAATGACTGACATAGCTTTCTGGGTAGTAATAACCTTTTGCTATTTTCCTGTTTGCTGTGCAAATATCCTACATTGTATGTTTTGTGGAAAAAAAAAAAAGTTAGTCGCTCGACTTGGTGGAAAAAAGACACCTATTCTGTTGCTGCTGTAGCCTGTGTCAGGTGTGGTTCTGTGGTAGGAGAGATTGCTCTTTACCTGATGGAAATCCATTGGGTTCAAAGGGGAAAATATTGTGGGTATTATCACATGAAACCTTTAGGATCCATCAAGCTAGACGAAGGAAAAAAAAAAAAAAAAAAAAAAAAAAAAAAAAAAGAACAATAACAACTAAAACCCTACTCTAATTTACCATCTTGAACTATGGTAGCCGATCTATTTTAAATCATATGTTATCATCCAAGACAGCTGAAGACGACATTGTTAAAAAAAAAAGAATGTGCATTTTTGTACTGATTTACTGCAAGAAAAATTCTTTTAGGTCAGCATTTTCCGCTAAAGGGGAAACAAGTGCTACATGAGTTCTTGTAACTGCCAACGTAATTTGGGTTAGTGCTTTGTTGAGCACTAGAACCACCTAGAATTCAGTAATTTTCAAGACAACCTAGAATTCAGTAATTTTCAGAAAACCTTAGACACCCGCAAATGTATTGTACACTAGAATATTTAAGTTCCAGGGGCAGAAGATGAGGTTTATAAATGCTGCTGAAGCCATAAGTACTTTACTGCAGGATAAGGTTATATAGCTTAACTACAACAACTATTCTAACCAATATGAAAACTGCAGCAAGAGCAAGTCTACCAAGTTCAGAATCCATGCAAGTGTCCCAAAGCTGCTGCTTTGGGTTTCCGGATCAGATATGTTTCAGCAAAGGAGAAGACAGATCACGTTTCAGACTTTTCCAGAGTGGTGGAGAGGAGAGACTTTGAAAGGACATCTATATATGACCATATGATTATGATAGAATATTTGACTTAGATGCTATATTTACTTGCCTAAGAAGTGGTAGTAACAAAGTTTAAAGATTAAGATATTGAATCTACTACAACCTACACAACCTACTAGAATATAAATATAAAAGACAATCTCTGTTAAGAAGGTATATCTAATAGAAACATAGGAATTTAAGAATCCCGGACTCCCTGCAATGCACCTCTAGGCCTATTTCACATGCCATTTATGAAGAAAGACCAGACCACAGCCTGAATTTCCTTGACAGTCTGAGGGAGTGACTTCCTCCTATCAAAATCTCAAAATTTCTCATGTCTGTAATCTAATTGAAGTGTGAAGAGAGTAATAATTTGGCTCACCTGGTTGGAGTAATGGCCATCTGTAGAGCTAAATCTTTCTGAAGAATATTTTAAAGGATTCAAAAATTAGACGTATGCTGCCACTTTTTACTAAATATCATCAGTTATTCAAGCATGCTATTTAACATCTTGATGGTTGACAGAGTAATGTTCATGAAGTAATTTATTCAGCAAATACTGGAAACAGCCACCAAATAATTTATATAAAAGTATATTTTTTGGTATTCAACCTATTCTTACAGATGGCTTATGATTCATAAGGTTAATTTGCATCCATGTGTATTCACTGTAGGCTGTAAGTGATACTGAGTTACATGCTAATTAATTGCTAGAGAAATCTCTGTTAGAAAAGCATTAAATTTCGGGAGCGAGTATCAGGAATTTTAAGGTAAATGGTATTCCAATTATATTACAAACAGTGTTAACTCACAAAACTTGAAGTAAAATTTGCAAGGCTTTCAAATAAGTTAAAACACAGGAAATTACAGATAGTGCATCCAGTATTCCCCAACACTGAATTTATACTGCAGTGGTGACAAGCAAAAAAAATGACTGATTATGATCAATGTATACAGAATTAAACTAAATCAAACCTTTATGTGAACTGTGGAAGGGAAGAACAAAAGTAAGAAAACCTATGGATCAAGATAAAGACAGTTTAATAAGTGAAGGAAAGAGGGGGAGAAAACCCAACCAAAAAGAAGTGATGCAAAGGCAGTCACTCACCACCTCCCACAAGCTGACCAATGCCCAGCCAGGCTCTGAGCAATTTCTAAAGAAGAAGATGGCTAACAATTGTTTTCTTAGCTTGGAGGAGCAAATCCAGATAGAATTAAAAGTGGCTTAATTGACTTCTGCAGTTCAAATATTAGATGTTTCACAGCATTGTTTAAATGTAAGAAAATCAATATCACCTATTCCTTCAGGACTTGCAATGGTTCAAATACCTTCATACAGAAATGATTCCCATATTGTTATCATCTTTTTGCATTATGAGAATTATAGTCTCAGTAAGAAAAGTAACCTTTCCTCATGCTTGTGAATCAAAAATTTTGAGTATTGATGCTGCACTCAAAATTCAGTGTTGCTAATTAAAGGATGTGCTACAGTCACTGCCTGTAATGAACACTCTGCATCTCTGCTTTTAATGATAAAACTCAGGTCAACATCAACTAGTGGCAAGGGACACAGATGATGTCTTATTTAATGTGAAACTATTTTACTTATCTTATTAGCTTTGTTAAATTTTTTCTTGCTCATTCTGTTTAAGAGATAGAACTTAGAATAACATTAAACTACGGCAATTAACAAATCTACCAGGAACAATGCAGAACATATTTTTGCCAACCTACTGAATATGCAATGGTGCCATTTTCTGTTAAGATATGCAAGTTTGCATAGACAAGCTTAGAGAAACCCCACCCAGGTACTGTGGCTTGCACACTGTATCATTTATTTCCAGAACAGCATGACAAATGGTTTTGATATGCTATCTTCCATAGGTTAAGTTAGTGATTATTCAGTAAGAAAGGTGCACAAGCCTGACTTCTGGAGGGCTTGATAATGTTACCTGTAATCTGGTTTAGTCTGACATCTATTTTATCATTTAAGACTTATTTTGTGTGCCTTCTGCTTTAGAATATCTCTGAAGTCTCACCCATGAATTACAAAGCAATTGCTGGGGTCTCTAGCTAAATTCAGCACAGTGCAAGCAAAGTAAATGTAAGCCAAATTGAATACAGCCTTTCCAGAGGTGTTCCCTGCCTCCTGGCTGCTCCATCTTGTGCCTGGCAGGAATTCCTGTCCCAGGAAGCCTTCGCAGAGCATCCCCCTGCCCCACCTGCATCTTGCTGTTCCTAAGCTCTGATGGTTTTCTGTGCAGCTTTACCAGCACATCACAGCCTGTCTCTGAGATGTCAGTGCAGCTGAGGAAGTCCTTTTTTTTTTTTTCCTCCTCACAGCGTGCTCTCTAATCTATCACTAGTGGCAATACATTTTTATTCATTTCGAACTGCACTGTTTAGGAAAGCTATTGTAAATGTGGAAGTTTGATTATGGAATTATACCCATTTTAAAATGATCTTTGTGCACCATGTTAGTGATTCTTACTTGTAGCTTGACTAGATTATGATGATCTCTTTCACAGTTCCAGAAACAAGCATGACTATTTTCTTTATCGGCCTTTTATTATATTTAATTCTTTGATCTGTAGAATTTTTTTAAAGTGATTTTCTGTGTCACTTTTACAAAATTAAAATTCCTAACAGCTGCTGAAATAAGTGTCTAACTTCAATTGTTTTGATATGTAGATGACTGAGAACAGAAATTTTAATGATGGTTAAAGAACATTTAATTGCTTCAGCAAAGTAATTAAGGTTTTCTGCTATTAATACAATTTGCTATAAGTATTTATGAATATTAAAGTCTTAAAGAATCCACAAAATATCCCACAAAGTAATTGATTTGTGTGCATAAAATATAAATGAGGCTATATTATTTCAATTTTATATATACACACACACACACATTCAGTTAATAAAATGTACACACTAAATTCTGGTAAAGACAAATCGTGGTCTCTTTACGCTAATTACCTCCTAAGGATTGGGTTCTCAGCAGGGCAACTAAACCAAAAAATTTGCATGTACAATATTTGGTTGTAATGTTTACAACAAATGAGAAAAAGATGACTGTAAGATCTTTCTCCATAGTCCTAACCTCCCATTTTGCTTTACAATACAACTGTAATGACCAACATAAACCAAAGAATTTACACTGTCTTCTCTGCTACTTCACAGCCTAGTTATCACTGTTCATCGAAGCACACAAAAATGACAGTTCTCCTACTCACTATTCATAGAAATTACTAATAAAAATACATTAGTGTTAGGACTATGATTTTACTCCCAGAAATACAAAGGAAATTTTACAGCAAGAGTGCTGTAGCCCTTTACGTCAGCAGCATCAGAAGAAAGGCGACACTAAAATAAAAGAAACTTCCTCGCTCTTTCTAAAAGTAGCCCAAAGCCTCAGCCAGTACATTGGCTAGAAATGATATGTGCAAGAGAGTTTTTTCAGTCTTTGGTCCAACATTAATTGCGTTTCACCACCTGCATCACTATTCCCCAAATAAGAGTGATTTAATCCTGGTTTTGCCCTCTAACTGAATCTGTCTCCCTCAGGCCACTAATGAATATTATTTCAACTAAAAGGAAAGGCAGAAATGAGTATCTGGTATTCTCAACATGTCATCAAGTCTTATTTCAGGTCATTGTTGAGAGCACAGCAGCAGAATTATACACAGTCACAGATGTTCTGACTCACATTAGAACTACAAGGACGAAAACTTGAGTGAAGAGGAAAGGGGGAAGCCCAGTGTACACAACAGGACTGCCAATAAAAGCAAGGAGAACACAAGCCTCATCAAAATGTTACTGAAACAGCTTAATACTTCAACTAGAGTAAAAACATTAGAAATATCTCTAACATACTGTGATGCTGTAATATTGATCCAAATTTTGCTTACGAGCATTAGAAGTCCTCAATGTCTTTTTTAACATACAGGAATAAATAGGACAAGATGTGATCCAATATCTTTAAGTAATATGCATGAGTGACTTTCCACACCCATAGACAGTACCAAAATGTACTGTAAAGATGTAAAGAGCCATCTGCCTAGATCATAACCAGAGGCTGAGGTATGAGCAGATGTAGGATAAAAACCCAGTTACTCAAAGTCCATCTGTACTGATAAACTCCTAAAAGGAAATTTTTGATTACTGACTGAGTTCTTAGAAAGCTAATAATAGTCTTTGTCCGTAGTGTTTATCCCATTCCAGACAAACTTATTATGTTAAAGTTGCTCCTTCTTAGTGATGGAAGTTAAGCCAAAGACAAGCATGACTAGTATATTTACATGTGTCATGCCTAAAAGCAGGAGTTCAGTTCTAGAACTACAGGAGAAGTCTCTGAGATCTGTAGATGTGTCATATAGCATTATGTAAATATAAAAGAACACAGAATAAATTCAGTCAGTTATTTTCTTTCTCAAATGGGAGAGCGATAAGCATCATTGCTGTTTATGTAAAAAGACTAAATTAATCAAATGCCTAATATGGTAAAAGAAAACAAGTAGGAGGGATTAAAGGGCCTTCTTGTTTCTCCAGGATTTTAATTTCTTGTTCACTGTTGTATAAGTTGTCATTCAGCGAGATAAAACACTACAGTCATTTGCTACGCATCTTTTTATCAACTTTGTTTTGAAATCTTATATTTTAAATCAATATTGCTGTTTCACTTCTAATATAGTTGCCTGAAAACATTGCCAGCATGCAGTGAATAGATTTAAAGTGCAAACCATGACTGTAGAGAGTTTGGGGTGTTTGCTGCTACTGTATGTTTTCGACAAACAGTTTCCTTTTAAAGAACAACTTAAAAGTTACAAATTAACTAACTCCTACAGTAATAAGAACATTTTTACTACTGAAGGAATAAATGTCTCCAAATGTTTCCTGACCTCCAGACTTACAGAAGCTACTTGGCTACAAATTATTTTTGTTTATTTTGAAGCTTGTTTTAAAAAAGTTAATCCTGACTTAGTGTTCTGAAATTCTGCCTTCTACAGTTCAGTATCTAGCTTCTAGTGCCTTTGATCCCGTTAAGCGTAATACAAGTAAAATCAGTAACTTGGGCCTCACATATTCAATTACTCATATATTCTCCACAGGTTCTTAACATGATTATTTTGATTCTCTGTGAAAAGTCATTCTTTCATGTTGTCTACAGAGCTGAGGCAAACATATCAAGATAAGTATCCATCTCTGGTGATGATGACAAAGGGATAACACAGAAATTAGAATCTAATATGTTTTCCAGCTTGTCATGAGTTAATTTTCAAAATTTAATTTTATTCTTGTCTTGTGAAAAGTAGTAAAATAATCAAAGTGCATGCATTTTTGTGTTTCAATGCTGCTTTTTTAGAAGGATTTCTTTTTTTTCTTCCACTCCTGAAGGTGTATTTGCATATTTCATTCAGGAAGGCTTACCTGAATTACAAGTGTTGCTGTATGCTTCTTGCCATACATCCTTGGCTTGAATCCAACCGTTATATGGGTTCCCTCAGTGCCTGCTGGAAGAAGTTCTCCAGCTTTCGGCAGTACAAGGAACTCAGGATCGCTGCCTGCCAGGAAGTGTGCAGTGAATGGCTCCGGGTTCCTGCAGAAAAGCACAGGAGGCTGTTTTGCCTTTTGTGGTATCTTAATACAATTTAATCTCAATCAAATATTTAGGCCACCATGTGGCATGACTCAGTACACTTGGCAGTCCATGGAACGAGTATGGAATGATAATATCATTCTTACTTACAGAATAAATATTCTGTAGTAATTATTTACATTTACTTATAAATATTTACAAGCTTTATACACAGGGACCTGCATATTGGTCTTCCATTTCGAACATACTTATATACTATTATAAACATTATAATAACTACATAATAATGCTAGCAGTTGCCACTAGAAAGAAAAGAATCATCTAATCTGTAAAGATATAATAATTTTGATAGAAATAAATTCCATGTCAGAGTGAAAATCCACTTTTCATATTAAAAGCCCCTCACTTTTCAAATCTCTAATCAAATAAAACTGACGAGTCACGCATTTTATTAAGTTTTATGACTAGAAATGAATTTGCAAGCTGATGGGGCAGAAATTCTTAAGGCCTTGGAATTAATATATGGAAATATTAGTTTTTCTGTCATTCTTTTCCACATTTTCCTATCCCATACACTAAACACTTTAAGATATTGCAATAATAATTACATTCCTGTATTGACATTATTGTATATATCTTAAAGAACTTCTGTCACAGGTACTGCAGATCTTCTCTAATTGCTAGTTTCATGGCTGTACTGTTGTGCTCAAAGAAAATATATTATTCCTGGTAAAGACAGTGGCTGAGGACTACAAAACAACCTTAAGCCAATCCCAAATTGAAGCCTGTCTATCACAGTTCCTCAAGGACTCCTTGCCATAAACTTTTTCAGCATGAAAAGAATGTATAATTTTGTATTTTCCAGTCAGGCATTTTCCTTTTAGCATTTATATGTGTTGCTGAGGACAACTCTATCACTACCTGGACAGAAAAAGAACAAAAGAAATTGAAACTAGAAATACAACGGCATGGTCAAAAAATAATCTGCAATACTCTGCCACAGTACAGCAGGACAAGTATGATGCATGCTTAGAGGGAACATATGTTTAGTTGATAAAACTTGAAGAATGAAAAACTAACAGCATCTTAAAGAAAAGCTGTTCCAATCTGCTTATTCATGGATTGTCACATCAGAAATAACACTGCTTTTCAAAGAAAATACTCACAAAGAAGTAAAATTTAATATTTTATGACAATTCTTATCTCTACAGAAATGTCCCACATTTCCTAGGCAAGTGCTATTCAGTGGGTGATACACTGAGTCTATGTCATCATGTTTAAAAATAACTCTCCTTTGGAATATATTCTCATGAAAGGTTTTCTTAAATTCAAAATAACCTCATGAAAAAAAGGTCACACTGTAAGTGTGCAGAAACAAATAGTGCAAGTGCAGGAAACTGAAAGCAAAAAGCTTCTGCCTCCTCAAAAAAACTAACTGACTTTTAGCAGTGCCATTGGGCTTGGGTGCATTAGGAGATGTAGCCTAGCTTTTCCTTTAGGTGACAGTAAGGTGGGTAAAACTACTGAATGTCTGAAATTACACCTCAAGTCTTGTGACATCAGACTTATGCTGACAATCTCTTTATGTGGTACTTCAATTTGTGCAGCTGAGTTTATAGCCCTGCGCCATAAGCAGTGATCCTGCTACCGCCCGAGTTCCCATCTGTGTGCTATCTAAGCCTTGAATTTTCACATCTGTATTTCCCGCAAGGACTGCTCAGCTGTGAGTGCCTAGAGCATACCTACTACACACAAAGGGCAAGCATGGGATGAACAAGAGGTGATTCCTCTTAGATGGAGTAGCAGAGTAGAGCACTCATCAAAAACGTCTGAGATGAATATTCAAACTCTGGTTCTGGAAATAGACATCTGAACACAGGTCTTCACTTCCAACCTCACTGCTCTGTAGAATAGGTTTAGGGACATTTTAAGAGAGCACTCTCTTTATCTCTTGTGTTCAGTCTGTTTTCTGGTAAGTAGTCAGGGATGACGACTCCTAATAAGCACTTTCTGTCTTTGTAAGACATTCAAGAGTGTGACTTAGACTACAGATGCAAGGACAAAATGCTAAGGGACGTGAGACAGGCTACATGCACAGAAGACGTAAGAAAATAAGGACTTTATTCTTGCAGAAATTTCATCTTAACAGGGTGTGATGGAACAGTAGGTTTTTTTCAGAGACTGTAAATGATTCTTCAAAACAGTTAGTCAGAAAACACACAGGAGGAAAAGCTATTGTTTTAGTCTTGACAAGGGGACCAGGCAGTTTAAAGTGAAACTGTCACAAAACTCATCTATAATTGTGCACACAAGATATTTGTCCAGTCGGAGAAATAATCTTATTGTACCAACCTTGTCAGATTTTAATTTGCATAAAGGAAAATGGAGAAAAACTAATAAAAAAGCTTGAAAGAAAATCTGCATGCTTATTGGCAGCATTGCCACAGAGTTCTAGAGGCAGCTCTAATTTTTTTTTCTGTGTCAAGTAAAATGTATATACATATACACACATACATACTTTCATGAACACATATAGTCACACCGAAAACCTCCCCCTCCCCTCCTCCTCTCTTCCCAAAATCTGGCAGTTTTAAACAAAAGAGTTGAGTCAGTTACTGGACACAAAATGTTCTTTTTAGTGGGAGTTACATCCAAATAAGGAAAATAGAAATCCTGGCAAATTAAATGCATAGACATAATATGACAGGCCAGCAGGGGATCTGATGAAGATATGTCTAACTGTACAAGAATTAGGCACTAAAAACTTACTCTCACACAATTAGGAACAGGAAACTTTTACAGTGCCTGTAGTACTGATAAATAATGAATATTTGTTTAAAAAATATATCTAAAGATGGCCTCTCAAAAAAAACCAAGCAGCATTTTTACTGATGTTCACACCAGGGAGGTGATCTGGCATCCTAGCTAGCTTGCTAGCATAAGTACATTGCTTGTTGTTTTCATCTTCTATAGTACAGAGAAAGCTGGAGATAAAATTCCCAGAATAGCACCTGAATTTCAGACATGATTATTTTCAGTGTCTATATATTTGGTTTATGATTAAAAAAATAATAATTACGTGGTTTAAAATGATTAAAAATTAATTCCTCCTTTTTGATTAATGCTTCAGGTAAAACAGCTCGGAGTCAACTTTTGGCTTGCCATTTCTCAGCCATGAAGGACAGTGATGAGGCAGTCTGTATGTTTTCAAGAAGGCTTTTCTTTAACTCAAAGGTGGCAGATACTAATATACTCCATAAAGTTTAACAATGTGCAGAGTTTTGAAAACACATAGGAACCAAGCACAAATGAATTAGTAAATATAAGGGCAGAGGCCACATAAACTGGAGAAAGCAAATGTGTCTTCCCACCTGCATGTTCCATAATTCCTGTCATAATGGTTTGATACTGCTATCAGACAATATGAATTCTGCCCTTACTCAAAAAATGAACAAGAGTAATATTAATTCGAATTTAAATAATCATTGGACAATGCAATCATGGCAATGAGGAAGAGTGGAAATTGAGCTAGTGTTTAACAGACATATTTATAATTACTCCTTTAATCTTGTTCTTAAATAACATTTTTCTTAAATGCAATCTGTGCTCGTCAGTGTTCTCATGTTAGATAATTTTCAAATTAGTAAACTAAAACAAAAATAACACCTTATGTCTTTGATTAAAGAAAACCTTAAAATCTATATTCCCATGGAGATCTCACTGCAAAATTTATAAAATACACTACAAATCTGAAAATATAGACCTTTATTAAATTAAGGCTCAAAATAGCTTTAATGTTTACTTCTCTCTTCCTCAAACTAAATTATTCCTCTAGAAACATACTCCTTTAAGAAACTCAGTATTTTGCAAACTATACATAAATAAAACAAGGCATAGTGCTTTTGATCAAATGTGGGGTTTTTTTTCAATAAAAGAAAGAATAACAAAAAGTTTTAATCTGTAAAGTATATAACTGCTTAAGCAAATAACGGATATGGTTTGAAAATGTTGCAATGTGCTTCCAAAAACAGTTAACCATAGCTAAACTTACTTCTTGTAATTTGTAATTAACATCTGTTGGATGACAGAAGAAATTTCAGTTATTTTGTAATGAAGTTCTTTAAACTTATTAACTGTATGCAATTGTCAAATTCTATAAAACTATTAGTGTAGTTGGTATGATCCAGAAAATTTATTTTTTAAAAAAAAGACTATGGCAAAAATAGGAAATCCTCATTATTTATCAAAATCGATTATGTTTTGTACAAAAACTAACTCTGGTTCAATTGACGACTGTAAATCCTGAACTCTGGACATCAGAAAAGATTTAACTCCAACTATCACTCTAGGCATTGGAAAGACTGCTTCAGAACCACTGGACTTTCAAGAAATATGAAGAAACACTGCATGAAAAATGACTACCAGGGAATGCTTTACCAAACATAATATCACTTTCGTTGTGTACATGTTGTAAAGCCAAACCAAGACCTAGGGTTTTTATCTTCACAAAATGTTAAGATTTCTGTCTCATTGCTGTTCTACCCAAGAGTACTATATTTGCAGGTTGGTAAATGGACTTTTCATGGTAAAAGCAACCCAGGTGACATGGGTAGATTCAGCTCCTGGCTAAATGGGTGATATGTCAGGTATTGTACTTTTAGGAAGGCTGATCATAACTTTTTGGAAGTTCTGCTGCATGTGTAACATTCTCGATACTTACCACTAGTTTCTATTAAGACTCCAAAAAATAGAGCTCTGTCAACATTTGTTCTTTGCAGTTACCATTATGTGGGAGAAGCTAAGATATAAAGTATTCTAATCTTTAGATTAATGGTAGAATTTTGCAGAACTGGTAACAAAAAGACTGGCACAGCAATCCAGGCCTGTAACACACACAGTGACGTGTGAGAGAGGGAGTGTGTGCTGAGAACTTAATGAATGTGTTTTCTTGCAGAATACATAATTCTGGCTCCTGGCAATTCTAATGAAATACAGCAGTAATTACAGTAAAATAGAAATATGTCTCAAAATTGTAACTGTAAACATTTTTTTTTCTCCTCACAATTAGGGAGGGTGCAGAAAAAAAAAATGGGTTGCTCGCTATTCTTCAGACAGCATTAAAATTAATTCTGTGTGACAGAGGAATGTTTTTAACTGAACATTTTTTCTATGCATTAGGAAACATGCATAGAACAAGGAAAATATCCACAGTGGTGTTCAAAATACGAAATGTAGTTAAGATAACTAAGTCTGCATATGCAATCATTTTAAAGCCCAATTTCATCTTTCTTCTCATCTCTCCAGTCCAGCTGTTTTTGTTCTTTCTTTATTAAGGCTCTGTTTCCATAATCAGATACCACTCCGTGGAGACCATATCGATACCATGCTGTTTGCTTTTGTGATAGCAGGTGCTGAATAAGTATGTTTTTCTGAATCATAGTTTGAGTTCATCTGAGAAGTTTCATCAATGTAAAAAATACACTGTTTGTCTTAAACACAGGATTGGAATGAGAGTTTGGGATGGAAGGATGGATGACATTTTACTGTATGTGGAAAGCAATACGTGATTAAAACAATCCCTAACTGGTACATGAAAAGCTAGAATTATGTTGGTGAAAAGATGCTGTTTAAATGAAAAATAAGCAGATAGAACCAACAGGAGAGAATTATCCACTATCTTGACGAAACATTCCAAAATAATATAGTTTACAATAAATCACAACTAGGCACATGTTTCATGTTGGCTACCGAAGTATTTGCACTGGAAAACAAATCAAGTAACATTCTTCTGTAGCTGGATATCAGTTTTTTAATGTGAAGAAATAAATCCAAACATCAAAATACCTCTGTACTGAAATATATAGCAGTAAATATTATCAGAAAAAAAAACCATTCTGCATTAATACAATTGTTCTGTTTCCAAAATATAATTGATTAAAAGTATATTAAGAAATTATCTTCAGTAAAACAAATATAGAAAGGACTAGTTTTCTTAAGTAAAGGACCACTTCTGGAATTTTTAGTCTGTTTCGATTACAGACATCAGCATAAAATAATAGACCAAAAATTTGAGCTGGATATCAAACAAGTTTCTATAAACTTTATTTCCAGGAATAAGATTTTATCTATTCTTTTTGGTTAATACTGCTGTCATTTTGTAAACCATTGGCATTCAATAATCTATTTGGCAGTAAAACAAACACTAATGTTAACACAAACATTAAAGGCTTGTACCAAAGCCAGTTACCTCAATGGAAATGTTGCAAATGATTTCAGCTAGTGTTGAATTAAACCTACATTTATGACAAAACCCAAAGAAGGTCATCTGTGAATGACAAAATTTGGCAGATATTTCTTACTTAACAAGTGAAATCTGCTTATTGGAGTCTAATCAATCTTAATGCCATTACAAGAAACCATGCAGCAATATATTCCTTTTGAATTGGTAAAGCTGAAAGTAAAATATTGGACTACTCATATAGTACAACTGTCCTAGATGTAAACAGGCTTAAAAAATATATTGGAGTTTTCTTCATACAACAAAAATTCTTGGCTGCATTCTCTGTGTCTTTCATCATTTATTGAAGCAAATATTGGGCTGTTTCTCATTGGGGGCATGTGTGTGTGTCAATTTTAAATGTATTAAAAGAGAGAGTGCATTACATATTTGCACGGACTCTCAGAGTTTTCATTATTGCAGATCATTGTGAGCAGCATAGCAACTACCTCCCATTTGTAACTGTTCATTGTTCCTGAAGCAAGTACATGAAATGTAGTTATGGGCAAATTGGAAAATCATTAAAGCAGTCTGAAATATTTCATATGCATTGAGGATTTGGCTGGGGAGAGGAGGAGTGGAGAGAAATTAAAGGGAGAAGCACACGTTTGATTTGCAGTAGCTGTAAAAAAAAGAAGCTAAAACCATTGACCTCATAGCTTTGTAGTGGCCCCCAAAGGTGCTCTACGGATCACTGAAGATCCTCATTCAACTTGGTGTATATAAGAGAATCCTAATCTGTCCTTAATAAGACACTGAGCCTTTTTGGCGGGCTGCGCTTCTCAAACATTTTTTGTTGTGTCACTATGCACCCTGCTAGCCCAAAAAGATGTATGGGTCTTCTCAAGTGCAACCACTCTGTCCTGCAAGTAGCAGAGGGAGAAAAAGACAGCTGCAGAGTCCCTTTCTAGCAGGTTACTCAGAAATACATCTCTGTTTCTCCCCCAGTTACTCTCAAAGTAGCAGTGCCGTGAGGTACTATTCAGCGTAAGAAAAGAAGACAGAAAGTGTGGATATGCGGGGTGAAAAAAGCCTCACCTCTGTCAGTACAAGAACTTATTCTCTCTAGGATTGGGCTGCTAACTGTTTACTTAAGAAAAACTCCAAAGGGCTGATCATTTTTTTCAGGGAAGGTCTGCAGGATGACACTCCATATCCCAACTGAAACTTTTAATCCACATTTTAATATTTCATGGGTTTATTTTTAATCTAAGTTATTTGAGTTATTCAAGCATTAAATTACATCTGTAATACATTGGTTTCTTGTGTAATTGCTTTTAAACTGCAGATCCTGTATACTAAATGTTGGTTGGCTGACTGTTCTATTTCTCTAACAAAACCTCCACCACCAAAAGTTCCTAAGCAAATAAAAGATAAGATAAAGCAATGTAAAACTTACAGAGCAGCTGTTGGCACCATTTACAACACGGAGTTTATTCATGTAAGCATTACATTTGGTATTTTAAATGTATGGAGGGAGTCCTTGTTATGTAAAATAAAGTTGGAATTTGTTTAAGGGAAAAAGAGAATCTGTCTTCCATCATGGCTCCTTCTTTATATAACTGTAATGATTCAGGTTTTATAATACCTTTCTGGAGAACATTAGGTCTCTTCACTACTGTAAAACATCTACCAGGAGATTACGGTATTGCCAGAGCAATTGCTTCACTTTTGTTCCCGAAACAGCCCATTCTATTGAAGCTGTTAACGTGAACACAGTGACAGGAGCCTTTTTCAGAGTCCTCAGTAATTATCATCACTGACAGCCATCTAAAAGCTGGAACAACTGTCCATCTTAGTCGCACAGCTTTTGGAAATAAGCTTTTAAAAATCAGTTGGAATCAAGGACACTTCCTGCTTTGGATGATACAAAAGCGTATATCTATAATGAATGTTAACTATCGATCAGCATTGATAATTCACATTGTCACACTTTCTAGATATGCAGTTAAAAAGTAAATTTTAAACAAAAAAGGAAATTTAAATACTTCCATAAGCTAATTAGATTGTAAACATTATGAGGTAGATTTAGATTAGATATTAGGTAGAAGTTTTTTACAGTGAGGGTGGTGGAACACTGGCACAGGTTGCCCAGAGAGGTGCCCATCCCTGGAAATGTTCAAGACCAGGTTGGATGGGGCTCTGAGCAACCTGATCTGGTTGGAGATGCCCCTGCTCCTTGCAGGGGGGTTGGACTAGATGACCTTTGAAGGTCCCTTCCAACCCTAGCCATTCTATGATTCTATGATTCTTTCAGGTTCAATGTTTACTATTTTAAAACTTATCTATCAGTACCACAAAATTTATTCCTTCACTTTCTGCTTCTGACAAATGACACAATGGATTTGTATAACATTATGAAACTCTGGGAAAATAATGAAAAGCACGTAAAAAGCATATTAATGGAGATTTCTGCAGGACTTCTAAAAAGGAGAATAACAAAATACTGAAGTATGACATAATTATTTTATCTAGTGGAAGACCAGAGTAGAGATGAATTCATAACACGCTTATATAATAAAACAAAAATATTTTTAAAATGGCAGATTTAAAAATTTTTAGAGCACAATGGAATGGATTGGTTTTAACTTGGTGTAAATATAAAGTACTTCAAAAAACAATCTATTAGCAAAAATATTAAGGCTTTAATAGTGAGCCTTTAATACCACAACACACCTTCCTTAACATTGTATTACACATTTTAACACACAAAAGCATTTTAGGGTAAAAGTTTAAAATCATATCATACACATTTGGACCTATTCCACAAATATTCTCTTTAGGGGCTGCAGCCTAAATGTAGAATGCTTCTGTTTTCTGCAGCACAACTTCAAAATCACATTTGTTACCTATACAATGCAGCACTTGAAAATAATGATGTATTACTGAAATAGCTGCAGCCCATTTATGTTTCTATTGCCCAAATCTTCCCTGTCCAATGTGTTTGAGTGTGAGTTTTAGCCTCAGAAAACTGCATAAATACTTTATCATAAGTATTTTTACCTTGTCTGGCTTGTAAGCTTAAAGCCAACAATAGATTCCTTATTCAGACCAACGGCTTCAATATTGATGACATCATCCACTTCTGGCTCTGTTGCAATGAACAGCACTGGGAACCTCCAAATGCCTCCTGTAGTGCATTGTACTACTAGAGTTGCTTCGTTCCTTAAAATTTCAGATAAAAACATGCAATACATGAACATTATAAAACACAAACTGAGTAAATTAACATCCAAAGTAAGCCTCAAGTGTATGAAATGAAAATACAGATGACTTTAAATTGGAATACATCCTTAATTTTATATGGCATAGTACATATCAATTGCACTTTGACTGGAATGTAGACTAAATAGTACTTCATATTTACAGCAAAGTACACATTAGTAGTTCATATTAGAATCAAATAAATCTGACAAAAGTCTATGTACTTCAGAAAAATTCCAGACTCCAATGTCTTCAGACCGCCTAAGAAGAGAGTTGGTACTGTAGATTCTGAAGATAAATACACAAATTAATTGCAGTCATTGAGTCCTCTGCATGAACCCTGATTGATCACAAGTACACAAAGATAAAAAAATCAAAAGAAACAAACAAAAAAATAAAATAAAAGAGAACAGAGTAGAAATAAAAAGAATTTCTAAATTTATCTGCTCTCTGACATAATGACACTGCACGGGGAGGGTGGACAGTCTTTCCTAAAGGTTTGCTCTCTGTTTATTTCAGTTCCCTCTGGCATCCTACAAATACCCTCTTTGCATGCAACCCATGACATTCAGCAGTGACTGCTCCCTAATCTTCCTAGTAATGTTGAGTCTCTGGATTTACCGCGTCCCTGCATCTTACTGAAGCTTCTTTCCTCCCCATATATATTTGGCTGTTTCTAAAGGAATGTGTAACTTCCCTCTCCCTCCAAAAGGATCTCCCTTTCACAGTTTATTTTCAAAGAGGTGGGATGTACTAATATAAATGAAAGCAAATCCATCGTTTTTCACATTACCACTATGAATGAGGATAATATTTTCCTGTGGACTGTTGTTACTGTGGCACTAGAAACCAATTTCAAATTCAACCATCCCATCCAGCCAAAGAAGATGCACACATGCCCATCAAGGAAAAGTTTTTCAAGACTGACAAAACATCATCTCTGTATGCTTTCCGTGATTTTTGAGAAAAACTAAATTTCATTGGAAGTCATTCAGTACTCCAATGTTTAGAAATCAATTGATGCACACACAGACTAGGCAGTAACACAGCAGAACCATCTCTAGCAGGCATTAAAAACAACCACTGACAGTTTTAATACCAAAGATATCATACTGAGAAGTAGCAAGTGAGAGAAATCTAAAATAATAGACCTCAGATTTGAAAACAAAACGAGGAAAACAATGCAGGGAGGTGCTTACATAGCTAAGAGTCACCAGACAGGATTGTATTGTGTGTTCTGTTGGGAATAAGGAAGAGGAGCTTACCTCATTGGTTTGTTAGGTGCAAACACTATATTAAAGACCAGTGTCACAATTCCAGATTCTGTATCCCGTTCTTCTTGAACCAGATGCATACCAACCAAAGCTCCAAGTTGAGATTTAATTTCATTTGATTTATATTGTAATTCATATAGAAATTCCATTGTTGTCGAGAAACCTAAATGATACAAGAGAAAAATCAGTCTGTGTGCACTCTAACCTCACACAGTTGGTTGACTAGTAGTTAAAATTCTTTCAATTGTTACTAAAAATGACAAATAAGTAAAACTAACAATCATCCAAAACTTGAGTGATTTGCTACTGCCTGCATAGCAAAATCTTTCAATTTCATATGACGGGTTATATGGTTTCTGATAAAATGGAAGCTGCAGAACATACTTAGGAGAAGTGAACAGTAACAGCAATATTGTTCTGGCAACCACTTCTGCATTATGGTGAGATATTTCTAGTTCATCAGTCAAATGAAAATTGCACAAATGTAATATTATTTTTGAGTAATGCCATTGAGACAACATTAAAAAAAAAAGTCATTAAGGACATCAGTACCATTGACGGGCTGCAAGCTGGAGAAACAGTTTATGGAATAATAGTGAAGATGTCACTAGCAGCCTTTTCCATTGTTCCCCATAGCAGCTATGAAAAGGTCAGGTAGTAATGACATAAGAATCAACAGTTGAGCTTCTTGAATCAAATCTCTCCTCCAGTTGTAATAAATAAAACTGCAGTATTCAGTATATAATGGTAATTTGAGCAAAGAATAGAATGTTTCTATGAGGAAAAGAATCTCACGCTGCTAATCTATTTAAAAATTTTACACATTTTTATGGACGAAAAGTCTTTTAACACAACCACTAAATCCTATAGGTGATTTTGTTTTACTATGACCACATATCTCTGGGCACATTTTGAATCTGAACAGCTTAGTACAATGTGTTGTGCAGAACTCCTATGTATGTACTCCTGTATATGCTGGTTATAGGGTGCCAGTCAGCTGCAGAGTTCATTCATTGGAACTCTAAAATATAGACTACATATTTATTTTTATATCAAGTCCAAGAAACAATGCACTGTGACATATCTGTACAAAACCTTACTTGTTTTTTTGTAATGCTACCCAGCGTCAGTGAGTACGGAGATGCCTTCCTATGCCTGTGGTCCTGTCCCCTTTTCTAAAATGAACAGACTCCTTCTTTCTACTTCATTCAAGTTTTGATGCCATTGGTTTTGTAATAAACAAATTAACCCTAAGAAATGTAGCAGCTTCTATTGAACCATTTCTGACTCGTTAAAGTGGATCCTTCACACAGACATTTGTACAATTTATGCTAGATCAGAGTTACACAGACATAAGCAAAATATTATTGCCAACATACAGGATTATCTATCAGTCATAGTAGATGCACACTGAGCACCAAATATGCAGGATTTCCATGTATTATTCCATGCATCCTGGGCTGCATCAAGAGGAGCGTGGCCAGCAGGTCGAGGGAGGTGATTCTCCCCCTCTACTCTGCCCTGGTGAGACCCCACCTGGAGTACTGTGTCCAGTTCTGGAGCCCCCAACATAAGAAGGACATGGGCCAGCTGGAGAAGGTCCAGAGGAGGGCCACAAAGATGATCAGAGGGCTGGAGCACCTCTCCTATGAAGACAGGCTGAGAGAGTTGGGGCTGTTTAGCCTGGAGAAAAGGAGGCTCCGGGGAGACCTGATAGCGGTCTTTCAGTACCTCAAGGGGGCCTACAGGAAAGATGGGGACAGGCTGTTCAGTAGGGCCTGTTGTGATAGGATGAGGGGTAATGGGTTTAAATTAGAAGGAGAGAGGTTTAGATTAGATATTAGAAAAAATTTTTTGACAATGCGAGTTGTAGAGCACTGGAACAGGTTGCCCAGAGAGGTGGTGGATGCCCCATCCCTGGAAACGTTCAAGGCCAGGCTGGATGAGACTCTGAGCAACCTGATCTAGTCAGGGAGGTCCCTGCTTCTTGCAGGGGGGTTGGACTAGATGACCTTTGAAGGTCCCTTCCAACCCTAACCATTCTATGATTCTATGATTCTAATCCATCTATTATAAATGTACTTTATTATGATAAATGTACTTTGTTACAATGAAATTAAACATGAACATTTTTCCTACAATTTATTACATTCCTAGGATCATCCTACATTGTTGTAGGCTTTGTTGTTTCTCTCTTTGAAAAATGTAACGTTTATGCCATGCATTCAGACTCCAACACAGCCCAAGGGTTCTAGTAGTCACCCCAGACAAATGTCAAAACATGAAAATTCAGACATAAAAATTACCTGATTATGGGAGAGAAGGGATGACATCATTTGGATCATTCCATGGTAAAAAAATTGCAACTGTTGAGCAGATGTTTCTTTCTGCAGTTATATCACACAATGCTACTCAGGAAAAGCTTATTTTATCGTTCAGATGCTAGGAATAAAATGTGAATTGCACGCTGCTTTTAGTATCCAAAGACATTTGGGTTTGGTTTGACATATGTCTGTAGTACTTTTTAGTCAGTAGCAATTAAATATTTATATTTTTTTTGCTCCAGGCTGTTTCGTAACCTTTTCAGTGGTCATACTAAGTACGTAGTTAAAATATTTTAATATTTACAACATCTAAGGAAAAATTATGCATTTGTAAGTGCCAATATTTGAAAGCTTTATCATGCTGGTCCCTCAGCTGATTTTGATCTACTCTGCCGATCTCGCTTAGAACTCTTCAACAAAGAAAAATGTAATTAGATTTTCATCACAGCTGCCCTGAAGACTATTATATTATCATACTATGGGAAGCCTCCGTGAATATGTTAATATTTGATTCTAGACAATTCCATAATACACATGCTGCCTAAACAAACTAGCGGAAGCTAAAGGAAAAAAAAAAAAAAAGTTGTGAATAATTACTAGGAATTTGTCCAAATTGTCGAACGTTCGTAGTTCTCTTGACTCACAGAATTTCCTGTTTCAATTTAAATGGTGAAATAAATAAAACATTGGAGAAGAAATTAACATTTACTTTAGAGTAATGCCAAATACAATATAGCATACGATTCAAATATTCCTTGACTCATTAGCCCAGATTTTTGTATACTTTCATTCACTGGTTTTCTTTTTAAAAATCACCATTTTAATAAGGTTAAATTCTTATTTTATCTACTGCAAATTGTAAAATACACATGCAGATATAAAGTATACCCCAACTAATCCACCTATCTTCTATAAATATAGAGCAGCAGGGAGAATTTTAACCACAACTGACTCAACAGAGATATTTATCAATTCAAACACTGGGAAGATATAAGCATGCTATTTATATACAGCCCTTTACATCTAGGGAATAGACAATCCAAGTATAAAAACTATTACTTCCTCATACTTCCAGAATAATATTATGCATTGTTTAAGTAAGAAAATGAGTAAGAATATTTTTTTTGAGGTAGTTATTCCAAGAGAATTTTTTAAAAGCTTTAAAGATTTTTTGTTTTGAAAGGCAATTACTCCCAGTCTTCAAGTGGTTTTTTTTTTGTGTAAATAAAGGCTTCCAAAATGTAGTATGCATTTAGGCAACATTTGTGTATGCAGAATTACTGAAGTAGCTATGTTTAAAAACCAATAAGCTTTTGAGCTCTATGGTTTTATGACTTGGCTGTCATTTATTTTCAAGTGCTAGTAAGGATACTTCTTAAAAAGCAATAGGATTAAATTGTTGAGGATTTGTTTGTTTGGGTTTTTTAATAGCCTCTAAGAAGATGAAAGGAAATAGACTAATTTTAAAAATTTATTTTCTGACTTATTAGAATGAGAGTGTGGAAACTCCAAGGATTTTATACTCCAAGCACGTAAATTGGGCAAATGTGATTTTTTGAAACTGTTAGGATTTACTGTAAAACTATTTAATACATGTCATACATCTAAAAATTAAAAGATGAGTCCAACATAAGAACCTATGTCTAAAATAAAAACCTCAGGAATTTAAATGACCTTTAGTGGAAAAGAACCTGTATTAAAGCTTCAAAAGACTTAATTCAAAGATATTGATGGGCTTATTCTCTATAGAAAGTATTGTGAAAGGCCCACTGGATATATCTAACCTGGAACAGAGTTTCACACTATTATTAGAGAGGCCTTTGTACCTCCTTCCTATTTTTGGAAAACTGAACAAGTGTTTGACTTCCCTGAAAATCAGCTCATTATACAGTGCATTTTCTTATGATAAAAATCTAATGGACCCTGGCCTCTCAGGCTGCAAGTCCCCTGTGGATACCTAAAGGAGACCTAGCTACCCCAGCTCTCTGCAAATAGTGCTTAACCTGCAGCAGACTTGGTGACATAAAAATGGCAACGGAGGAACTTTCTAAGGGACTCTCCTTACTTTCACATTGTCCCCCACTTCCAATGAGACAAGCAGAAATTAAAGCTGTGATGGAAAGATGTTCAGACAGCAAAAATGCTTGTCCTCATTACAGAGGCTTTTCCTTGGATAGATGCAATAAAACAGAGATGCAAGTGAATTCACTCAACTGACCTTCCTCACCTCCCATTCAGCAGGCTGCAATCTTACTTGCAGTTATTTAATAATGGAGGTCAGCACAATCACAGAATACAAACATAGAATAAAAGCCCCCCCATTCATAAACTTGCAGTTTCATGTTTTTCAAAAGCTAGATAAATTATTTTAATTGGTGCTGAAAGTAAACATATTGCGCTCTGTCACTGTTTTGTTTTTTTTTCTGCTAGTTCTGCTAATTCTTCAAGGCTAAGTATGCATTGTGACCCTGACACCTAACAATGATTTCTTCTCCTCCTGATCTAACAGACTCCAAACTGGTTAAAATAGAAACTATAGGACCAGACCTTAACTACTCACTTCTACCAAATAGCTGGCATCTCATGGTGACCTTCCAAACCCTGTGAAATATCTTTCTTCATAACCCCATTCAGCTCTCCTCTGACACTTGTCCTTTTCTTGCTTTTCCACTGTCTTCCAGGAGACTTCACACACACTGATAGAACTCAGTAGGTAGTGGGGAATGAACATTAAGTATGCAGTTATGCCTTACCACCAAAAGCAGTAGCAGACAGAATACATTACTGTACAGTAGATGAAATTGTTTTAATACAGTTTTCAAGTAAATATTCAAGTGAATAGCAAAAGTGAATTCTAAGAGTAATAAAGGAAAAAATAAAAGGAAACTTCGTGGTCAAGAACATTCTAACATTTAAGTACCATCTGGGCAGTAAGAAATAAATCTCATCTGAGAAGTAAATATCTATTTCTCACTGTAAAATGTCATAACTCCAGGGTAATAGCAGCGGAATAAACAAATTGCACAAGAACCTGAAAAACTGGTTGTAGTTGAATACGCTTTTCACTAAATTTCTTCATACAGGTACTAAAGTGCTGTATGTACAACATATCAGCAAAGATAACATCATTAACTTAATTGAATGCCAGACACCAAATTACCTTAAATACAAAGAAATAAATGACTAATAAAGTGGTCTCCTGTTGATAACAGACTCATTGTTCATCAATGCAATTCAAGGAAATACTCAGTGTAGCTCTCTGTATAAATCTTTATATCTCTTCACTGCAAATTTATTTCTCTTTGCATATCCAATTAAAGCTTTTCATCCATATCTTCAAGGCTCTGAAAAATTCCACTCTTAGCCTCATCTTTTTTTTTACTCTGCATCCCACTGACTATTGCCCTAGCAACCAACTTAAACATTTCTTTTCTAAATTTTCTCTTGCATTTGATTTTTCTGTTTGCTAATTTTTTCTCTTTCAAAACACTTCTTTAAAACTGATTTCTACTGCTAAAGTGGATTTCTGCTGTAACGAAAGCTCTAGAAAGCACTTCCCCTCTTTTATTTTCTTTCTTTTTTTTTTTTTTTTGAGAATGTCTTTCTTCAAAATGCTGCATCACTTAGTGAATAAAATAGAACATTGTGAATCCATGTAGATGAACTACACAGTGTGCATCTAGCACCTGTTGTTCCGCATACATTTCTGGATTCTTCCTTGCAGCAAATTTCCATTTTTTCTCTCTCTGTCAGTCTTTTTTGGACTACTTCCCTTTTTATTATGCCTATCCATACTCACCTCTTAACACTCTTTCTTTATTTTGACATTACTTGGCATAGTAAATTCAAACAAAAACTTCAGGAAAAGCAAAAGGTTTCTCATCAGCCCAAAGGATCTTTCACACTATCTTAGACATTCAACTTAGACTTGTACACTAATATATTAATTAATGCTTTAAAAGAACTGCTTAAAATCTGTGTTTTCAAAAATATTGTATCGCTTTTTCAACATTTTCTTTTTTTTTCATTTAGCATTGTCTGCATTTATCTAGCAATTCTAGCAAATAAAGATTACATCTGCACCTGGGCACTAGAAACATCAAAGCAGCTTCTTCATAAACATATGTTATGATGTAGTCTTAATTCACATAGACATTATTTTTTCCACAATATCCTGATTCAGTTCCCTCAATTTGAATGCTGCCCCTTGAAACTAGTAACTCAATATGTCTTTTAACCTAACCATTCAATTTATATTGTCCCACACAAGTTCTAACAGAAAACAATATTACTTATAATTTCAAATAACAATCTTCACACTTGTTTGGATGAATCTTGGGTCTTAAATGTCATTTACAGAATAAAATATGTAAGAAAACAGATGAAAACTACATATAGCTTAAAAATATTCATTTAATACAATTAAAAATTCTTTTTTAAAAGGGCTGTATCATAATTGCTATGTCTAAAACATTAAACTTTAATTATTTAATCTATGGAAGTTTGCTGGCTTCTGAATAACAAACTGTCATTTTACTAGACAGTATTTAGACTGTTCCCTCTTTCTTAAGAAATTATAATAATTTTATGTTTCAAATAATGTCTTCTGGATTGGATGAAATTGAATTCTTTTAATGTGAAAGATATGCTTGAAGATTTTTCACTTCCGAAGAAATTATACTTGGCCAAATAAACAGTAGTAGCTGTTTCAATCTGATCTGCTAGTAATTATTATCATTTATCTTTGGATATAAAAACTGCTTACTGCACATCACACATACACTCTGACAAATCACTCTTTCAGAAGAGAAAAAATGAAAAACAGCTTGCTAGGCTGTTACCTTAGAGGTTTACGCTTTTATTTATATTATTACTCATAGACTGCAGAAAGCTGAGATAGTACCATTAAATTAGATTCCTAACAGGCATCCAATTCATCTAGCAATAATGACATTATAATGTCATTGAAACCATGAAAAGCACCAGAGTTATAAATGATCTTACTACCTATGGTGTGATGCATTTCATCACCAGACTTCTTGCTTGAAAAGATGCGATGTCCCAAATCAATGTCTTGCAGTATGTGCAGAAGCCAGTGTTAATAAATATGAAATATTATTCCTATGAATAAAACAAGCACTACACATGATGAATTTGCAAGTCTTTCAAAATGCTGCCACAACTTGCTCAAAACATTTTCTTGTCAGTTCAGATGCCACCATGTTGGAGGGAAAGACCCAGGTATGTTTAAGGTAGCCTACTCATATGTGACAAGTCAATAAAGAGCTAAGCCCTTACTCTACAATAAAAAAAAAAGAAAAAAGCAAGATGTATTTTGATATACAATTGTTTTCAAAAGGTTGAATAAAGTTATATAGTAGTATTTACAGCTCTTCAAAGAGGCAAGAATGTATATTGAGAACTTCACATCTTTTTATTTTATTATATTGATCACTATCATTTCATAATATTGGAATATAAGATAATAATATGCCCAGAAAATAAGTTATCTTTGTCACCACAATATGAGCAAAAATAAAATTTAGCTAAGTAATTACAAATATTAACAAATTAGTAAGTATATGCTGTGCAAGCTCTTGTTAACAGTTCAACTTTAGATCCCCTCCTATTTTAAAAGTATGCAAAAATAAAATCCGTTTAAAGATCTGGACAGCGATTGCCTACAGGAGACTACATTGGTCAGCGTCCAGGGTGGAGGCAAGTTTGCATGAAAATCATCCTTATAGGAAGGATGTAATGCATCTTGATTTACATTTTACAGCTTTTCAATTTTTCACAGCTCTTTGGCAGGAGAGATTCTAGAACATGATATTCCTGCAAAGCCTCTATTGGGCCAGGTTCTAAATGACGTAAATAAGACACAAAAGCCAAGTTTGCCTGCCTCTCAAACTGACTGCCTAATAGATTGCGATCATATCAACTTCTTTAGACTCATCTTTTACCACTGTACAATGCATTGACAAAATTGGAGCATGGGTGAAATCCCTTCCCCTTATTTACAGCTACATCAAACAGACATTAGGATGTCTCATGTCATGTGTCATAATTTTTAAATAAAATTTTTCTTTAAAAGTACAATGGCTTTGAACCCCAAAAGAAATGTAGGTTAAGTCTCAAAGGTGCAATATTTAATGAAGGTAAAATGTAACAATGCATGATTTATTGTAGTATGACTACTAACACATATCTGTTAACAGAAATACCAGGCATACAGCAGTAACAAGCATCTTTTTCTTACTACTTATGTGCTGTACTGTTCTGTTTCAAAGAGAAGTATATTATGAAAAGCTAGAGTATCTCTGAAGAAATTTGTTTTCATTGTGACCTCTGCTGACTAACAGTAAGTGGAAGCTATCATTTTACAAAGTTTATTGCTTCTTTCAAACAAAGCCACCTTCTTCAATACATTTTGCTGCAGATATTGGCCTGCTGGTGGGAAAGCATCTTACAAATAGGGACAAACTGCAGATAAATATTTCCTTGCAATGCTTACACAGACACATTTTTGCTAACTTTAGACTTTGTGGAGGCTGTTCTCTTGTAAAGGAGAGACGGTATGTGTGCAAGCTTCACATCGAAGACAGAAAAAGAAAGGTTCAGGTTCAAAGGTGCGTATAACAGCAGACATACTGTTATAAGAATGTCCCATATTTGCAACAGGGTAGAAATATGGCCTGAGAGGAGGATTCGTCTAAACCTTATCTGTTGTCACAGCAGAGCTACATTTGGTGAAGCACTTACCTTATTGCCATGTTCCTAAAATAGCATCATATCCAAGCTATTTATTCTTACCATCAGTGACTTGAGCTTCTTGAGTGTTGGCTGGCTTATTTGTATTGACCATGACAGAATTTCTTGCAGCAGGCATAGCACTCGCATCAGTAACTACACCAGTCAGCTGCACTTCTACTCTTCTTTCTACTCTCTGCCTGGCTCGACAGCGCACAACAGCTACAGAAAGGCAAGAACCCATTATTTGTAAAGTGTCAGCATCTTGATTTTAACAAAACAATTAAACATAGAAGTTAAACTTGTTTAGAGAGTGACAAAATTACAATAAGGACCAAGTCAACTAAAAGCTTTTTCCTGTTCCACAGTTTCTATTTTTCTGTTTAGGTGAAGTAGCAGAAATTATTGCTAAGCAAACAAAAACCTGTTCCTACAGTGAGTTCACAACAGCACTTGCAAATTTGTCCCTTTTTTGTAATCATGAATTGTATCTTCATTTTAGTTCATCTGTGAAGAGAAATTATGGTATAGTTTGGCATATGCCAATGAGAAAGAAGACTGAAAGAAAAATAAGGAAATGAAAGAATTTACACCAGCTTACTGAGAATTTCAGATTATTGTGTGCACATGTTGTGTCTACATCATTTTCTGTTCCTCAGCTTATCTTACTACCAGAAATTATTCTACATTTTCTTTTTCCTAAGTGGCTAACTAATATTTATGGATACGAATCAGATTCCTATGAGATTTGATTGGACAAGTTCCTGAGCAACTTGATCTAATTAGACTTGGCTTTGAGTAGGGGTTGGTTTAGGTGACCTCCAGTGGTCCCTTACAATCTAAATTATTGTGTGCTGCTTTGACTCTACAAGATTTTAAAAAAAGTATTCTGGATGATTCTCCATTTTTAATCACTATTATAAGACAGCCAACTTGTAATCTGCTTAACATGTACTACATGGGTTGTGATCACTGATCATTTTAATTGGTCTCATGAGATACTAAGTCAAGTGACTTCCAGAAGTTTAAGTCAATTAAGATGCAAGTAAGAATGACACAAAAGATGAACTGCCTTATATGATAGGCAAGCAGCTTTGGTTTTTGATATAACAGCTTGTGGCAATTTTACTAAACGTCTGCTTTAAAAGAAATGACAATATTATTTTGATCATTATTAAAAACAATTATCTTGTAAATTACCTGCTTTAGATTCTTATCTTACAACAGGGGTTTTTTTTAAAAAAGTCCATTTATAATTGAAAACCATAGACTTTCAGAATCGAGGCAGGAATGGAATCTGTTTCATAAATACACTTACAAACAGGTATTTTAGTTTTTCAGGTCATTTTTCAAAGATCTAGTAATTCCTTAGAAAAAAAAAAAAATCAGCCCAACATAACATGGCAATGGTCAAAAAGAGATAACGTATTCAAAATTAATGCAATGCTCCTTGTTTGCATTACAAACACTTCCTGAACATAAACTAGTGGATAACACAGTTATAAATATTCTACAGTTTAGTTTTGCTGTTTTAAAAAAGCATTTAGGAATTTAAAATTACTTAAGATTTGACATTACTTAAGTTTCTGATCATATACAGAAGTGATGTCACTTACACAATTTATGAATGCTAACAGTTTTAATTCATAACTCTATACCTAATGAAAACAATAGTCCAATAAAAGGGAGATTTATCTCAAAGTCTGCTGGTAAATTACGTAACAGCTTTAAATAACACAACAAATATCTATATCACATCAATATATATCATTTTAATGCTAATGAGACTTGTTAAAACCACCATTTTGGGTAACAGTTGATTGCACGATAATATTCTGCTTCATTCTTTAAGGTATTAAAGTGCAAATTAAGGAGATGAAAGCTCTAATTAATACCACATCATTGGTATTTGTCTGCAAGTAAAGGGTCCTTAAGTAAGTTAAATTAATGACAGCAAACACATCTATTTCTGTAGTTTTCCAGAAGTGATTCCTGTACCATAGTCTATTTAGTGTAGAAAGGTATTATATTCAACAACAAAACTCTATGAGTGTCAGTTTTATGTTCACCTCTCAGGAACAAGTGAAAAACTTACTGCTATTCACAGTAATCTGTATTTCAGTTTTGATTAAGGAGAGAAATTCAAAGAAGGTTGAGAGAAACAGTGGACATCTACTTCAATATTTTGTACCCTACAAACTCTCCAGAAGGGTGTTCTGGGTGCATAACAGAAATCTACTCTTGTGTCAGTCTTTCATTTGATTTACCTTCAGTTCTCTAACTCAGCATTAACTGGAACACTGACTGCCACAAGACTTGAGATTTTCAACTGCTCCTAGGTCCTTTTGTCCACAATGAGAACAAAATGATAGATCTAGATTTGCTTTGCAGGTTGAGAAAGAAGATTTTATTTTAAATATATGATTTTATATTTTTTTAAGATGTAGCAAAGTACTATTGCAAATTCTTGTGATCAAGCAGGAGAGAACACAAATGAATACTTAATTTTCTTAAATTTATTTTTCTCTTTTTTTCAATCATTACCTACCTGGAACTAATTTCCGCTGTGGTGCTTCAGGTATTCCACGAACCGGATAGATCCAGAGTATTCCCTGAATTCCTCCATTCTCTGCTATAGTAACACTACTTGGAAAATAAGTGAAGAGTATCATTGTGAGAAACTGCAGAGAATTTTTTTATTCCAAAGTAATCTAGACTTAAGAGTTGTTGGAGAGGTTAGACTCCTTTTTATTGTAAATGTTAATGTATTGTATTGTAAATGTTACTGTAATGTTAAACATATCTAAGAAAAATATGAAATCAAATTCAACCAAATCAGAACAGCAATAATTACATCCACTTACTTTATTGTCTGCAAATATTCAATCAGTATATGAAAAAATTTGGCCAGATCTGCTCTCTCTTATGTCATGTCTACACTGAAATAAAGTTTATGCAGTTTATGCATTACACAAACATATCCACAGGAGAATCATAATTATGCCAAATAGAATGAAAAATTAAAAGCATCTAAGACCTTTCATTTTCTCAAATTCCATAACTGCACTGGCAGCTAGTACTTTACATTCTCTTTATTTAAAGTTAGAAAAGGTAAGTATTGAAACAGATGAAAGTCCTACCCTAAATCCGCATACTTTGCAGGGTATATTAAAAGCTTATGTTGGATACTTACTGCCGTCAAAATCAGACAACTGATTGCTCTTGGGAACTACACACAAATATTCAAAGGGGAAAATGATTATAGGATTCAGTATCCTCAACTACTTTTTATTTTCCTATTAGAATAAATTACCTCTTTAAGTCTTTATTTAATTCAGTAGAATCCTCATAAGGCCAGTTTTCACCATTTTCCCTCATTACATGAATTACCACCAGAGCCTCATACATTTTCATTTTATCTGGCATGAATAACACTGGGATGTCCAGTTTTTTTTTCGGACCTAATCGGGTTCCTGTAAAATTGAAGAGATCATTAGAGTATTTTGAAAGTTTTGAATATTATCTGTATTATTTTACTCATTCATTTTCTTTTTTTTTTTTTTTAGATAATATTTAACATTTTATCATAGTGTACCATTATCCCTGTGATAACAAATTTCATTTTACCCTGCTTTTGCTACAGTCAAATCTCGTCTTATAGTAGCATTTGTGGCTTGGCTTCCTATAATAAGGTACTTTTTGATTCAATGTTTTGAATAATGGAGTTCATGTAAACTGTTATTTTAGACTTCTACTTACTGATAAAACTTTGCAGTGAAAGCCAGGGAGACTCTGAAGGCTCAAACCAAAAAAAAAAGCACTATTAAGTGAATGTCCCACATTTAATATTCAAAGTTCATATGTAATATAATTAAGTCAATCTCATGATTTTCTAGGCCTAAGTGATGTTTTCTAAGCATCAGTGTGTTGCAACATAAGAGAGTAACACTGTATAGAGAAGATCAATCCAAAAGCAATTGTTAATGTTTGAGACATAATTGAAATATATTTGAAAAAATTTACATTATTATTATACAAGCCATGTATTTTCTGTATGATTTTTCATCTGATTGATTTTGTTCTAAAAAAAAAAAAAACAAACGACCTTTGTTGCCTATAATGAACGTGGCCTGATACATTGCATTTTTAAGAGCACCTTTCCAATGACTTGCCAGTCTGCCGACTGTCAGAACATTTACTTCAGGATGTGTTCTAGCTACTTCAGAAATAAAGATATAGAAAAATTACTCAAATTAGAACAAGTAAATCATACAGTCTTTTCACTATCAAGCTCCTTGCTTTGAACAGAATTATTGAAATTGGCAGAACTAACATCTGGGGGTTAGGGTTTCAGCTTTAATTCTATCTGTAGAAAAGCCTCTTAGTTATGAATAAATACTTTTACATTAAGTTCTGAATCAATTTTTGTGATAATTTTTGATGCGTGCTACAATGCATACATGCTAATAAAGTATCTATTGTAAATGCTAATAAAGTATCTAATGCTAATAAAGTATCATGCTCTGAGAATGACTGAATCTGCTCAAGTTAGTATGCATGGGACAAGCAGCATTCTCCCTGTGATTGCTTCTGCTGATAACCACAGGCTGCTGTGTGCTCAAACAATGTCTCGTGCTCCAAATACTCACCTCCCTACAACCTAAGTGGCTTGAGGGTGAAGATCTCAATGCTGAGAGCTGTAGCAGAGTGGGTGATAAGAAAATTGTAGTGCAATCTTGGGAAGGACAAAATATAGAAAAGAGGTGGATGCATGGATGTTTGGAAATGAAAGTGGAAATGTAGGGAGACGGAGTAAAATTATGACAGACAGGAATGGCCAGAAGCAAAAGAAGTCAAGTAAGTCACAGCAGGGTGGGAGAAAACACCAAAACACAGAACAAATACCAGGACTCCTCATCTGCACCAATCCTCTGCTAACATTTAATTATTAAGTATACAGGACATTGCAACTTCTATTGCTATCTCACAATCTGTTGTTGTATCATTATTCCTTCAACACAAACCTTGAATAAAGATATGTTAAGCAGCTTGGGTAGACTAACATCATCTTTAAATTAATAAATTGCCTTGTCCAAACTAATTACCTTTATGCAGAATTATCTTGTACTGCATTGTGTAGGTACTTCCTATAGTATATAACCCCACTCGAGTAGATATCATTCTGTAGCTGTACATCTTTTAGCTGGAAACACTCTTAAATTAAAATAAACTAAAACAGATTGAAAAGTCAGTCTTAACCTAGGAATGTTGGGATTATTTAAAGACAAATCACTCCATCTGCAGGATTTCTGCCTCTTTCAGTAACGATGTCTCAAGACCTCAAATATAGACCACTGCCCCACATTATGGATTCTACAAGCAGTAGGGAATTCTTACCTAATTATGTCTGGATTTCTGTATGTAACAGGTTTATTACGTAGTAGCTATGGAAATTAACCAATGGCTTTGCACTCATAATTGCTCAATTTTTGTGTATTTGTAGAAGTCCATCATGGCATGAGCAATTTGGCTTTGAAATAATTACTTGAGAGTCTTAACATCTTGAAATAGCTTAAAAATATCTTCATTTAAAATCCATTTAAAATGTTAATAGCTAGACAAAAAAAAGAACCCACTATATTTCTTCTTTTTTTTTACTATATTTTCTTCTTTTAATAAAGCTCTAAGACTTTTATTTAGATCTTAATCTCCCCATTTGATGCATTATCTATGAAGTACATACTCAGGATTTAAAAGACATACTATATATACATATATTGTTGGCAATAATGCAGTCAAAGGGTTTTTTGAAAACCTTTGCAAATTAGCAACTAATTTTTTAATCCAGTGTCTGAAATAACTAAGCTGACCATGTCCATTGTTGCCACGCTTCTGAAAACATCTGAACTAGGATCCATTCCTCTGGAACAGAAGTTAGCTATAGCACTGATGCACTGTTCTCCCTCTGAGAGAGAAGAGGCAGCTCTCTACCATGATTTCCTACTTTGGCCTACTCTGGTATAGTAGACCAGAGTGGTGGGGTTGTAATATCTTTAAATTAGAAGTGTATTCTTCAGGATACATTTGCAATTAGATTGCCTTGAATCCAAATACATGCATACCAAAATAGTGTAATCAACAACAGCATTTAAGCACTTTGTAACAGCATTATGGTATGTACAAACACAATATGTAGGCATTTTAATTAAGTTTGTGAGCAACTGGAGCACCAATGGGGTAAATACATATGAAGTTGCATGTAGGAGGTATGCAAGTAACAGAAGTTGCAAGGTGAGGCACAAAGTAAGCAGATGAGACTGCAAATAGGTAGAACATTCTGCTGAATACACAAGAGGGATGATTAGCAAAAGTAAAATCAAAATAAATAGCACAGGGAGCTGTGGAGATTGCCCTTTGGAGGCGAAGAAGGAAAGAAGCACAAAGCATTGGCAAAGACCAAGGAAAGATGGAGAAGAAATTCAACAAGACCACTTCAGTTCCAACTTTCTCATCAGAGTTGTTCTTGTCTCTCAAATCTGATCACTTTGACCTCCATGGTGAAGAAAAATCAAGGACCCAAACCATCACTGCTAACTATATGGCACCAACTTCATGGCATTGTATACTTATCGCTAATTTAGGATACTATCATTAAGGAATAACACTTTTATACATGTACTAATAGTGACTAACAGAGTGTAAGAATCACTCATTAGCATGGATTTTATTGTTAATAAATGTAAGGTTTTGTTTTGAAGTTTAAAAATGGCCTAATTTGTCAGTCCTCTAAACATTCTCATCATAGAGATCTCTGATTCCTTAACAATATATTTCTATATGTAGACATCTAACTGCATATACACTACATGTTGTGTGTAAATACATAAAGAGAGATCATTATATATAGTGATACACACACACACACGTATATTGATTCTATTACAACACAGGACAAGTCTGTCCGTAGCTTGTAGCCATTTTCTTCTTGGGCATTTTCCCTCTTTTGTCTTAGAATCACAGAATCACAAAATGGTTTGGGTTGGAAGGGACCTTTAAAGGTCACCTAGTCCAACCCCCCTGCAAGGAGCAGGGACATCTCCAACCAGATCAGGTTGCTCAGATCCCTGTGAAGCCTGGCCTTGAATGTTATCTTTCTAGGTCCTTGTAGCTGGCTGCTTCTCAAGTTGCTGAAAGTCTGTGAAGGACAGAGGACCTTCTCCCTTCCCTTAAAAGTGCAAGAGCAGCTTTAGCTCCCCACAAACCACTTTGTGTTCTTTAAAAACACTCCACCTGCCTTTTCCCAGGCACGTAGGAAAACACCATCCCAGCTGTTTAATCAGTACACCTACTGACACAGCAGACAATATGTATGTGAGCAATTTTAGTACAAATCAGTATTTGTGACTGATTAAATTGCTTCTATTTGTCTGTGGACCTCATGTATTCTGCTGGGAATACCAATAATGTATTCCCTCTCCATGCCCTCTACAGTGATGCCCACACACCGCAAATAACAAATTGCTGCTACATCAGCATCTGACTGATTGCAAAATATCCAAGTAGCTGTTCAAGCTAATTTTCAGTCTCTAGTGCTTTACCAGAATAATATGCTCTGGATGATTTTGAACTTAAAAAAAAAAAAAAAGAACAAAAGTCAAACAGAAAACAAACAAACAAATCTTTCTGGAAGTTATAATTTAGAATAGAGTTTTACTAATTTCATTTGCAGACCTTTTAAAATCTGACAAATAGAACAGACGGTAAACTAATACCTAATTACACTATCTATGCATTGCATATACTGTTTGAACTGTAGCTTAATTATGCCTGTTACAGTACATAGTGCCTTGATTTTTAAAATAAATTTTAATACAGAACGCATATGAGAGCATTCTGGGTCATTCTGGCGGAAAATTGGTTATTAAAGACCATGAAAAGACAAATTTTATATCACTGTTGAAACAGAATGTGTTCAAATTTTTAATAAAAGAATCTTCTTACTAGAAGCTCTTCATAATGACAGTAATTTTTATATCACTGGGCTTGCCTGCAGCTGTCAATGAACCAACTGATCATTAACTGCTAGTACAGATTTATTTCCTTATGATTTTGCCTAGTTAATAAGGTAGATGAAATAGGCCTAAATGCAAAAAACACACAGTGCTTCCTGTTTCTCTTTTCTCCTTCCCATTTACAGAATGAAGGCCAGCAACTCCTGGCACAACAGACAACAATATCTGTGTGGACAACTTTAATGGAAACCAGCATTACCAACCAAGTTGCTTTTATTTCCCTGTGCACCTCAAGTACTTGCTAGGGATACCAAGAACTGATCCCAATGACTGATCTCTTATCTTCATGTAAGTCTTTACACTGCAGTGAGTATCCACAAATTCTTCATAAGAAAACCTCAGCGAGGCTCTTTTCAGAATACAGCTGCATCACATTTGGTAAATAGCTTTGGGCCAGATTTTGATAATACTCTACTTCTATTTCACTGTCCTAGAGGCCATTAGGAAACAATGATAGCAGAGCAAGCTCAGCTGACCCTTCAAAAGCCATCTGATTCAAACCAAGGGCTGCAATTAGAGACAATTGCCTTACAGAGAAGCATGCAGAGATCTGTGTCCTCCTTCATTTATTTTTAGGTAACCTCTTTTTAAGTCTTGCCTTTTTTTTTCTAAAGGCCAGTGGAGAGCACTGATTCTGTAAAAGATTCCTTGGGCACCACATCCTTTGACACTTAAGCCTAGACCTTAGACCTAAATTAGATAATTAAATCAAAATTAGTATATTTCAAATTCCCTGCTTCACTTCTATGGGGCACTGCACTTTGGCTGGGTTCTGTGTAATTTCTGTGTCAACCTTAGAAAGCATAGCACTGCAAGAGCTAAAATTAATTAAAGTAATGAAACAGTGATCCCCATAGCTGGGATTTTATTTGGAAGGAATACAGATGGGTAAAAACACATTTGTTGCCTCTCAAATACACATGCCTTTCACAGATGGTTCACAATGATTGTATTTCTAGGAGGACTCTCTGCTTCCTGAATTATGGATTCTTCCACCAAAAGTTAGACTTGTCCTTTCCCCTGTCTCTGAAAGTTTCACAAAATCACAGAACAGTTGAAGATGGAAAGGACCTCTGGCAAACATGTGGTCCAAACCCCTGCTCAAGCAGAGTCACCTACAGGTGGCAAAGAACCATGTCCAAGAAGACTTTTGAATATCTCCAAGGATGGAGACTCCACAACTTATCTAGGCAACCTGCTCCAGTGCTCGGTCACTCTCACAGTAAAAAAAAAAAAAGTATTCCCTTGAGCTCAGATGGAAGTTCCCATGTTTCCTGTCACTGAGCACAACTGGGCACACAGGAGGGAGCCTGGCTTCGTCATTTTTGCACCCTCCCTTCAGGTATATATATACATTAACAAGGTCCCACTTGAGTTGCTGAGTTCCTTAGCTGAAAAAATTGAGTCATGAATATGCAGCTCAGATGCTAATAAACAATTTCACAAATGACTGGTTAAAAGTTGAGAAGTTGCTTTAAGAAATAAATGGCACAAATAAAGGAATGAATGTTTGAGTTTTTAACTGAAAGGCTTCACATCATCACTATCAGAAGTGCACAATAAAATGTATTAGATACAGCATGTTTATAAGTTTTGTTTGCCATTTTATGAATTCTGTGTTAATACAACTTTGTATACTTCTGGCAGAGCCTTTCTGGCTTATTTCATTAAGAGATTTAATTTAGAAAAATTTCTTTCTGGTAGAAAATAATGGATACAAGTTAAACATTTGCTATTTAGATTAAAATAAATGGATTGAGAACAGGGCTCAGTAATTAAATATGTAGTTTTATTTAATGCAATTTATTTTGTTTTTAAGTGAAGCATGTCTAAAAAGGCAAGCATAAAGTTTCCTTTTCATTTATAAAACTATCCTTCTCTAACTAATAGCCTATAGTGCAGTTGCAGCCAAAATCAAACCTATTATTTTGACAGAAATACCTATTACATTTATTTATTGTTGAAGTACAGTACCAACTAAGCTTATAAGGGTTAAGCACACTGAGGGAAAAAGAAAATGTTTCTAAGTACAGTAATTCACTTCTTTGGTGATAACCAAAACAAGAAAAATCACGCTTAAGATCTTTAACTGTGAGAAAACTTAAAAAAAACCAACGACATTTAACAGAGATAACAAGATCACACTCTGTTATTGAGGATAAATAGACAATAATTTCTTTACTTCACAATATAAGATTATCACTTAATATTATTATTTCAGAACAACATCTCCATCATTCCATATCACATCTGATTATCAAATTTGGTGTAAGAATGTTCTGCAGTAATACAGAAATTACATAACCTCCTAAGCTGGTTTATCACAGAATACCCCTTTTACCTCTGAAACACTGCTGCCTGCAATTTTGTCTTTGGGTAGGTGTTTCAGACTTGTTAAATCTAAAAAAATAAAATAACATTGCCTGACATTCTTATACAGCCATATTCAATTATATTTTCCATCTCTGCTGCTATCTTATGCATTTGTCTTGGCAGTATTTCAAGACTTCGCAATTTCCCTTCAGAGGTGCTGTGGTGACGGACTTTGGGTTCACTTTACAGAAATCCGCTTGGCTAGCACATCTGAATGATAGGAGACAGAGCTGTAAGAAAGCAAGGCTCAACAGCAGTGCAGAACACCACATGAGGCACACATCATAGAAGGAAAATTACTGTAAAAACATGGATTAATGAGCAATAGGACTGGAAAAACAGAACAACACATGAGGGATCAGAAAAAGGATAACAGGCATAGGCAGTAACTTGCAACATGATGCTATGGCAGAGAGCGGAATCAGTGGAGGAGGAGAACTGCATTATATGGAAGTAATTTGGCAGAAGGAATGCCAAATAGATGACAGTAAGGAGTGAAGAAGAATAATCAGGAATTAGAGCAGCAGAAGTTTTCTAACTGTCCTATGGGTCAACACTTTTTCTAAAATTTTATGGTGGACTGGCAGTTTCTCTTGCTTTTTCCTTACAAATCTATTTTTTTCCCTCCAATAATCTGACAGACCATTCAATCTTCGTTTGACCATTTTATACATTTGAAAATTGTTTATCATCCTTATTTCCCTGATGACAACTTTATATTGATAAAATTTTGTGAGATCATCCAGGCATCCAAAATCTAAATGTCTGCGGCACAGTAATGTCCTAGATCCAAAGTCACAGAAAGCAGGAAGCATACTGCAAAGTCAAAGAAAAAAAAGCAAAATCTCTTCTACATCAGGACCATAAAAGATGTATCAATACATCTTTTCTCTAAATGATACTATTTGAAACACATTAAAAAATAGGCAAGTAAAAACTCAGTTACATTAGGTCGATTGGTTCTTCCTTAAGTTAATTTTATTTCTGCACACATTTAAATATAATTCTGATATTCTCAAATGAGATTAATTGATAAATAATGATGTAGAGGAAAAACTAGAAATACAGTGTGGATGGAGAGAGATTGCTGAGGTGAGTGCAGGGATAGATAGTCATATTTTTTAGACACAGGATCTTACATGTTCTATGCTACTGTGGCAACAGGAAAACTATGGCTTGCTCATTCTCTCCCACCGCCACTACATCGAATTAACCATGTTCTGTCTATGACAAAACAGTCTACAGCATTTAATAACCTGCCGAAAATCTTAAAAAAACTAAAAAGTAACCACACAAATATTTTGAAAATGCAAGAGCCACACAAGAAATGTTATATGCTTTGTAAAGGAGTGGGACTTTCTTTTTAGTGCCCAGCCACAGAAAAAAAAAACCCACCAAACTATATCCTTTCTCTTTTAAAGAAAGTTCATGTCACCCTAAGATAAAGTACTAGCAAGTAAATTAAGACTATGACAGCTTTCTCTTTTCTCAATCTTTTTCTAGACCAAAACACACACAAAAATGTCTTGAGTCCATGGTTGGATGGACTCCATTGCTTCAGTACAAGTATAATTGAATTTTTGACATATGTCAAATATCTGATTATTTTTGACAGATGTATTTTTTACTTTCATTTTAAACTTTTCCTGGATATACATATCTCTTAGTCTGATTTTCAAAAGCACAGCCAAGTTCTGAAGCTATGGCAGATTTTAATCAAAATCTGCAAAGAGTTGTGAAATTGGTAATGACACTGGTGTTGTTACATCCTTTTACCTTTTATATATAACCAAAAATTGTACTGCTTTTTACAAGTTTCCAGGAGACATATCACACTTCATAGAGCAGACAATAACTAGAAACATATATATTTGTCTCCAACTGATTCTTGTAAATGAATAGGACAGAATGATTACTCGGCACTTTTGCCTTTTCCAAAATTGCTTCTTTAACATACTTTGAAACAGCCAGTTTAGCTACTCTTCTCCACTGTGAGTCACATATATCTATTTCCTGAGTTATGCATTTTCATAGTCTTAATATTTACACTTGTCATTAGTCAAGGTTTACAGGTTTCTGTAGTAAGGCGGAATTGAGCTGTATACTGTTTTTCTGATTTCTTAGTACTCAAGAAAATAGACAAAGTTGGTAAGAAGAATCTCTGTTGAAAAGTAACTTTTGCCCAGTAACTTGACCCATGTCATAAAACAGTACTTCTGTGAATGACAGGACCTCGAATATGCTCCATGTACTTCATAGCTAAATACTTGCCATAGTAGAAATATTGTTCCTACTGGAGAGAACTCTTCTGTAGCCCAGTAAATATGGTCTATTTCCATTACTATTAAAAGGCTTTCTAGTGGCCTTACAAGGCAAGCTCTAAGGATTTGACTGACATTTTTCTCGGCATAAGTTGATTTTAGCTTCTTTTATTTATGATAGCAATTGTTTAGCAGTGAAGTTTGGTTTAGGATATTTTGAGTTTATAGAGATATGAGTAAACATCTGTGCAGACTGAATTATCTATGATACTAGAATAAAAAACGGTTTGCAAGAGTGCAAACACAGAATGGTACCAGATGTCCAAAACTGTAAACACAAATCACAGTGGTCACTGCAGGAATACAATCTTGTTAAACTAGTTTAGATAAAGTAGAGAATAGAAAACTGAAAATTGAGAACTAGTAAAGAGAAAGTTCACTTATACAGGCTGCGTTAAGATAACACATAAAAAGAAATCCAGCCAGATCCCAAAATTCTTGAGAAATGAACTCTTTACTAACCCTCCAAGAAAGGAAGTTGGGGCATTGACATCTCTCTGACATCCCCATCCAACCTCTACACCTGGGGATGACTGATGCTGTCAAGCTTGAGACCCAGAGGGAAACCAGAAGGATGAGCATTATTACACCAGAAAAAAAAAACTGGCAGATAATAGGAAAGTCTTTCTGTGTAACAATTTTAACTATGTTAATAGAAGTTTTTCTGTATTATTGTTGACTATGGAGGTTAGTATTATTGTACCTGGACTAAAAATAACTTTTATTAACCTGACAAATTAGGCCAACAAGAACTGTTTTGCTCCACGAATGCACCCTCTTCCCACTGTGTTTTGTGTGCAACATCCTAAAACCCAAAATGTGGCAATGCCAGCCTCAATGCTAAACCCTGAAACTTGTTAGCAGATAATCTCTAGATTCAAACACTCTGAAGAGATTAGTTACACCTATTATTCAGCCTGAAAAGAAAAGAAATCAGGTTTAAATGAAAATACGTGGTCCACGTCCTACTTACAAAGCAGAAGAGCAAATGAAATACAAAAGACAATTCTAGATTATTGACATTTCCCTCAAAATCCTTAAGCAGAACAATGGTTTTTAGAGCTGGGAGTTCAGCCTTTATGTTAACTATTCTAAAAGTTGTCCCCTTAACCAAAACTTTTCTTCTACTCACAGCTTTACAGATCTAATTTCTTTCTCCTTGTCCTTATAAGTAAAATATTCAAAGGTTAGCCAGAATATTCCTGCAATGTAAATGAAGTATTTGAGTTTTGTCTAAGAGCTGATATCTTCAAAGGACATCCTTAAGGCTTGAGACCTCTATCATCCTCAAGTTACTTCCCTCTGCAGAGGTTTTATTTCTCAATTTCGAGTAGTTTCTTTCCCTCAGACAGTAAAATAAGCTTTTCAAAACTTTTGTTCTACTGCTCTTTATATACTACACATATGAACTAATATCAGCTGCAAAACAGTTCTGTTTGCATATTTGATTTTAGATGTATTGTGGACTTTCCACAGAAATAGCAGATGATGCATTAAGAACAAGAGCAAGAGATAACTTGGTACTTAAACCAAGAAGTCTTCTCTTCCTAATGCTAGCTATGAGTTCAAGGTGCTTCTTGCGACATAACGCAAGAGAAAAAATGCACTCTGAAAACAAGGTTTTGAGACTCAATTTATAAAACTTTATGTAGGAAAAGAAAATCCCTCAGAGAAGACAAAGAACCATCATTTCTTTTACATTTATTAGCAAGTCATTTTGATTACTTCCTTGATCCAGGAGAAAATAAAGTCAAATAACGGCCTAGCTGTCATTGCTGTTGGAGTTTATTATAGTTTTATGAGTGAGCACTGATTTAACTGCAGCGGCCTCATACAGAGGCCAGCAATTATATATCTAGGATGACAATTTAAAGAATATAACTTATGTTCTGACTGTGATCATTCTCATGCAAAACCTGCTCCAGAGTTTATCAAGACTACCACAGAACAGTACTTTGTTTCCAGAGGAAATAAAGAAAAAAACATCAGCAATATCCTCCAGCAAGAAGCTATGTTGAGCTGTCAATGCCTTTCTGCTTCAGAGACATTTTGGATTTTTATGGCCAAACTGGTAATTCACACTGACTTACTCTTTTTTTAACAAGTAATGCTTTCTGACAGAACCCATACATACTGTACTTGTCTTAGGTCCATAGGTCTCAAACTACAAAATAATTTTTTTTTCAAATGCTGAAAAGTTTCGTGTCTTTATCATTTTTTATTGTCAGTATGGTCTCACATGCTCTTTATGTACATCTCTGCCACTCAGTCATTACATCATGTAAGGACACGTCAGTTTACATACATGTTCAGAAATATTTTAACACTACCACAGAGATCTGGGACATGTTGGATCACTTAATGTGGCACATAGCTATTCACCTGTCAGATTCAGGTGTAGATACAGATCATATTTAAATTTTATTAAGACTTCATTAAAGTCTCACAGTATTTTATCCCCTGAATTTCTGTGGCTAATACAATATTTTTTTTTATGATTGACATGGTTTCCTGAGGAGTAGTTGAAACGTGGCAGGAGTTTCAAGCCATAAAGACAATTAGCAGTTCTTGATTGGGGGATTGTGCATTGCTTCCTGTTGTGTGAACAAGGTTAAAATCAACTCTGTAGTCCTAATTTGAAGCAAATCATAGTCAGTATCACAAAAAAATCAATAAATATACGAACTGATGACCTCTTAAATTCAGAGAGGAATATAGATAGTGACGATCTAACCTGACCTAAGTACAGAAGATTTGCCAGTACTCATTTGAAAAATCAAAGTTTAGTTTCAATAACTCTTCTTGAACAAGAGAATTTAACCAGAAAAAAAAACATGTCCACTTGATTTAAAATTTGCCAGTAATGGTGAATCCTCCACATTTATTTGAAAATTCTTCTGAGAGTTGATTAAGCTCACTGTTAAAAACATGTTTCATTTTGTATTCGGCTACTGAATAACATTGACCTGGTTTCAGTCCCTGCTTTTTCCTGTGAGAGTGAACACACTTCTTTACTAATATTCTTGTTTTTAATGAGGCAGAGCAAGTGAATCACCACCAAAATTATCTTTGGTCAGCTAAATAATTTGAGATCACTGAATCTTCCTCTTATCTTCATTCATTTAAACATACTTGTATTGTGAAGATGAACAACACCTGTAGAAGGCAACTCAGGCTAACTAACATTGCATACCAAATGGAGGGACTCTAAGTAAAGGCAAAGGTATCAAAGAGTAGGGAAAAAAGCACTTCCACTTAATTCACAATTGAGAGTGTTAGGTAAATCCGTGGATCCAAGAAACAAAAATAACATAAACATTTATTCTTGATTTGGAAAAGGGATAAATCAATAAGAAGAAAAGACTAATAAGATACAGCTGGTGATTTTACACTTGAAGAGATGTAAAGCAAGCTGGAAAGATAAGGATCATCCAAAATTTCCTCAACATCTACTGACATGCTGTTATACTGTGGTCTTGCACTATTGTGTGTAATAAAACTGAATTGTTTCATTTTACATGTAGAATATTTAATGTGTTATTCATACAGGTGTGATTAACAGTTATGTTCAACAATCAACTTCTTTTCCTGTTTAAAAGAAAAGAGAAAATTGTCTACAATGTCTAGGAAAAAAAGGAACTGTAACAGCCTCTAACAGGACTGCATGCAATTCAGCTTGTGGTTCCTGCTGGTTGTATGTAGCAGAGGTACTAAAATTGGCAGCAAACTTAAGGAATTAGTTTACATTATTGGTATGAGTTGTGAAAAAGGCAGTACTACCTGTAATTAATAGATATTAATTTTTATGGGTTATTAAGCTTTGTTTCCTCTTAATATCTATGATGAAGGAGAAAGAAATTTAATTTATAATGGAGTTCAAGTGGTTGTGAAGCAATCAGATAGAAGTTACACACTTCAACGTTAAACATTGTTGCAATGCTATAGTTTTCACTTCAATTTACAAAACAAGAATATTTAACATTAACGTTCTTGTAACACAAACAGGCAAACATGGCAATCACAACATTATTTTCATTTTATAAGTCCATCTATTACAAATATTCCCATATGTTATCTAGACCGAATTTCACACCTTAAAGAGAAAGTTAGTAGTTCCAATTTATAGATAAAAGAAACGGAGTCACACCAGGAAGTCTCATGGAACAGTGTGCATTCTAAGCCTTCTTTTAGATCTTTGCTGGAAAATTATTTTCCAAATGCTTTACCAAACAATTATGAGACAAGAGGATCTGCTTACCTTTCAAACCTCTACATTTTATTTTGAAACAGTCAGAGCCTTAGTATGGGAAAGCTTTAGCACACCTATACTTCTGTTCCTCTGAGTTAAAATGAATAGAATGTTAAATATCTTCCCTCAAGTAAGCGGAGATTTCTGAAAACAAAATTACCCAGTGCCTTAACAATATGCAAAGGTGGGAAGTACTTAAGTGTTAGTACACTTTCATTACCTACTTAAATTTTTTGAAGTCATAATTTTTTGCAAATACAGATTTTACCTAAAATAGTATATCAACAGTAATATCAGAAGTGTCAAAACCTTGGGCATAAACCACTGCATCATAAAATTAATGACATAGCAAGAAGAGTCGCAGAAATCCAAACACTCTTGCAACTTTGCTCTGAAGAGCCTTTAAAAGTGGTGCCATCTCAAAAGATATTATTACCTTGCAAAGAAATAAGTTCAACTTCCGTTCACTCAGCAGAAGATGATACTAGACCAAGAGACTATGAATGTAATAAAGCATGTTATGTATGTTATTAACATAAACTCTGATGTCCAACGAAGAATTTCATGTTGCATGCTTCAATGGTTGTGAGATATTATCCCTTGTAATACAAAGGTCATGATTCAAAGACTTTTCATCTGATTGTAATGTAAACCTTTGTTTGGCATTTCCCTAAGAATATACAAATTATGTCCTATACTTAATATCAAAATCACCTCTGTTGGCTTATATACTATGATTTATGAGCAGGATAAGCATCACATGGAAACAGAGGCAAAGACTGAGTTACAGTTAAAGCACGTCCTGCTTATTCACATCCGGCAAACACAGCAGCAGTGCCTACAATATTTTTTTTTCCTGGTTTGGGTTGGGTTTTGGGTGGGTTTTCTTAGCTTGGTATCAGTGATGCACTTAAAAAAAATAAATATTTCTTAAATCTAAATATTACTGTAAGGTGCAAGATCACTACTAACGTCGACGATTGAAGCTATCAACCTGACCTTCATGTAAAGAGGAAGAGTTTCAGCATAAATATTGTGAAAGCTGAAAATAAGGTCCTGTAGAAAATAAAGATAAATCAATTTTTACTGAGATTTATATGAAGCGGAAAGAGGTACCAGTGATATGTATTCCTTTTGTACATATACTCAGGCAGGTACGATCCCAATGGCTTTATCAAACAAACAAAAAAAACCTTCTGCCTAATTATTCAGGTTTTGTGGCATAAAAGTAAATTAGGGAATTCAATTTCCCCCGGTAACAGAAAGATATTAATTTTTAACAAGAATGTGAATAATTTATTTTCTCCCTCATAAAAAAATATTTTGCATAATTTGTTAATCTTAGTAATAGTATGACAAAATATCTAGGGAAGAGAATTAAAGCAGCAGAGTACCAAGGATATGATATTCATTTTAATTAAATTATTCCTCCTCTACAGAGGACAGTTTTAAAGAATCCATTTGTCAAGCACTGGAGCTACAGTATTACTGATCGAACTTATATCTTGTGACTAAGGAGAAATATATCACTTTGAGGTGAACATATAGATATTGGCATACTAAAGTATTTATCAAAATAATTAAACACATAAATGATCCCACCTCAATTCACACCACAGCAATTAGAATATATACCTAATACACACGTTTACATTTACTGAAATTTCAATGCAACTTAAGTAGATATTTAAATTTCAATTATTTGCTATTTAAGCATTGCCTTACATACCTGAAATTAAAAATACTCAAATATGCTACTGAATCAAGAACTTTATCCATCAGTCAGAACTGAACAAACCAAATGCATCTTTCCCTATCACAAATAATTTGACTTCTGAATGCAACTGTTAGCAGCTATTATTTCAATTAATCACATACTCTACCACAGAACTAAACGTATTATTTAAGTCTGCACAAAACTTACTATGGGATGTTTAGTGGAGAGAACATAGGAGGGAAAAGAGAAAGGTGAAAGTGGATGAGGGAGGAACAAGCATAGAAGAATAAAGGCAAAAGAGGAGAAAAGATGTCAGTCATGTAAGCAGGTGCTGGCCAGTAAACTGTCTGACAATGTCTCAGGCTTGGTCCTTATCCTAGACTCTTATTAAATCCTATGTCTATCTTCTGTGTAAGTACACCCCTTGCTCTGAGCCTCTATGAGTCACCCACTAGTAAAGTTCAGACTGGACTAGCCAGCAAGCAGGAGGAGGCCTGAGTGCCAGCTACTGGAGAGCCTAAGTCTAAGGCCAGACACTGGAGAGAACAGTGTTTTGCATGGGCAGTTGGGTGTCAGCTGCTACCTAATATCAAATCAGGCTAGCTAGCAAGCAGCAGGAGACCAGCATCTGGAGAGACGCATGGTCAGCACCAGTGAGTGGGTAAAGTGAGCATGCATGCAGGACAGGCTTAAGTCTGTGCTTTTATGCACGAGACCAGCAGACATGCATTTATGAGCTGAATGAGTGAACATTATGTGCATGTTCTGCTCCTGAACTTTGAGCTGGACTAGCGGGCAACTAGGAGAGCAGACCAGCATCCAGAAAGACCCAAGGTCTGAGCCAGTGACTGAATAAGGAGCCCAGGAGCCAGACACAAATACTGGAGAAACTTAGAAGTCCATACTAATATTCAAAGGATTGAAGGGGTGTTAGTGGATCAATGGAGTGAGGGTGTGTGTACGTACCTCCAGCGCAGTTCAACACTAATCAGCCAAACTCCAGCAACTGCACCAGGCTGCCCACGCTGCTCCTATTTACGTGAGTCCTAATTGTTTTTATGGGTGTCCTGGCAAAGGCGCTGCTCTCTGGGTTGATCTGAGTGGTTGACTATGCTGGTACTGGGTGTATGTGTGCATCTGCTGGTCTGTCTGCAGGCCTCGCTGCTCAGCCTGGCTTCTGGGCAGGCAGGAGAAGTCCCTGGCTCAAATTTGGCTAAAGCAGAAGGGGAAAGAGAACTTTTGTGGCCCCAAAGTCTGCTGGATTCTTACCTCTCACAGTCTGAGGTTCACATGAGTTTTAACCACACTCAGCCTTTCACTACATTATAGACTCTCTTAAATGTTAAGCCATCATGTTACATAATAAATTCTTAAACCTAATTCAGCAAGATTTTTTTATGCTACTGGCAACAATTTCAGATCTAGCTATCATGTATACTGGTAAACTGAAGCCCAGCTAACACTGATACCACAAGATGCAGAAAATAAATAACTGCATGCCCAGCGCACTCTGACAGCTTTCCCAACCAATTCAAACAACTAGTCCTGAGGACTTTGTGACTAAACTAAAAAAGAAAAAAATAAACAACTTTCCTTTCCATTCCATGCTGACTGCAACTCAGATTGAGATTTCGTGCATTTCCAACTGAGGTTGCAGTGTAAGAACGTTTTTGGAAAGCAACAGAAATATGTACCTATCGAATCTGATTAAGAAAAGTCTTAAGGGTTCACTGACTTTGAAGTGTAAGCCACTTTATTGAGAAAAATTGTGTTACCACTGTGAGTAGAAATTGTTGTTTAGCCACTGAATGCATACTACATATGGAATTTGACTTTCCCTTAGCTCTTGTCCTATATTTGTGACTCTTTCTTCATCAAAAAAAAAAAAAAAAAAAAAAAATCAATGAAAACATTTTACAAAAAAAGCTCCAGAAAAATCCAGTGTAGGCAAAAAAATTTAACATTAATACAACACTGTAATTATCAAGCACTCTTTAGGCATAAAATGTCAAGGTTGAAAGCTCAGTTTCAGTACTGCCTTCTAGCATTGATGCTTTAAAATAAAATGTGTGCCCCAGACAATTACTTAATAAGGTAAGTTCAAATTGCCTCTTCTCTCCTGGACAGAATATAGTAAAACACACACACAAAAAAAAAACATTAAAGTTCAAACCAACTAGCTCTTCTTCCCCTCAACACCTCAGAACATCTTGTGAAAAACATCAAATTTTATCATGATCTTCCATCTCCAAAAGTTCTTACACAAAAGGTTCAATTTCTTTCCTACACATGCCTCCTAATTTAAAAATACAGTGTGTTAAGGTAATGTTTTCAAGAACTCTATCATTCTTTTCAGCCTCTTCTTTAGGACAAAAAAAAAAAATCTGTGTAATTGTCCCATTTTTCCATACATTTCATGATTAATATCAAAACCAGTAGGGTTGCAGGTTTTTTGTTCATTTCTTTTTTAGTCTTCTGTTCACTTTCAGTGAAGTCAGATATAGATCTCCCATGCTCTTTCAATGCTTTGTGAAACTCAACAGCAGGATAGACAAGTAAAGTCAACTTCGAAACTTCAATGAACATAGAATGGTTAGGGTTGGAAGGGACCTTCAAAGGTCATCTAGTCCAACCCCCCTGCAAGAAGCAGGGACCTCCCTGACTAGATCAGGTTGCTCAGAGCCTCATCCAGTCAGGAAATTAGTAGATAGTTTAGGGAAGGGAGGAAACTTAGTCTTTAGTGTATATTTGGGGTGGAGCATGGAAGTGTAAGGGTCTTGCACAGATTAATTCCTGTGAGACAGAGACATGCTGTGATTATTCCGAGAGCAGAGGAGGACAGGAAAAACTGATATAAGACAGAAGTCTAGAAAATCAATCTTCTTTAATTCTGCTCCTCAAGAAATAACTGTTTGATACTGCTGGCGATTTCCCCACTGTGCATATGTGACTGGAAACAAAAGATTAGTGCCGATAATTTTTTATAGCCAATTTAGAGCTAGGCATAGATTTACTGATTAATTTATAGGATGAAACAAATCTGTGTCTCTGGAGTTTTCACGTGTTTATTACCTTAACAGGTGAAGACTAGAAGCAAGATGCAGGAAAATGGGAGGAGAGGAAGTAAGTAGTTCTGTCTTATTCAAGGGCACATTCTGGCTCCATCTTGTCCATCCACAGCTGTTATCAAATAGATTAGCAGCAATATGCTATTCTAAGTCAGAATTAATAATGTTTTTATTTTCTAGTTCTATTGAAATTAAAGGAGATAATTTCTTATCAAGTTCTAAAACAGAGCAGATATCTTTAAATAGAGAAATAGGCTACGATAATGCGAAATAACAGCCTCTCTTGAGGCTGATTTGCATAGTTTAACTGCTCTGAAGTGCTATACTCTGGATGTTCAGTAATAAATCATGAGATTCTGATGAAACCTACTGCATGGCCTAGCTTAAATCTGTGAGGCAATTATAGCTTGAAAATCTGTTTTCTATTATAAATCCACATGGGAAGTCTTTTGTGGATTTGCATGAGATGATGCAAACGATGGGCTACTGATGTGCTCCCTACTTTTACTTGCATCCTGAATATGTTTTTTCCTCTTTCTCATTTTGCAACATCAAGAGAACACGCTGATAGATAAATAATTTCCTTATATAGTCAAGAGAATATACTGTTCTACTCCTTCAATTCAATGAATTGTTTTTAAAAGAACAGTAACAGAGACAGTGCTGCCTTTCACTTCATTAAGTTATTTCACTAAAACAGTTGCTTGGATTTGCAAAAACACATAAAAATATGTCCACACCACATAATTTGTAAAGAAAGTAAAAAGAGTACAAATAACAGGCCCTATAAATATATATAATGTATATATACACATTTATCTAAAAAATAGCGTGAAGACATTCCAGAAAAGTACAAAGAAAAATATTTAAATTTTATTGTTCATTGTATTAGAACATTTCATGGATTGATGTACCAATATACCAAGTGTACCTGTGTCAGTACTGAAAAGCATATCACTCATCAGCAATATAATTCCCACTGCCTGTAACTAGGCTTTCCTGTATGAATATTTTTGAGCACAGATTTCTCAAATATACATGCAGTTAGTTTGCAGGAGTGCCTTAAAACAAGACACAAAAATGTCCCTGCTGATTACTGATTTTCTCCACATGAGGTAAGTCTTAGATGTGCTGTGGCTTTAGAGGGCTCTCCAACATTTCCCATGCTGACAGCAAAGACAGCCTGCACCCAAGAATGCCACCAGCTGGAATGCATTGACTTCGTCAGCATATCTCTCTCTCAATAAATGTGGCTTAGGTTGCATCACTCATCTTGCCATGTTATGTCCCAGTACTGACACCCTCTTTATAAAAGCATGCTTCTCTGACACCTATAGCACTAGCCCACTCTTTTGTAATGATTTCACTTGAGTGAGAGAGGCAAGCCAAGGTGATTCAGCAATCAGGAAACTGCCATGTACATGGAGTAGGAAGGGGTCCCATGCCTTCCCTTCTACTGGAAAATTTCACAAAGCAAATCTGCATCTCTACAATCTTCCAAGTACCATGGTGGCAGTTCAGAGGTAGCAGAACAAGAAAAAAAAAATGCTACCTGAAGGTTTAAACAAGGCAATAGTCATACAGATAGGCCAAAGATGGCCAAAGAGGAAAGTCATTGTCTTGTATACACTGTGTTCAAGAAGGTTGCTATTTGGTAGTGAGCATAAACAGTAATTTCTTCAAAGGTGTATGTAATCTTTAGACTAGCAGCTCACCTGCCTATGATACAAAGCCTAATTAGGTGTAGCACACCACAACTTTGGATTGATTGTACTGAGAAAATTGGTAAGGTGTGAGAAAATACCAAAGTCTTGGAATATAAGAAAGGTAAAAACAGAGAATGACAGTAGTAGCTCAAGGACTCTGCAACAAATGAAAAGATATATAAAATATTAAAAGAAAGAAAGAATCAGAAGGTGTGTTTCAAAAGGTAAAAAATTCAGGGGAGGGAATAACATTAATGAAAGAAAATCAAAACTAAAGAAAAGTAGCAAAAGTTCATCACAATGAAGGAAGACTTGAATACATAAACCAGGAAAATACTTAGACTATGGAAGTCCAAAAATAAGCATCTGAATCCTCCAATATTTCAATGAAACTCTAATTCCTTCAGTTTCCCCTCTGAAAATATGTGCCAAAAAGAAGGAAATCTTGAATCTAAAACCCTGAAAAGAAGGAAAATACTTTTTTTTTAAACTAAATTTCCTGATTATCCTAACTTCTTTCATTTTAGTTTGCAATGAATTCTCAGTGTGTATGTCCTTCTTCTCCAGTTAGTTCATTATTAATAACTGTTTATGAAGATAAAAATAGGATAATATTGCATAAATACTGATCAGTTTTTTTTATTGCTTGAATGTCCTTTTCCTACAGAATCCGTTATATGAATATTGACTACTTCCTAAGACAAGTGTAAAATTATTTCTGCTTGTTGTGAGTGACCAAACCATGGTCACAGAATGCAGGTAAAACATGGAAAAGGAAAGAGAGCTTAGCATTTTCCAACGTATTTTCAAAATAATTTGCTAGAATGGAGAACTGTTTCTCACAGTTCTTTTTTTTTCCAGATCTTCAAGTTCTTTTGCAATAAAGAAAGCATTATAAAAGAGACAGAGACAGAGTCTTCCTAGGAACTAAGACAACCAGGAAAATCAAGAGTGTTAGTTTCATTGTTTTTCAATCTTTGAAAGCAATCAATCACAAGAAGAAACAGATTACACATGCAGAATTACTGAAAGAAAAAAGCAGATGTAAATAAGTATAGGATTAAAGAATGAAGTCATTTTAGGGAAATGGCCTGAGGACCTGAACAAAATTTATGCCATTTCTTAGGTGAAATTAATTTAAAAGTTTTAAACACATTGTAAAATTATCCATAATCATAGTGGACTGTACATGACATAAAAAGTACACTGGAATGCTTTCTCAAGTACTGTTGAATGAAATATTAAACTATAAAAGTAACATACTTCCACAGAATTTTAATATCTCAAATTTGATTACCATCAAACTAGTTTAACACTGCAGGTAGGTTTTTTCTCCCTACCAGTGTGTAACATTTACCAAATATATTTTATCTTTCCTTCCTAAGTGCTTGGGATAGTTAACAAATACATATATTTTACACCAAAGCGAAGTTAGAAGGCAAAATTAAATAGTTGATCATAGAGATCTCAGTAGAAAGGGAAAGAGATTAACATGGAACAGGTGACATGACAGCTTTAAAATATGGAAATTTCTAAATAGAAAATTTGTGCTGAAGTGTGGAGAGAGAAATCTAAGAAACCAGGTTCAGCTAACTGCCCCATTTACAAGTCTTGTTTGATGCTACACCAAATTGCTCACAACAGACAGGCTTATTGACTACTTGGAACAAGTAGTAAAATGCATATGACTGGAGGTTGAATGCAAAATGAGGTCACAGCTTCAGTATTAGGATTAGGTGAAGTAATGCAGTCTGTGTTACTGGGAAACAGTACCAAGCAGTCCAGAAGACTCATGTTGCTACTATGAAGCCAAGGCAGGAAAAAAAAGAATAATCTACCATGAGTAAGAATTTCACAGCCCAGTTAGTATTTTGCCTTTTTTGTAAAAGTGTGATGAAAAAATTATTCACTATTATCTCGCTATTTCTGAATTTCTCCCTTCAGTTTTTAGAGTCAGTGATGAAAAAAACCAAGGAATTAATTAGCAGCAAGCACAGTTTTTCCACAAGCATAAAGGTTGCTCATAAAAAGATCTAGTAATCCTATTTCAGCAAGTCTACTAAGAAGATTTGGTTCCAACACATTTTCAAAGTATTCTTTCTTCATTATAGGGAACAGTGGTAAAGCAGTAATACCTGCATCCAATCAACACTTCGTCTACTGTTAAGTGTAGGGATAAAGAAGTATAGAGTCTTTTCATAAAAATGATTTTAAACACTGTCACTGACTTGTGAGTAAGATCAGGTGCAAAAAAAAGGCACCAGTCTCATGGCCTCTCCAGAAGGGAGATTAGGCTACAGAATCCTCAGAGCACAAGATTTCCATCATGAAAATACTTAAGATATAAAAGAATAAGTAGTGGAAAGTACAATTTATAAAGATTGGTTTGCTGCTCTAATATTTCTGCCAAGCAATTGCTCTGTCAGTTTCGCTATGTACATGAATTACATTGTTTTAGACATTTCCTCACTGCTTCTGTAAAAAAAAAAAAATACAATCTCATGACAAGAGTTACAACTTCTATACATGACTGAGTAAAATGTACATGTAGAAAATGATATGACATCCAGATAAATTCTTACATCTTCTTTTTCATCTAAATTCTTCTGTTGAGGCATGGTAAGCTTCAAGGAGAGAAAACAAAAACAGTTTCTTGCTGGGAACAGCAAGATCTGCAGTATCCTTTACAAAATAAAGATGTGGCAAGTATATTCTCAAGAAAATCACGATGTGTGGCAAATTTTTGAATGAAATTGAAAGGAAGTCACCTTCATTTCATTTTTATAACTCAAGTCTTTAATTTCAGATAGATTTAAAATCATTACCCCTCGTTCTTCCACAACAGGCCCTGCTGAAGAGTTTCTCCCCATCTTTCCTGAAGGCCCCCTTTAGGTATTAAAAGGCTGCTATCAGGTCTCCCTGGAGCCTCCTCTTCTCCAGGCTGAACAGCCCCAACTCTCTCAGCCTGTCCTCATAGGAGAGGTGCTCCAGCCCTCTGATCATCTTTGTGGCCCTCCTCTGATTATGATGAATAAATAATTAATTTATATTCCTACCCCTTCCTTTTCTTCTTAATCAATCCTTCAAACTAGGAAAATTTTATTTTAAAAAGAAATTTCTTAGCAATTACATGTTTTTCCTTTTTCTACTTCAGGTTTTAAGAAACTGACTTGTTGAAGGATAAATTGATAAAATTTAAAATATTTTAAAATATTTTAAATATTAATCTTCAACTCTATACATTTGCACTTATTACAAAAACATACAATTTCTTATAAAAAAAAACCTTTTAACAAGCCTTTCAATTTAAATGTAATAATTTTAACAATTGCTGCTTTTCTACCTAGTATTTAATAAATATTTTTACACTGATGTTGCTCATCTTGACAATCCTAAAATACAACTATATATATTTGAATTTAATCTCTTAATTCAAAGCCTTTCCTAGGAATACATCAAAACTGCATTATTATATGGGGTCATTTCCCCCTTTTTATATCATTGTAGCACCTAGGTCAGGTTGCATCCCTCTTGTTTCTTTTACATATCATCACTTTGACATCACACATGACATTTGTGCTTTGATGGTAAGACATTACTTATTAAAAAAAAAAATTAATGTTTCAAATGTATAAGAAAATCATTGTAGGGATGAGGAAAAAACAACTGCCAAAGAATGAACAATACACACTTCAGAGGTACTTTACCGGATGCACTTCTGATTATTACTTACTTACTTATTTATTTTAAATAAAACAAACAAATTTCATTCTTGTTTCCACAAGGAGTCAGATTCAACACATCAACTGATGAGTTGCACTCATCAAAACAAAAAATTTTATACACACTCTTGATTTCAGAGACTATATAAAATTACATCTCACAAAAAAAGTAAAAAAAATTTCAAAAGTAGAACTCAAGAAACTACATACCTCGTGGCTGTTTAAGCAGAAGATGGAATACAGATTCCTTACTGGTGGACTTGGATAGGCCAGATGCAGTGAAACAACTGGACGGCTCCTGATCTAAAATAAATAAATAAATAAATAAATAAATCGTTCAGGGAAACTCATTTACAAGTCAAAAGTGATTGAACAATTTCCCTAATAAAACAGCTTCATAGACAGAGGTTTTAAAAAAAAGACATTCTCAAATGGGAGTGCATGGGCCTTTTCTTTCCCCCTTTGCTTAAACATTCTCTCAGTATTTTCCCCGTTGTGATGAATGAAAGTATAGATATAATATGGAGATCTTCTTAAATAGAATTAAAATAAAATAACACACCATGAAGAAAATCCAAAGATTAAAATGTTTTAAGTTAAATAAAATCTACAGATTACAAAATAAACTGTTTTCTAGATTAAAAAATCAAATAGTCAAGGAGGCTCATGGTGATATGAAACATGTAAGAGAAAGCTTGGAAAAAATGGTTTCAGGACCAGCAGTACTGCAACAGGACCACACAAAAATTGCTCTCTTGATGACAAGTTACTGGATCAACTAACAAATTTCTTCATAGAGATAGAGGATTTAGACATTATTTTGATTGTTTTCACTGATTACTGTCAATGTTGTGGATAATTTAAAAATGAGATTGGAAAAAACTTGTTTGAAGTCTGATTTTGTAAATGGGTTTTGGACCTGTTCAAGCAGCCAAAGATGTCTTTCTAAAAGAATTGACATTTGCCAAAAAGGCCTTGTAAGAAATATATCTAGCAGTTAACTCTAAGAATCTGAGCTCAACAGATAGATTATATCTGAATAATATGTCATATTAAAGGGTAGTAGCACTGAATGATGAACTGCTGACAGGAAGTCATGATACCCAGGAATGCACCAAACAGCCAGGGGAAGACTGTCATTTGGGGTTATGGAACAAAGTTAAAATAACTTTAAGGAATAGAACAATGAGCTAAGACATTCAAGAAGGCAAAGAAATGCTCTCCTGGAAATACCAAACTTCTGGCTTCTTGTGAGAAAAAAAACAGCCTCAAAATTATTTCACCTCAAGAACGAAGTTTCAGGTTTTGGAAACCAACTTAGCGGTTCAAAATGAAATTTGCAATTTATAGGGAAATACTTAAAGAACTGAAGGGCCCTTTCCAAATATTAAAATATAGGTGCTTTATCAAAGCTTACACAACCATTTTAATATATCAATAAAGCAACTATACTGCCATTTTTCTTGACCTGAGATGATATTGCAATGGCAGAAACGAGGCTATTGTGAAAGCTTTCCCTATAACGCTAATTATTCTGAAGGAATTCTTTTCTGGTTTTTGTCCATGATGAAGCAAGCTGAACACTGTAAACTAGAAGAGTTTTCCAAAGTGTAAATACCTGTTATTTTTAATTCTTTTTATCTGTCTAGATATTCAGCTGAAAAAGTAATTTTCATAGAAATAGATAACTAATCTCTGCATATTTTTTCCTCTGAAAAAAATAGTCTTGTATAAAATCAAAAGCACTAGGTTATGCTTCATGATGTTTCAAAAGTGCATTTGTCAGTTCAGAAGTGCATTTATATATCACACATTATTTTTTTTAATTGGTAGCTAACATCACGGTTTGAAATATGCCAAAATCAGCAAAATGTTACCCCTTTTATTCTAAACTGATTATCCACATTCAAAATGGATTTGAAAATAATAGATTTCTCCACTTTTGTATTAATTCATTCTCACACTCACTTAAATATATGCAATAATATTTATGTGCAATGTATATTGCCTGAAAAAGAAATAACTGTTAGTAGCAGAATTGCCTTTGAGTATTTAGTTCAGTTACATAATAAAGTCAGAGAAAGGAGATAGAAAACATGTTGCAACACACATTTGGGGCAATCCTAGTTTGGAACTCTTTGTATGGAAAAAGACATGGCCAAGCTACTGTGCGTGAAACCTTATCTTGGAAATAAGGTAAGTTTTAATAACAAACAATATCAGACAGCTATTTTAATACGACTGTTCACACACCCTTACCAAAAGCAATCTTAAACACTGCCCCAGATATCAGTTTTGATAACACAGATAACCCTTGATTCCAAAGAGAACCAATTTACCTCCCTTATCCAATTCCTAATTACCACTGTAGCTTTAATCTTTTATTTGATCATAGTGCTTCAAACTTTGAAGTGAATATCCTCTAAAATAGTTGCACTTTTTCCTGAAACTTCAAAATACATTTGACCCATCAAAACTTGAAATTAAATTATCCATATCAACCAAAATAAAGCATTATAGCTATTAATGAACCACTAACGCTTAGGGACGATTCTTATACAGGTAATCTCTGTGGGGTCCAGCTTAAGGTGGAGATTTCAGTAGTATCAGTTATTTATATCAATTTACTTGCTTCCATAAAGTCTCAGTAGAAATATTACATAGTGGTATTTACAAAAGAGTAGTAACATTCAACTTGAAACAACTGAACTAGTACAAATCGCTAAACCATCTGTAAAAAGAGCTTGCACACTCTGTTGCTGTGATCATTGGCTCATATTGGGGAAAATTATATGCTGTCAAACAAACATTACTCCCATGAATATTCTTAATGTCTTATCAATGCTTAGGTGAATAAAAGCTGCAGATTTAAGCAACAGATAGATACTTAAATCCTGGGAAGAAAATTTATTGCTACAAAATTCAGTAAGAAAACACGAAGTTTTAGAAAGGCCAAGATTTCATCCCTTCACTGCAAATTATCAGATAGTAGGTAGTTTTACTTTATAATTATCCAAAATAAAGGACTGTTTGTGCTACAGTGTCAGTCAAAATTCTCAGAAAGAAACATTTCTGAGGAAGAATGATCTTGGGTTTGACAAAGATTCAGAAATCGAAATTACAGTTTCTGAAATGGTCTAGATATGACAATTCTGAATTAATTTATATTTTAATTCCTGAACTGTGCAATTCTAAACATAATTTTACATCTATCTAGGGCAGAAACTGCCTATGGAATGTTACTTGAAAACAACATGCAGATAACTTCTGTAATCTTCTTTAAAGCATTAAGTAAATGTAAAATGTTGATGTTTATTGCTTGTACACTTTAATTGAGATGCTCTGTTCTCATTGTTGTCACTTGTAATTCCTTAAGAATGGCACGTGGTCTGAAACATAAGTTCTAAAGATCAAGATCAATCAAACATTTCTTTCTGCCTTCTGACTTGCTACTTTCTGTTGATTTCTCCATTCTGCCCTCTCTCTGTCCTCCAATAACACCAGCAATGAGCGTGACAATAAAATAAAGCACAAGATTAAATAAAGGAAGGCATCCCAGTAACTTGCTTTAATGCAAAAATACCAGTTAAGAGGTTTCAAAATGCTAGCAGCTTGTGTTTTAGATTACTAAACCTGCAGTTTTAAGTGCTGCGCTCAGAGGTGGATTTAAAAACTTCCGTGCGTTTGAGTTTCCCTGCTCATAGGGTCATTTCTGCTTTTTGTATTAACATTTTTCAGGGAAAAAAAACCAGGTTTTAAGAATTAATAGCCCATCACTCTTTAAGTAATAAATTAAGATTACTTCCAATTTTCTACTGAAATGCTTGTGTTTAACCAATTCAGATGGAGGGTTACTACTGTTATGTCTGAAGTAATATTACTCTCATTCCCAATTAGCTTGTACTTTCCCAAGTGTTTTCTTGCACTGCTACGAGACATCCTAGGACAAAAATAGGCTCTTCATGTCAAAACACCTAAAAATAAAGTGCAGATCATCACAACATGGGTAAGAGATCCAGTCTTCTCTATAACTTAGGACTGTAAATGATCTTGAAATAATGTTCACTTTTGGACAAGCAAAATAAACAGGAAAAATAAAAAAAGGAAATTTTTGGAAACATAAGTTCAGAACTACCAAAGTTCAGTACTTGGTAGGAAAGGAAGTGTACTAGAAGTAATGTATTCATACCAGGAAAACTTTCTCACAAAACTGATTAGTCTTGTGGGATGATAAATTCTTTCTTAATGTCAAAAAAACCCCAAGTTATTTAGCTTTTACTGTACACTGGGCTAACATATCTGCATTGCTGTGGAATACTCAATATCAGAGGTAGTATATTAAAATACTATTTGCTTCCTTTCCAGGCAAACAATGTCTTGAGAACATGAAAGTTCAACTAAACATATAGGCCATTATGGAAATTGTTTACCAGGATATGTAAGGGCCAGAAATACTAAGCTGAACTTGTGCATTCATGACTTTGCTTATAAGACTAGATTTCTCTTCGTCTGGAAAGAAGGAAACAGGAATTACAGTAAATAATCCTACAGAAAGCAAATCATAGCATGCACAACCATGTCTAAAGACAGCTTGAATGCAAAACTCAACTACCTTATTGTGATTAAAAAATAAGCAAACATTATTCACAGGTCACCAGCAGCAATTGAATTAGAAAATTAACATTACATATTGACATTAAGGTGACATATTGACAATTAACATTACAAGTTGATTAACAAATTCAAAACATCTTTTAAAGGACAAGTATAGTTTTACTTCAATAAAGATCACAGCACAAAATTTAGTTTTTCAAAGAAACTTTTTCATAATTCCACAGATCACAGAAACATTAGATTGTCATGTCAGGTCTCCTGATGGTGTAAAGAAAAATGAAGACTGAAACCTTCTGATGCATAAAAAACAACATTAGTCTTCCACTGTGTAAGCTAGCTGCCTCTACACTGCCTCTCTTACTGAAAATCTGGGATAAGTTAATGCTCTATTAGTTAGAACGGTGACTATGTTTTCACTAAAATACTTAAACAACACAGGTTCTGCTAATGTTTCTCATAACATCAAAATTCACTAGATTTTAGTGAGAAAATTTAAGCTCTATAAATAATTTCTGATGAAATTGTACTGTCGATAAGTTTGATTGTTCTTTTCCATTATTTTATGAATAGTATATTAAATTAGCTTTTTTAAAAATAGTACTTAGTAGTATTGGAGTACTAAACTGTGCTATCTGGCACTAGATTTATGCTCAACAAGCCAAGTAGCTTGCTTCTTACAATTGCTTTTGTGGTTGTACCAGCTTGTACTTTACACTCAATTAAAGCATGCTGCACTCCATGAGGTGCAATGGGAACCTTCATACCACGCATATAATGCACACCTACACTTCAAGAGGTTGTATAGTCAGTTACAACCTTGTCAAATAGGGTAGTTTGCACAGCTGTTAATTCACAGTGCTTCTATAAGTGTCTGAGCTAAGATAAGCACAAAGAGTAGAAGGAATGACAAGGGAAAATACAAAGATTTAACATTTCAGAAGGAAAATTGCATTACTAACAATGCAAAGTTTATCATATCTTCAGCTGCTCCAGGGATGATGAGCTCAAAAAGAGGTACACCCACCTCAAAAGAGGTACACCCACAATTTATCAAGGTACCTCTGGACTGAAGCTCTACCAATCATCATGTCAGCCTCTTCCCTTAATTTACATTGCACTGTCTGTCATCACCCATGTCATTAATAAAGGTCTTGAATAATATGGGCCTCAGTGCTGACCTCTTGGGTACTATACTCATTACCAGCCAGCAGTTGACTATCAGGATGTTGATCACTACCATTTGAGACTAATAGTTCAGCCAAGTTTTCAACCCATGCAGTCGTCTGTTCATCAAGCCTAGACTTCCTTAGCTTTCAAACAAGAATGCTACAGGAACCAGTGACAAAAGTCTTGCTAAATCATGGTGTATTACATCCACTGCTCCTCCCTCATTTGCATAACCACTTATTTCCACGTACAAGGCAATCACGTTAGTCAATCATGATTTGCACTTAACAAATCCATTTGATTGCTTCTGATTATCTTCTTGACCTTCACGTGCTTGAAATGGACTGCAAGAGGATGCGCAATTCATGGGCTACACAGACTGCAAAAGGATGTGTTCAATAATCCTATCAAGGGCTGAGGTGAGGCTGATTAACCAACCACTGGCTCAGTCTACTCTATCTTCTATAATTTTTTAAAAAAGGAAACAACAGTCTACAGAAACATCACCTGATCAGCATGAATTTTCATAGAGAACCACAGCCTCACAATCACATTGGCCAAGTCTTTATTACCTTTATTTCATCTGGACTTGTGGATCTGAATGCATCCATCTGTCTAAGAAATCAACAGCCTGTTGCTCTCCTATGAGCTGCCCATCTCCCTTTCAAACCAAGTCATTACATGCTGCTTTGGGAGCAAATTTTCCTTGCAAAGACTAAGGCACAAAAAAAGCACCTGAGCACTTCAGCCTTTTCTGCATTGCCTGTAACTATTTGACTCCCTTCCCCTACCATCAATGGACCTATCTGCATTCTCCTTAAGCTTTCTTATGCAATAAGTGCACCTTTAGAAGCCCTTCTTGTGAGTCCACACTTTCCCTGTTAATCTTCACAATGGATGAGCTTTGGCGTTCCTTTGCTAATTATGCTCATGGTACTTTTATATTCACTTTTTGTTACCTTTTCTTCCTTCCACCTCATCTAGATGTAGTACTGGGAATATTTTATTGTCACTGCTACTAACAGGCTGCGGGACTTAAGTCAACAGTGCAAAGCATCAGGGACTTGTCACACCTTGTTAGGACCTGAGCTATTTTAGCTGTAACAGCACTTATCTGAAGTGCCAGCTGTTGCCTTATTTGTTTTTCAATTTCTGCTTAGTGATTTATAATTTTGTCGTATTACCCTAAAGAAATCATACAATATATGGTAAAGATCTGAAAAAAAAAAGCAAAGGGGTCATTGTGGAACTAAACCTGGGGATCAATAAGAAAGCAAATGTAGTGACAGATCCTTTTGGAAACATGTGAAAATAACACCAAGCAAATCCAAGACTGAGAAGGAAGAAAGTGACATTTCATCAATGTTCCCTTCCCAGTGAAGAACGTAGGATGTTTGATAACTCAATATGAAGAAATACAAGGTAAATATAAGATACAGACATCAGTTAGCAGCAATTAGTATTAATTGTATAATTTGGACTAAAAGTATTAGTGATCAGGGCCCTGCATTCAGGGACATGTGCTAATTCATCTGTCCAGCCAATAACCATGCTTCTCCAAAATTCTCTGCATTCACTCCTGAGCCATGAATAAATTTTCTGCAAAACTCATCCAGCTCTGAGTACCTTTCTGTACTTTAGTGAACAGAGACTTGAATAAGCTGAATCATCTCATTGTCACAGTAGCCTCAGCTATACAAGTGACCAAATCTGCCTTTTCTGTCCTCTCTAAACAGCCTGCACCCATCCGCAACCATACTCCAATTGTGCACACTGTCACTGACCGTCTTCATGTCTAATCACATTGCAGCCTTGCAACTGGCATGGAATTGCTGTTCTTCCTGCTTTTCCTGTTTGCTGCCCAAGCTCTGTGCAAATGTATGCACAAACATTTGAGGAAAGAATGCCCACAGAACCTTCTGGTGTCTTTCAATCTGTTTAATGTTTCATTGGCTGTACAGGGAGTATAGATCCATGTATTTGCTATATGAATGAACAGCAAGATATAGTAACTGCAAGGTCAGATAAACCTTAGCAATCTTTTCAGCAGCATCTCATATGAGCTCCAGGAAAGCAGCAAACTTCCTGGGATGATATGTAGTTATGGAAATTGGCAGCCTTTGTCCCATGGGGGAAGAAAACAACAAATAAAAATGAATCTATATTTTCTCAAAAGTCACATTTCTTCACTCATTCAGTGTTCCACAAACTCCAAATCATAGTGTTAGTGTTTAAACTTGGCTTAAAACTTAACTTTGCACAGGTTTAATTTTGCTTGTCTTTCATGTTTGCCCATCCATGAGGTCTGTGTCAGGGGCCACTGGAAGGTTTATCTTCAATTTTTGTTATACATAGATGCCAGGAGATGCTTTGGCACCTATTTTCTGATGCTACATTATGTTGGACTAGGTGGAGATTCAGAAAACCTTCTAAAGCTCTCTGCTTCACTCAGAGTGAAATTTACTCTTTCACTGAGCAAATTTCAGTCAAGGAGAATGTGGGATTTCGAACTTGAGTTCTACACATTTGCAAAATCCCAGTATGGACAGTGACTTTGATAATTCTGGATCTTATATTATTTTTTAAAGTACATTTGAAAATATTGCTGATACATACTTGCTTGGAAGGACAATCAGAAAAAAACCTCAAATATTTTGCCTTTACTAACTCCTTTAGCTGTCTAGAATCTGATATAATACAAAATAATGTAAAATATTTTGGAAAATAACTGAGGAACAAAACCAAAATGAAGTATTAGCTATTTGACTTAGACATACAGCTCTCAAAACACACCCTCGGAGTCTCCTGTTGCCTAAATGGTACAGTGCAGTCCACAGCCAACAACCAGCTGCATGTATACATGAGGCTGTACAACCTAAGAGGTCTGCTCTGAACAACTGTTAAATGTTTGTGTTATTTCTTATCTCCCACAGCACAGTCTACAGAGCTTTTAAAGGTGGATGTGAATGATACACAACACCTCTGTGGCCAGGAAAGAGAACAAGGCAAATGTAACCACATCTCACTCATATTTTTAATGCAACTCAAGGAGCTTAAGTTCCCCCCCAACCCCCAAAAAATCCAAACCCCTGTACCTGTCAGTGTGATGTCTACTACCACGTTTTCAGTAGTGGGATTTTTGAAGGGTATGATGACAGAAGAACACTGGCCAGTGCATGCACTTATGCTGCTTGGTTGCATCAGCTGAGGCGGAAGACCAGTTCCCGAAAGGTAAAATATCCACTCTTTAAGCTGTAGATTAAACATGTGTCATTATTTATTATTTGACAAGTCAGATCTATACATTTTAAGGCATTTTGCCTACTTCTTTCTTTTAGTGTTCTATGTCTCCATTCTGTTATAAGTGAACTGCTGCTTAATGCTTGTTTGCTTGCTTTCTTCTTCCCTTAAGCTGTTATATTACTCTAAATATTACTATCTGGAAATCTGGGAGATATTTACATCTCCTCTTTGCATTTAACTTCTGTGCTACTCTGAGCACAGAGTATTTAACTTCCATGGAGCTACTCAGAGCTTCCAGTGTGGTGAATGGAAAGGTGTAGGTAGTTGCAAGAAGGCAATTCAAAGCACATGTATTAGAACCTGAAAGTAAAGGAAGTGAGAAGTTCTCTTCAGAAGACAAATGAAGAAAGAAAATAATTATTTAATGGCATAGCAATAGAATCACACAAAAAGCTAAAATTGTTACTCCAAAGATAATAAAGAACATTAAACACTATACACAGAAGAATCAGGAATATTGGAAAGAACTAGTAGATATATAGAGTATTGCAGACCAGAAAAAAAAAGGAAAATATAATTAAATTGATGTGTAACATTTTTTTCAGGATGACAATAAAAATTGCCTGCCACACATTTACTCTTTTAAGGTTATAAAGAGTGATGTTACTAATGCCACTCAATATGGAACATTTGAAAGTGAATGAGCAGTAAAGGTGAATGGTAAATATAAAGACTCTACCATTAATTTAAGGAAAATATTTAATTGATGTTTAAAAAAGCAACATTGATATTGTTGTTTTTAAATAATAACAATACAGACTAAAATCTGAGGCTTATTATAAACTGCTCAAAGTGACCCTTTCATCTATTTTGTTCATTATTACTCAAAAAGGTATGCATCACAAAGAGAATAGAAAATAATAAATAAAATCAAAACATATTTGCATTATCTGAAAAACTGCATTTGCTTCTGCATAGCAGGTCTGAAAAAAAATAAGGAAAATCTGTAATAGACAGGGCTCAAAAATCTAGCACAAATCTCTTACAGTAAAAAGTGACTAATGTATTGCGACTTCTCAGCATAAACAGGGATAAAAAAATGGCACATCGTATGTCTTCAGAAAATAGCTCTGGACAGCAAAATTGCATGCCTGTATTACCATTTTATAAAGAAACATTCAATCCAACAGGAAAAAAGACATTTTAATCTTACTGGAAGAAATTTTCTTGTAAAAGTCATTGAAGGCTATGGGATTTTAATTTAAAAAAAAAGAGGGAGAACTGTTTATATACTGATGTAGAGATTACCCAATACTAAAAGTCAGAATATAAAAATAAAGCCTATGTTTTGTTTAGGATTTAGACAGTGATTTATATCACCCGGTTTGCAGGGACTTCTGCATTACTCAGACTAATAGAAATTTAAAAACTACCTCGCTTTTAAATTACATTTTATTTTGTTATTGTTGACTTATATGTGACCTATAACCTGTTTATGATTACAGATTCATGAGCAGGAAGGTAGCACCACCCACAATGCTGCTGCTGTACAGACTTTGAAGCAGCACAGAACTAACTCTTTGGTGAAGCACCATTGCTGGTAGTAGTCAACAAGAAACTGCCCAACAGTTGCCAAGCCAGCACGCTGTAGCATTTGTGTTCCTGACTCATGTACTTCCTTACCACATTGGTCTCAAGAATTTAAATGTAAATGAAAGGCTGAGCCCACTTTGCAGGCTTATGTTGAAGGAACACAGGTATGAGCATGCCGGAAGACCATGTTTTCAGAAAGCAGGATGGGTCAAGCTATTAGCGGTCTACACTGGCTTGTTATTCATACTTCGTGCTTGGTTACAAACACAGTAAAAAAAAAAAAAAAACCTTTTGCAGAAGTCTCAACACAGAAGTTATGAGGCAAAATTAGTCTAACAATGCTTTTCAGGCCCACTGTAAATCTGTGCGAAGCACCTTCTTCATAGCAAGTAATTTTACATTGAGGTACAACGCAAGGATGGGAGAAGTATACATGTTCATATTTTGTGCAGGTGCGCTGTAAAGATCAAGTCTGAGCTTTATTGCTGAAGGCTCAGACTCATGGTCTACAAACATTAAAGACTGCAGCTTCCACTGATTTTTTGTGGTTAACAAGCAGAACCATTTTGGACATGACTGTTTCAAGTGCTGAGCACCTTTAAAACAATAGACTGAAACTTTGTCAAACTGAGCAGCTAAAGAAGGAGCCAAACAAAATTAGCCATCCATCTACAAAGTAAAACAAGACAACAAAAAAAATATACAGATTATAGGACAGGCCTGCCATGCCTGACCTGCAGTTACTGTTCCTCGCTGACCCACTTTGTGATGGAGCTCAAGATCATGTATGCTCAGTGCAAGAAATCAAGAGGAAAAAAAAGATTAAAAATACCAGAATCCTAAGGCAAATAATACAAGATAGAATCTAATATCGGGCTCAGATGCTCTCTAATACTACTTACTACTATTAAATGCTCTACATTGCACCTGGATGCTAGCAATGTGGTAAAAGAATAGGATAATACAGATATGTTAGAATTCTGGGTCTTCTAACATATGTAATGTTCAAGCTGACCTTTCCGTTGTGCTGCCCCAACAAACTTAATTTGAGATTTTCACACTGATTAGAGCTAAACTCGGATACACTTTGTGAAGAACTCTCCATACAGCTTCAAACCAGAAACAAACGACGCAAGTAATAGCAGAGAGCAGTTTCTCTCAGTTCAGCAAAGAAGCGCAATCAGGAATAGTTAAGGCTTATGCCGTAAGCACTATTCATAACTGATTTCAGATTAGTCAGTTTTTCAGCTATCAGATGGCTTAAGTGTCCATTCAGATATATTTAATAAGAGAAATCAAGGGATGGAAATCAATGTCGGGTTGCGGGGGAGGAGGGGGGGCGCAACATAAATAGTTGTTTGAGGCATCCACTCCTGAGGAGAAACATTCTTCAAGTCTTCATTAAAAAGGGCAGTTATATCTGTGCAAATAATCACTGTGAGCTATCAGTATAACAACTAGCAAACTGGAATAGTCTGGGATTAACTTAGTAAGGACTGTAGCATTGAAAATGAATGAAAGCCTACAAAATTCAAAAAATTTAGGCATAAAAAGACCACTGACAAATTACTAAGGTTACACCAATATGTTGAAATTATTAAAGGGGTCTGGACAAAGCAGCTGGAAGGATGGGATACTGTCTAAAGTTCACTGCAGAAGAAATCTCGGAGATTTGCCATAACTTGAAAGGAGATACACTGGATTACAAGATGCAGGTGGCAGGGCTCAATTTGTCCCTGAAAGGTTTAAATGAATTATTGTGTTGCTTTATTGCTTCTGTATTTGGTGAATATTTTATTTTTTTCTTTTTTTTTTAAAACATAGATAAGGTTTCTGTGTACCATTAGAATCCAGATAAGATAAGGACATTCTGTCCTCTTGAACTGGCCTTGGATATATACTATTCATACGAGAATTGCTGTCTCCTTGTTTTCATCCTTAATAAATATTTCAGAAGAGAGATCTTGAAAATAAATTATGTGATAACACCACATACAAATAACCTGTCTGTTCAACATAATTTATCTGGAAAAAAAATTGCCACATCACTTCCTTCATTTGTTTTCTTCATATAAAAAAAATATTTGCTTTTGCAGTATTACTTAAAACACTACTGAAAACTCCTGGTAACATTTAGCTGGAGTAATTGACAGGTCAGTAGTCTACTAGGATGTCTGAAAGTCCAAAAAGAATAGAGAGGAAATTGCACAGAAAGCAAAGGACTTTTTCAAGTGTGTGACCTTCCAAAATTCAGATCAGATAGAAAATGAAACAATTTCATTTTATTTGGGGTTGGGAAAAACATCAAGAAATTTAATTTCAGAGGTGACAACGCTAAGAAGCACTGGTCTTCTGGTGTTAATAATTAATGACCAAGAAAGCTAAAATTATTCATTACTTATTCTAGCTCCTAGGCCATTACACCACATTTTCATACTGTAAATAGAATAAGTTCTGTTTAAATCTGAGGTTAAATCTGAACATCTTTGCATTTGCTCTTTCATTATGCATCCTGTTATTAAATTTCAACTTGACCCTCAGACTGAAACCCTTGCTTACACATCTATTAACAATATTATCTAATCTGAATTCCAAGTGTTGTGGGCAGCAAACATAGTGTCATACCTGTGAACATTTGAAGGTTATTGATGCCTTGTGATTGCTTCTTCCAAGGGCAGATGGACAGAACCACACGGGTACATCAGTGCTGGAATGGGGAGCAACAATCAGCTGTACAAATACAAGAAAGAAGCAAAGGAAAGAGAAGGAGAGGAAAATCAATTTTTTGGAGTCTGTTTCTGTTCTGTGCTTTGTATTGACAGTGTTGATGTTTATGTGATTAATGTGTTCCACCAGATGCATTCTCCCTTCTCAGCAAGCACAGGCTGCTAAAGCAGCAAGTGTGTTGCAGTAAACAATCCCAGTGGCAGTCCCTGCACATTCATTCCCCAGAAACTATAGAGCTGGTGTTACAGATTGCTCCAAGGACATGGACAGCCCCTCTCACAAATACTATTCAAACATGACTTTGGTGTCTGATCATATTGATGACACTAAAAGGTTATCATATTGCCCACTAAAGACATGATTCGGCTTATAACAGAAATATATGACAGATTTTAATAAACTAGTGCTTTGTCTCTCTTACATGTACCTTTATCTAAACTAACACTGTAAATGATAGTGCTAGTTTTCTCTTCATCTGAAGTATACTACTTGAGTCTCAATTGCATGGGGAAAAGTAAAGTAGCTGGCTACAATGGAGTCATAAATATTTTTAAGAACTAGAAAAGTAGTGAAAGAATAAAATTATGAACAATAAAAATGCCAATACATTGAGAGAATGATTAGCTAGAATCATTGAATACGCAATTACTGTGTCTATTCTTTTAATTAAAAAGTACTGGGCTTTTAATATCATACATGTTTAAATAATGCTTGCAAGTAAGAAGATATAAAAAGATAATTGATTTGAATTATGGACACTCAAGTTGTATTTTATAAAATGAATGTAATTTACAACTACTAAAGGTCAAAACTACACCCTACAACAGCTGGCACTGACAAGCCCATTTCTAAAGGAAATGTCAGCCCGGGAAGCATGGGCTGCTAACAGGCAATGAACAGGAGTTATTAAAACATTCAGTTTTGTTTACTACATTTAATGGTTCCAAGATGTCTGACTGCACCAACAAGCCCTGCAACTTCTTCCTTCTCCAGGGGTTTGGCTGTCTGTGCTCTGATACGGTGCTTGGGTCAGGACTGAGGAAGGCTTGAGCTCATGGCACAGCAACGCAGGAACATCCACCAGTAGCCCTGACTCACCACACCCAGAGACAGTGAGCAGAGACATGACAAGGACATGGATGGGGACCCACTGCAGCATCAGGACCACTGGCCATGGCCACAGTGCTGAGGCCAAACTGGAGACCCGAGAGGGTGAAGCAGGGACAGACGTCCACTCCCAGCCCAGGGCACAGGGCCCCGATGAGGCTTATGTTGCTTTTCCTCACTGCCCCATGGCTTTCCCTGCCATTTCAGAGCTGGACCTGGCTATCCTGGTCCTGCCAGTCATCTTCTGGGTCTGTTTATAGGGTACTAGCACAATTACAGGATGCTGGTGTAGCTTGAACAACAGATATTCCTATTGATGGCAGTGGCAGCTAGATTGAGCGAAGAGAGGACAGAGCTCAGATGTGGTCAATTAATGCACAAAACTGGAAATGTTATTCTTCTCTTTTGGGGGGCAAGTTTTAAAATAATTTAGCAAAATATTCCCATTAACAGTTTATTGTTTTGAAGACATTAACCGTCTTGTCTATTAAGTGGTGGTATCGTATTTTTCAAACTTTACAAATTTAATTTTACAGTTTCCACTGCATGACAAAAAACATTTCCAGAAGGAGAAGTAGGTGGGTCTTACGCACAGAACATGCGGCTCATCACTCTGGGCCCACTTCCACCCGGCTGTTACACCGCCTGCACCTCCCAGACGGAAAGCACAGCACTGCTGTGTCCCCCACACTTCACAATCTCCTAAATCCTGTAGGTGAGCAACAACTTGAAAGCACATTTGCCAACAGCAGTCAACTGCCACCATCCCACACTTGTCACCTTTGCAGGGCTTCTGTATTAGCCAGAATAACAGACCTCAGGGAGCATCAACTCCCACAAACCACCTCCCTCACCATCTGCCCCACTGCCCAGAGTTCATTTAGCTGTTCATCATCTAAAAGGAGCCTGAACAGCTCATTTCTCAGTGAGTTCTTGGGCATGCTCAGTATCCAGAGGCCTTTTTTAAAGATTTTTTTACTTTTATCTGCAGTCTAGGTCCTACCTACTTCGTCCAAACCAGCCAGCCTCATTTATCAAACGAAGACTTAAAAATGGAGAAAGAACCTTAATGATTACCCCCTCCCAAATACTTTTGAATGAAATGACAAAGCAAGGTAAAGACAGGTTGTCACACCATAAGAATATATTATTAAATTAAACTACGTTTTAAAAATTTTTAGTAATTTCACAGAGACCTACATTATTTGGAATAATAACACTCCCATAAGGATGAAAACAGACTGGAATTCCATTTCCAATAAGCATTACTTGACATATTATCATTACACAGAAAATGCACTGGCATAATGAATCTAAATAATCAACACAGAGGTATGATAATACAACAGGCTGCCTGCTCTGAAAGCAGAATTTATTTTTTTTTACATTATAGATGTGTTTTAAAAAATTAATTTTGTATTACACAGTATTATGTTCTACTGTATCCAGAAAGTAATTTGTTTTAAATAAAGAGTTGGGTAGAAAAAAAAAGAACTTACTTTCTACTGAAAACCAAATAATAAATTGCTTTAAAAACTAGAATTGAGAAATAATGTTAATAATATATTTAAAGAAGGTCATACTTTGGCACAATCATTCTATAAAATATACTGAAGTTAACCTGTCCCCTGCCTTTCATTTTCTTCACATAAACAAGTGTCTTCTAAGACACTCATGTGAAAGGGAACCTGTATCATTACTCTTCCTAAGATCTCAGAAATAACTCTTCAAATACAGAAACTGAATCGGAAGAAGACTGAGGAACTATACATGCATTATTCCTGTTACAAATCCAACAAAGGAGGGAATTTTTTTGTTAAATCTAAAAATTTATTCTCTACTTTGTACAAAACAATACTCTCCATCATTAACAAACTAATAAAGCTTGGACTCAGAGACTTTGAGACTGCACTCCTCTCTGCCAGTCCTTCTTTATTGTTATTTTTCCTCCAAAAAAAATCTGTGTTTCTTAGCTGATAAGGATGGAAGACAGCTTCATGAAAACGTTTTAGTCCAGTTATAAGTCAGGAGAACAGCAAGCTGAAGATTTACAGGGAAAGTATGTTTCTTTTTGGCAATATAGATGATCCCATTTGTAAGAGCTTTTTGTACATTTAAGTTACATCATAAATATATATGTGTATAAATATAATACACATACATGTGAAATCTGTCCCTGTATTTATACAGAGGGAAAGAAGAAAGTTGGGGAACATAGCATTACTGATGATTGAGAATTTTAATCTGTTAAATGCTGAACGTGAATCTTTCTCCACTAGAGATAAAGCAAGCTGTGGTTAGGAAAGAAAATTACTGCAGTTAGTGCTGAATGTGTCTTTTCCTAAGCAATGTAACGCAGTTATTGGTGATATGTGAATCTCTGGTGACAAATTAGGTAAGCTGAAAGGAGATGATTTTTTTTTTTTTAATTTCCTGGACAAGGTAACATGCAATCTCCAGGAGTCAAAAGTCACTGTAATTAGATCTAATCGACTTCTGTGCCAATGACCTAAACATAACACATATAATGCTCCTAAATGATTAATGCAGTTTGCATCCATTATGTTTCTTAGCTCCTATTCAAATATCAATTGATTAAATGGTTAGTAATAACACTTGCTAAGTTTTAACATTATGTCTGAAGATGTGCTAATATGCATTACATAAAAGACAGACTAAAATAAACACTTCACATTTTATACTTTAATGTAATACTAAGTATGCAAAATATTGGGCAGTTCAGTAAATAAGTGTGATCGCCTTTAACTGTTATGTTTAGAGCCCCTTTTGAGAATGTTTGGACTTTTACTGCTATATTTGAAGCTGAAAGCCATTTAGTTTCTGAAAGCTGAAAACGCACATATTATGAATTTATAGTATTGCTCTGTTTTCCCCATACAACCCATTTTCTACCTTCTCAGCTTTATTTTAGTATCTTATTACAATATTCCTTTCCCCTCCCTCTGACCCGTATACCAATTTGCACAAATAAAGCAGCTCTGGCATATGTCTTCCTTGTATTATCTTCCTACTGTCCAGAAAAGGTGCAACTGCCATCTCTTTCCTGTCTCCAACAGGTTTCATAATTTTGTTTTTTTTCACATTTAAGTTTCAATATTCATATCCTAATAAGAAGTCCCTCTAACCCCTTGCATCAGAGTTTCCATGTATCTGTCCTCCCTCTTCTCATCTACCCATCATAAAAAAAACCACATATTTAATAGTATTAATTGTTAATAACATCCAAAGAGCTCTTTGTAGGACCTGTGCTGTTAACTAGTAATCAGTAGTCAATAACAAAAATTTTTCAGAATTCTGACCATCTAGAACTCTGGCCAATATTCCTACAGACTTACACTAACATTTTATCTACTTACCTAAATATTTACGTAGATATCTTGTTGATTCTTAGAGACTTGTGAAGCTTCTAATACAGCTGCTTTGTTTACAACTTCTCCTTCTAATATCTGCTGAATATTACTGCCAATCAACACTGCAGTCCTTCTGAAAATCATTCCACAAAGCAGTCCAGGGAAAAAAAATCTACATTTCACCTTGCATTGTTTTTCAAGTGTATTTGTTTTCATCCTTAAGCTATAAAATCTCTGGAATACACATTTATAATGCCTTTGATTCTGGAGACTATGTTGTGTATTCTGAATCCGCAGTGTGATACACAGTTCAATATGTTTTGAAAAGAGGGCTCATTTGTACACTTTTGTGAAAGTACAGAAATCTTACTTACGGGGTGCTTTGGATCGGTCTCAGTTGAAAAATTGCTAGGATTGCTGTTAACAATTTCTAGCTCCAGAGTTTCATGTGTAGGATTAGAGAGAGGTATACATAGACAAGCCGATCTGCAAAACATACATATATGCAATTATTATTAATTATTAAGCTTCTTCCATTGCGTTTTATTATTCATCACATCTTTTCTTTTTTGAAAAATGAGTACTTTTAAAAATAAGAATTATGTTTTATTGCATTAGTATTCTTGCACTAGTATGGACACATATTTAATAGCAGTTATTTATATCATTAATAATTACTAATAACAGTAAAAAATGGTAACAATAACCTAATACTTCTAATACTTGGGTCACTTGAAAGGGCAGAATTTGTCTCACTGTAACTAACCTCCTGAGAACTGAAGTAAAGTTAGTTAGTTAAAGGGACTCTCTAGCTCTCTTAATACTCAACAAGGAGAGAAACATTTTTGGGGAGAATTTGTCCTAATATAGATCAGTAAGATCTGGAATCACTTTTCACTATCTATAGTAGGAGCCTAGACTTAATTCCTTAAACTTGATGCCTAACGTAAATAGGAAGATATAGAAATTAATCCTAGCGTCTCTGATAGCAGAGCTTCACATTAATTCATAGGCTCCAATTTGCAGATTTTTGTCTCATATTTCTTTCCTTACTTTCTGTAGATCTAACTTTGGAATAAAACAGTTTAGTCAAATATATAATTCAGAGTGGCACGGTCAACAAAAAAATCTGGTTCCAAAAAGTAAAATAATTTTAAGTATGTCTTATTATTCTGTAGTCTACCCATGGACTCATACTCTGCCTCAGAGTACTGAACAGAAATTAAAGGTAATCAGACAAATAATAGCTGTAACTCCTTTTTGTCTAAGCAATGCTTTACAGAAGCTTGTTATTAAGTGGTGTTGACAATATTTTTTGATTTATTGCCACTAGAAAACAATTCTTGATCATCTTGTAACCTTGATATCTGAAAACAAACCTAGAGTTCCACACCAGTCATTTAAATGGAGGCTCTGCCTGCTTTTCTCCTCTTTCTTCCTCTGCATTAACCTAAAATCTGTTTTATTTTGTACAATTGTTGCATTGTTCATTATAACATAATGGTAAATCATTGTGTTGCACAATGTAAATCACATATTTTATTGAGTATTGTTGCTGTCCCAGAACAAAGATTGGAGTATGCTGATTGCCTAAATGTTATGCTTTAAACCAGCTGTCACTCATTTTACAAACTCTCCTTCTTTATTTTCTCATTAAAGAATAAACAAACACAAGATACCTTCAACAGGAAGCACAATTTTCAAAATAATTCATAAGGGTCCCAAAATTTCCTCTATTCTGATGAAAATAATATATTATTTGCCTTTAACAAAGATATATGGCCATAAATCACATTCTTGTTATAACACCAAGGGACAGAGAAAGGAGATTCAAGGTGCAACAGTGAGAGCAGTAAATAAGAAAAGTTCGAAAAATGAGATTTATATATTGGTTTTGCTGTAGTTTATCTACCTAATAGATATTCCCTCTAGTCAAAGCTATGGCAGGTCAACTGGCAGATTGCTCCACATATTTATCCTCTGGAAAAAAATTATTCAGTTAATGATAGATAAATCACAAAAGAAAAAGAAAATATAAACCCCAACATTCAGAAGAGAAGGTGTTTCAGTCACGCTTTACAATTGTAACTTCAGGCCCTAAAACTTGTGTGCCAGTGGGCTGCTTCCAACATATGCAGTGATACAAATTCACAGCAGCTGAGTGGCAGATTTGCTTTTGCTTAACACTATCAAAGCACTGTATCACTGAGGTCTCAACAGCAGAGAGTAGAGAATTACCAGGACACTTTCACATAAGAGCTTCAGATTTGCTTGATAATTCCATTTTTACACATTTGCCATCTCTAGCCTTTACTTTTTCATCTAGTTGCTTTCGTACGTAATACTTTGTCAAAGAGAAAACTGTGTTGGAATATCTGAAATTTCAGTAAGCAACTATTTGACTGTTAGAGGTTCTTCAAGTGATAAAATCCATTGAGAACCTCTGCCAGCACACACAGATTGACTACCATAGTTATGCCAAAAAAAAAGTTGTCCCATATGACAGTAAATTCAAGAGCACTGGGAACACCATTTGATTGACTCATCTTTGAAGACTCCACTATGGAGCCCATAACAGGATGGATCGATGAAGACGGAAAACATCAAGGAGAAGGTTTCCTTGCTTAGAGGCATATGTTAAAGGATGTGTTAAATCTACCTTGACAGAAACAAAGAACAGATCTGACTGTGATAAACACATAATGTTAGGGTATCTGAAGAAGGATTAAAAGATAAACTGTTAGAATCTGTTCTTTTCTCTTTCAAGAATTGGTTAGAAATTGATTTTAAGTGTATCAATTGATTCTTGTCTCCTAATCCATTTTCAAGTAATGTTTCAAGGACACGAATTTTTAAATTTTTCAGGTTGATAGCAAAAAGAATGCAGTGAGGACATAATGAAGAATATTATTTTTAGAAGGATATCACATATGATAACCTTCCACAATCAAGGAAAAGGTTGTAGAACGGAAGTGAGTCTCTTAAAGAATTAAAAAGCTTCACCAATTAGAAATGCTTCAAACATTTACAGTTGATGTTTCTGGGAACATAGCAAGGAAGTACACCCATTCAAAACAAAACAAATTGACACCTTTGTTAGACAACACATAAATGTCTGCCTGCATAGCTTCTACATATTGAACATACATTAATGCAGCAAATTTACTTGGACTTTCTCATCATTTCAGCAGTAGAGCAATTCTCAGTAAATTAATTGCAATATCAATGTCATCACCGATTGCCATTGTCCAAAATTTTGCACTTCAAGAAGAGGACAATATGCTGATGATACAAGAGAAATATATTTATGGAAAAAATAAGATCATTGAAGGAAATAACTGAACAAATTGTGGGAGACTTTATGAAACCAAGAATATGGCAGATAATGCAAATAAGAAAAGGAAGTTTGTCAGTTTTGTTATACTGTTCTCTTCATATACAGATATATGAAATAGACTACTGTTAATTTCCTGGAATAGATTATGGTTCTTGCTGCTGTTGTTAATAACTAAGCTAATTAATACTTCTTTGTTCTACTATCTCCCCTCATCTGTAGATGAGTTCATTTACACATGTATAGAAATCACAACATGCATCTACTTGTAAAGTGAAAAGAAATCTCCTTTGAAAACATAATACATGAAATTCAATGAATTTTAGATAATATTTTTGGCAGCCAAGTGTTGTAGTTAATGGGGCTAATCCTTTCCAATGCACATTTTATTTGCCGCAGGAAAGGATGACTGGCCATTTTCAGCCAGACCACTCGTGCATGTAGTTCACAGGTAGTGTATGCTAGAGAAAATTATGAATGGCAGATAGTCTGAATGAAAAGGTTTAAGTTATTTTGAACTCCTAATGGTGTCAGCTTACACAGTAGAGAAAAAAAAACTAAGTCCAGTTAGCCAGAATTTTAAAGTAAAAACCAGGAAACAGACAGCCTTACTGATTTTCTTAAAAAAAAACCCAGAGTAACAAAGTTATTGCCAGTTAACTATGGTCTCTGCATCATATATGAACAGCAGAATATATTCATTCACAAAAATTTCATCAGGTAAAATTCCATGTACTCTCTAACAGTGTTTTTTGCTCATTCTGTAATATATATTAATTATAGATTTAGTCAAGGATAAGATACACAGAAGTAAGTGGAATTTAGCACTCAGAAGAGCAGCGTGTCCACAGAACCTACTACTAAGCAGAGGTAATAGGTCTGAGAGTACTACTGATATTCTGGCATTCTTGAAAGTCTCATCCTAGAAGTTTTGACTTCTGTCTTGAAAGTCAGAACTGAAAATTATGCTATTGAAATGCAAGATGGAAATTTGTTGAAGGAAGACAAGAATTGGGTTCATTTCTCTGCTCCAAGTAGCCCATTTTCTTTATGCTTGCAGTGTTCCAACCATGTCTACCACCAGGTTCTGCAGGACAGAAGTTATATTACTTTGCCATTTCTTGAGAGATTAAAACTGGTACACAAGCATTTGTGAAGCACGACTGTCATATATATTGCTAGTTCAAAAAGAGAAAAGAAACAGAAAATAAAACAAACCTGCAGAATTCTGTAAAATGGATCTTTATCATTACATTCTGCAGTATTTTCAGAGTGATTTCTATATAAAGACTTCAGAAGGAGTCTACCTATAGGCTACAATTCCATTTCAATTGTTTTTCTACAAGGAGAATCTCACCTATCTACATATATATCTAGGAAAATTATCTTCCAACTACTATAGTACATATAAAGCACTGTTCTGACTTTTTGATGTAAACTCTTTGTATGTTTTCCATGACACTTCAAACCAGTGACCAGGTTTAGCATGATGAACTACATACTTACTTTCCAAGCTCACATTCTATTTCAGGCAGAGTAGTTGGCAATGGTTTCTCTACATCGAACTTCAGTTCATACCAAAACTCTCCAACAATATCTGACAGGAATATGACACTGAAAACAGGTACATAAATTTAATATGACACAGCTTTTGTGCAGATGATTAAAAATGTACAGATTAAAAGTCAGGAAAAAAAAAAAAGGGTTCAACACAGTAAGCTCTTTAATTACCTCCCAGTTTTCCTGTAACACTTCTTGCTGGTGTCTGAATTCAGCTACCAAAACTAATAATATTTAGAATTACTGATGCAACAAAATCTCTTCTTCATCTTTCTTAAGTTTTAGCATAAAAAGTTGTTTGGGTTTTTTTTTTTGTTTGGTTGTTTGTTTGGTTTTTTTTCAAAAATACAATTCAAAATAATTTCAACTGCTAACTTACAAGAATAAGCTTTAATTTTATTTCAATGTCACTGTATTTTCTTTCCAGACATTTTGAACTGAAAGGAGAAAAAAAAATAGAAATAGTATTCACTGATTTTAAAAAGGAAAACCTCTTCAAATTTAGTGATAAAATGTGAGGAATAGACATAGACACAGTTATAAGAGCATGACAAAGAGATATGTTTCAAAGGAATATTCAATATATTGTTTTGATATACAATCAAATGTTGTCATGACTGAAAATTGCTTGCTGCTAGGCGAGATATGTATAGTATATTCCTTTGACAGACATTCTAACAAATTCCTCTCCTATTGTAGATGTCTTTTTCTATTTTGGGGGTTTTTGAGTAGCAGAGTCATAATACCATTAAACCACAGCACTGTAAGCATATAAAAACTTACATGAAATGCACTGTGCAAACCCATGACCCACTAAGGGTCAGCTGTTGTTATAAATGATAGATAACTATGTCTGTTCCATTACTTTATGTTTTCTGACTATCCTCTGTGCAAACAGTGCCTTTAAAGTGACTATAAAACAACTTAGGAAAGAATCATCCATTTGAAAAGGTACGCTGGCCACAAACACTTTCATAACACTTCTTCCCAGCTGCTACCATAGCTAAGGAAACAGAGCATGGCTTCAGAAAAAACCTAATACTGTGGATGCTATGTGGAATTACCTCTGTCCAGCTGTATTTGTCATCCTTGGAGCTATTGCAATTTAAAGCAGCTATTAGACAGCTTTCTAGTATAGCACTGCGTAATTGTACTGAATATGTACTGGTGTGTCTTACGACATCTTTGCATATATACTCCCCTAAGTTCTAGCCTACCCATAGGCTGATCCCAACGTTTTACCAGTTAAAATAAACCTTTATTTTCTTATTTGGAAATTTTGCACTTGAAAAATACCAGAAATATTATCTGTTGTGAAAAAAATTATGTCTATTCTAATTCACAGCTTCAGAATGCATAATTTCTACAAATTTCCACAGAAAAAAAATATTTACTCGAGTGATAACAGTATTTATTTTTATTTTAAAAGTATTGCTTGAAAGCTATATTGTACAATGACACCTGCCATTATTCCAGTCTTCAGAAAAATCAATACAAACAAATTGAACAAAACTTTGAAATGCATGGATTTTGGCTTTGTAAACATTGGGTCTTTGAACACAGGTCATCTGTCTCTACCCTCCTCATAAACTACTACACCCCCCCCCCGTCCTCCCCCCTTCCCCATATTTTTGCTGGTCAATTGATATCATTGAAAAATAGGCAATTGTTTTTCATTCAACCCTTCAACTAAATAATGCTTTGCTAATCAAATTCCAGGAAAATAAGTTTTGCAATTCTGCATTCTTCAGTTACTTGCTGAACTGGTTTGGCTGAAATGAAGACCAAGAGGTCATCTGTTTTCGTATTGCTGATTACCATACCTGCACAGTTTTGTTTGGATTTCCAATGTAATGAAAAAAATCGTCATTTAAAACCTCTCCATATTAATTTAGTAGATCATTGTTAATTAATAGAAGATTAATTAATGAAGCTAAATGTATTTATGTGAAGACTGTTAAAGAGTTCTTCACCTAGTTTTAGTTACGTTATTATAATTTTTTTTTCCTTCTCAGAAGAAAAATGAAAACATGTTATTCCTTTTACGGAACTTACAAATTTACAAAACTAACAATTCATCTGAAGTTTTCAGATGAGACTTCTAATAATAAGTAAATATCTAAAACATTGTTCACTGAATTCTAGTGAACTAGAATAATTAGGAGTTATTCTACTAGCTGTCAGTTAGGTTTTTCCCCTCAGAAGGAAGGTACCGTTTGGGATATAATATATTAAAAGTTGGAAATTTTTTTTCAATTCCATTTATTACCTTTCGTGTGTTTTTTAGGATGGCATCTACATCAAGTGATTGAAGTTTCAGTGAAAGTAGTTCACTTACTAGCACAAGAGCCACAACCACAAGTATCAAAACTCTGCAACTTACCTTCCATCTGAAGGGCCAACAACAGCTGGGGAAAACTGTACTTGATACAAAAATGTTTCTTTGGGCCCGAGAGTCAAATCTTTTTGTCCACAAAGTGACTGATTCTCCAGCACCACACTCAGTTGGAGAAATTTATCTGCAGGATTAGTGATGGGAATATGAATTCCAACAGTATCCTAGAAAAAAACAAAACAAACCAAAACAAACAGAATATTAATTATGAACCACTACATATAAAAGATCTTTCTTTAAGATGCTTACTTGTAATTTACACTTACATGTACACAAGCTGTATCTTTGTTTGATTTGTGAACTAGCCCAGAAAAAGATAGGCTGTAGCAAGAGACATTTCAGCCAGTCTTAAAATTGTAAACTCCTTAATTCCATAAATAAGGAAGAGTTCAAGTCTTCTTGGCCAGTCTGCATTCTAACAAGCTACTCTACCTTCCAAGATATGGTGGAGGCTTGCCAAAATATGCCTTGCAGGCAGATCTGCTGTATTCCCAACCAGGTAAACCCTCCAAGCCATCTCCCAACAGCTAAGCACACGCAGTTGAAGATGTCCATTTTGCAAACTAGCAAATGGTTCACCACCACAGTAAACATTCTCTCTCTCATTCCTTTTTGCCATTTCCCTTACTAGTGGTTCTCGTATCTTTCTGTTTAAAGTCTATGAATGCTTTAGGCAAGAACCATCTTTTCTTGACCATCTGGGAAATATGCTATTAAAGATGCATATTAAATTCCTGTTATTAAAATAAAAGGGAGCCAAATTATGGCCTGATTAGATATGAGCAGGAATTGGGCAAAGGCAGCTCCCTCCGCACAGCTCCTACATCACATTCCTGAGCAGCCCTTGAAACACTGCCATATTTCAGCAATGTTCCAGTGACCCCCTTCTTAGCTGTAAGGTTAAAAACAGTGTAAATCCATCTTATGTACCCTATGTTTGTAAATATCAATATACTTCATGAAATAAAACACTATAAAGAGACAGAAAGGAAGGAAGTCCACCATCACAATTCAGGATGTATACGTGTAGTTTAAAATATATACGTTCTATTCATATATGTTCATCCATATAAGACATGCAAAATCCAAAACCAAATATATGTATTTATTTCTCTATATCTATATTTATCTTGATCCCTATTTCAGTTTCTTTCCTTTGCTCTAATCAAGCGGTTTCTTTCAAAATGCAGCGGGTTTTATTTTAAATATATGGTGATTTTGCCATATACATTTTTGTAAAAAGTAAATAACTTAAATTGCAATATGAAAGGAGAAAAAGATAAAATGTCTATTAAAATTAATAATACAGTAAAAACTGATAATGAAATACTTTACAGCCCCCTGCACAGCTGCCTCATTCTGCTTTGAGCCTGCCTATGATCTGGTAGATTTTTATATATTTACATTTCTAGAAAATGACATTAGAACACACATAAAAGACATTTAATGTGCGACAGATGGCAAGATTACAACAACAATTTAAATCATTGAAGTGCCTTGCATCAGTAAGATGGGATTTAAATTTGCCATAAAATATTTTAAAGTTCAGATTAATAATTTTTATCGGTGTAAACAAATTTCTAATTGTACCTACCATTTTCTTGCTAAAAGCTTCATAACAATTTTATAGTAAAACATCCACATGCTGTGTTGAAGAAATACTCTTACAGTAAAAAGGAAATATTGGACTGCTTATTTAGGAAAAAAGCAGCAACCATCAAAGAAATATTTTTAACATGGTACAGAAAGCAGATTTTATATTACCTACATTAGCTTAATGTAAAACAATGTTCTCTTGCCAGTATAAAATGAAAGTCTAAGATTATATATTTCCCTGGAATTTCCCAGGAAATTTCCCTTGAATTTCTGTAAATGTTCCAAAGATACGCTATTTCACAGATAGTAATAAGAGCAGATATAGATTTATCAACAGAATGTACATATATAGTACATTTCTAGGCCTTAATGGATTGTTATGGAGGCATAATACTTGGATAAACAACAAAATGCCCATGCAATTGCTAAAAGTATTATTTTTCCTTAAAATACCTTTTTATAAGAAAGAATACAAAGGAGTAACATCATAGGCAAGTTCCAAACACATTTATAGTCATTAATTTAGATCCGCATTTCACTGTTGTGTTCTTTTATAAACATTTTCACAGAGGAAAAAATGTAAAAGTTGAAAAAAGAAGAGAAATAATCTCATTTCTCAAACTGCATCTTGTATCAAGATTGACGGTGCCCAGGATAGAACCATTATGGAGCAATATGTCATGTTTTAATTCCTTTAGAACTTGCTGTGATCCACTTCTTGTCTAGTGCAGTTCATTTAAAATGATCTAACATAAGGTAACATAAAATGAAATGTAAATATGAGATAACATTTATTCTCTGTGGAAACTGAAAAAAAAAAGAATGTACTGCTTATGCTTTATCCTACACTAATAGCCTGAGCCTATGTATAGGTGTAATACTCTGTTATCAAGATTTTGCTTCAGAAGATGCTGACCATCATCAACTGATCTTTTGTGATATTAGAGCTGTTTGCTGAAATATTTTCCTAACATTTTATATCAAAAATTTTCTCATCATCTCATTCTTTATGTCCTTCTTTTAGCAACCGGGCTTAGAGGATTTAAATCCATAATATGTCATTTTATATTTTATTAATTTATACACTGCACTGAACTATCGACTAATCCTCCTCTAACTTCCACAAGGTACCTTATAGGAAGATGGAAGCGTTCTAAAATTACTGTGTATAACACTTCTCTCTGTTCAAACTTCAGTAATAATCCTATTCTAACCATCATCAGGCGTCAATAAAAGGACTATCTGTCAAAAGTTTCTACGAGACTAACTACACTTCTTAATTCTTTAGAACAATTGTTTTCAATTAAAATCTAGTTTCATTAAGGAGATGACATTCACTCTGCATTTGTTTGCAGCTTTTCCAGTCCATGGACCTGGAGGAGAAGGCATTTGTACTTGCTCATGAGCTTGCAAGGTTACTACTATAAAAGGAATTTTTCAAGTCAGGTAAGTGGTAAGAAAGTTATTTTGATAGGCCAGAGAGATAATGCAGCAGAAATTCTTCTCTTTATAGGTCCTTGTTCAAATAATTGTTCTTCTAGACTGACAAGTAACAAGTGCCTCCTTCTTTCTCTGTGCTGCACCTGATGACAAACAGGAATGTTGCTTATTCAAAGATTGAACTTGCAATGGTGGCAATATTCTTGAAAAAATACATCTTGGCCTTCTGTCTTCTGTAGGCTCAAAATGATTAGAGCTTTCAATATCACAATCAATGTGTCTATATGTCAGTAGTAGGAGTTAAGCTAGAGTCTCCTGTTGTATCCTCATTATTATTCATTTCTGTTTCTTGGAACAAAAGAATCTCAAGTGAGTTGATCAGCAGAGTTGATGACAGAGTTTCAGGGCCGTGCTGAACATAGTTTTAGAAATCAGAGCTGGCTTTTGAACTGCTTGATGCAACATTTCTCCAACACGCACCTCACCTCACCACTTCTCTGCACACTCACTTCTAATCCAGACCCACATGCCCGCACTCAGCTGAGCCTTTCTTGCATTGATCATTCAGACACATGGAAATCCTATCCTCCTGTCCTGAGGGAGTAAGTCCTTCCAGCATTCTAGTCACTCGTAACAGAGAAGATCTTTGTGAAGTGAACCACTTTCCTCACCACAAAAGCCGTATTTTTTCCCCCTCCTTTCTGTCATGTGACATTATTGCAAGGATAACTGTCTCCTTTTCATTCTCTGACAACAGAGAATCATGGTATTGCTATTATCTTGACACTGTATTTTCCTATTTTACTTCACATACTTTTTCTTACAAAATATCAGCTTGCAAAAATGCACCAACTGTTCATCAACAGTTTAGTCTTTATTAGAACAGCAAATTGAACTTCTCGAAATCTATCACTAAACACCTTAAGCAAATTACATATTTGTAAAACTTGCTTAGTAAGGAACCCATTCTTATCACTACTACAGTACAAGAAACTAACTACAAGAAAAAAAAATGTGCACAGGACATTTAATATCAGAGGCTAACAGTACAAAGAGTTTCAGGTCTAAAGTTATGTATAAATTTACATATTAAAATCACAGTGAATTAGCTGAAATCTTCATTAGCACCTAAGTAATAATGCCCTAAAACACAATACAGAGATGATTGGTTCATAAGTTATTACAACAATTCTAAGCTCATCAACTAAAATATACTACACTTTTAACCTCTTAATAGGAACTGGACATTGTACCAAGCAAACAAACTGGGAAACCAATGTTTTGCAATAGATAATTGCTAAAATGTGATTAAAGCTATCTATGATGTCCTCAGCTCGACCAAAAGAAACCCTGCACATTGAGAAACCCACACCAAAGTAACATTACAATAATTTGTAATACATATAGGGAAAACTAATGAACTAAATAATATGCACATATTTGGACCTCCATGCACCCTAGTTTTGTCCATCTGTATAATGTTTCTGGTTTGGTATAGATAGATAGAAGCTGTAGCAAAGATCAACTGAATTAAAAGATAAATGCTATATTAAGATAATTATAAAATACATAACTGACAAGGGGATACAGACTGACTTAAAGTCAAATTAATATCCCCAATTCCCATAACTGTTGCAGTAAGGGCACGGACTCCGTGGATGGTGTTCTGGAGACCTCTATTCTCCGTCCGCATCAATCTTTTATAACTTTTCTAAGTTACACACAAAGTGCACGCACCTAAACATCTAATTGGATTGGCCACAATATCCTGTTCACACGCCTTAAGCTTCATTGGATTGGGTATTGACTTTTAGTTGTCTTTACCATTTTTACCTTTGGCATTTCTTTATCTTGTTCTAGTTGCTGGTTTTTGTTATTGAGCAAGTGGTGCTCAAGGACATAGCTCAAATTCCTTAATATCAGGCAGCTGTACTACACTCTCTGTTCCCACACATAACTGAGGAATAATAATAACTAGGCTTACATCTTAATGAATATTCCTTTGCATTTGAAACCAAGGCCAACTCTGAGTCAATGTATAGGGAAGCTCAACAATTCCCCATCCTCCTGAGAGCACAGGCAGATTTCCTTTTCAGATCCAGCAATGTGAAATGAAGAAGTTATCAATTACAACTACTTTTTGCCAATTTCTGTACTGAAGGTTGGCACTTTCAGTAATCCACTCAGTTGCCTAAGCCACCATGTACAGTAACATGGCTTATAAAAGCTGAATCAGGTTAGAGAGCACTACTAAAAAAATATAACATTAGGTTAATCCTTTCCATTACCACAGCCAATCTGGAAGGAGATATCTGGCACCGCATTAATGTAACAAAGGACCAAATTAATCTTCAGAGGATTTTATAAGAAAATCATTTACATCTACTTTGTCAACAACAGTTTTTGAAAGTATGATTCAGCATCTGACAGTTTTCAATACAGTTCCTATTCATCATCCTTACAGGTCACTTTGCTGTACAGATACATGTGATATACGAGATGCCAATTATGGAAAAGATTTGAATCAAATCAATAGATGTATTTACAGTCCTTGTTCCACAGGTCTATTTTGGATGACTGACATTTCAGTAAATCCAGGCTGCATGTCTCAAAACCAGACATTTCTGTGTTTTTTTCAGAATCTCCTGCCTCCTTCACAGACTGTCATATTTACAATGCCGGAACAATATATTTAAGGTCAGTATCATTCAATAAAAACACTAGAAAGTGCAACATTTCTAAGTTAGAAATGTACTGCTCTTAGATAATAAAGTCAAGCGAGCTATCTGTTACTACTGCATTTTCAGAGAGTCAGCAATGTCTCATAGAAAAGCAATGGCAATTCTTCTTCAAGCATGCCATGACACAGAAATACTTGCCCAAAATCTGCCTCAGAATAGTAACAATCATCATTTGTAACCAGTCCTTTCTTTCAGAGTGTCAAGGAAATGTAAAATCTAGGATGCTTTCAGTTTCCAAACAGTTTCTCGTCTATCAGGTAGACAATTAGCAAAACCTGTCTTTTTCAATCATTTCTTGCATATCTAGACTAAATATTACATCTTCTGAATGTCAGTCAAGTTAAGTATTCAAGCAAATCTTTGTCACTTTAGCAAAGAAGTGCACTATTATCCCTGGACTTTTAATGCATACAGAACCATAAAGGTTAGCTCCTGAGCTAATTGTATCAACCCATATAATGCTACAACAAACAGTTGGCTGCAATTATTTTCTGCTGTTCTCACTGATGTTTTCAAGTGCTACATGATGTAATAATAGTGCCGTAAATTCATAATTTCCAAAGATTAGAACAGACTTTGGAAGGCTTCGTGAGTGCTGATGATTTCTGCATATTCATAATGAAGTCAGCGACTTTAGAATTACTTTGAGGAATTTATTCTAATAGCATTTAAATTACCTTATTAGACACTGAAACTGATATTTGCACCATGGGCATACTGTCCTGGATTGAAAATTTGATGTGGTGAGGTTAGAAAGCTCCCTTGGGCATGAAACTACAGGCATGATAAAGACTATGTCAAGGAAATGCTGAGGTATCAGCTCACTCAGAACTGATCAGGAAAAGGCAGTGACCAGTACTGCCCATATTCCACTGCTTCCAAAACTTTAAGAAATACTTGGAAAAAAGAAACTTAAAACCATCTATCAGAACCTAATGGTACTATTATGGAATAGCAGTGATGACTAATTATTACAATACTTCCATCAACTTTAATGACTCCTGCTACACATGTGGAAGCAAATATTCTAATGTGTGCCTCTACTCCCAGGTCATGCTGGTATGAGCTAACTAAAAGTACTTCTTTACTTTTTAAAACTAGAAACCAACTGATAATATTTCATTTTATTGAATTTTTATGACCATACTAATGAGATAATTTACATCTCTGCTACACCAACTATCAGCAAGTTACTCGATCCGCAGAGGTAAAATACTAATTAATTTTACTGTCCTCAATCTTGCTCCTACTGTAACACTCTTATAGGTCTAAAAAGAGATTTTTAAGGAAGCACGTTTCTTGGCAACTTAAAGGACTGATACCATAATTATCACTGGCACAAAACATATAGAGGTAGAGATAGCTCTAGAAGAAATTTGAAATTGTCAGAGTTTTTACCGAGAATAACTTTTTTTTATCTGAATTTTCCAAGAACAGAAAATTAAAAATAAGTTCATATTGACAGGTAAAATGCCTTGAATAAAAATCTTCTCTCCCAAATCCTAGACACTATTTTTCACAGATTCAACTTTTATTTTTGGCATATCTCTGCAGTCTCAGGAATCAGAGAGTATCAGTATTATAATGAAAAGATAATTTCTGAAATGTTCATAGCTTTTCTGAAAACAGAAATATATATAAATCTGAAGGAACAGTTACTATAGAGTTATCAAATTCTATGCCTTACTCTGAGTTAAAAGATCAGACAAACTTTAAAAATAAAACATCCTCATCGTTAGTTCTTACCCCAAGCAAAGTTAACTTTTAAGTCCTTGAAGTTTGCTCACAGATTACTGTCTCACATACAACAACAAAAGCTGCATTATGTCATCCGTATGTGACATATCTGTTACTAGAACCTCTGAAAGAGTTAAAATTAGAGCAGTCTGAACCAAGGGCCACTCTTACACTTGTCTGGATCTCTCTGTGCAGTCCAAGTAGTTCTGCTCTCACCCAGAAAGCCATCTCTCCCTCTGCATGGGGTGGTATGGGAAGGATGTGGAAGAAAGTGGTTCTTAGTGAACCATGGATTTTCTAGTAAGAATTTAAAGCCCTCTAAAGACTAATCTCTTCATATTCATGTGTGCTCAGTTTTGAGTACCTGGCAGATCATCTTGTGAGTGAAAGGACTGCTATTAAAATCACCTGAAATATACTTTTTTTGGCATGTCCATATATCTGGACACGAGGCATTATTTCATCCTCTAACTTTCACAGCGTAAAAGGAATCCTTCTGAGATTTCAGTATTTAAACTTCGGTAAATATCAATGAAGAGTTTCTTAATTGTTTTATTCATCCTACAGTCACCATCTGCCATGTATGGATCACATAGAACAGACTGTTGCACTGATTTTTCTAGAGACTGCCAAAAACGAGGATGTTTGAAGGTTGCAAAGAGCTGGAATAAGTAATGGAAACACCCTGCCTATTCTTAGATCTGCATGTAAATATCTCCCTAAGTGTGAAGACTGTGACAGTAATCTTTTAAAATCACCACTGAAGAGTGCAGCAGCAGTGCATTAGCAGCACAGATCTGGGAGCCATTACAAATGGCAACAGTGGCACAAGTTTCACCTCAGCAAGAACAACTCGTGAGGAAGTGGAGGCAAGCAGCATATGTTTCAGAGCTACATTTACCAACTTTTGGGTACTCATGTGGCTCTCAGGGACTTGAGAGAGAGAGAGAAAGAGAAAGATTTGGCAGAGAATAGTCAAAATTATTGTTTCTGCGCTTATGTGGAAATCAAACTCAATCCCTTCCAGGCATTTGGTTTTATTAAAGCAGAAACTAATAATTCACTGTTCAAAACAGACCTTCCCCTCTGGCTTATCTCCTACTGTACAGATCCTGCTTGGAGATCGCCCATTAGATACTTCCTCTAAAGACAGTCAGTATTTTTCAAATATATGGATGGATTACAAAGCCTCTTGACTCAGTGAACCAGCAATACACACTTAGACTTTTCTCTAAGTCTAAGTCTCTAAAGTCTAAGTCTCTCTTGTCTCTATGGAACAGACAATTGCTAAAGAGTAAGTGTGCTCAAAGCAATAACTGCCAATCTTTTAGACATTTTACATAAAAAACTCAAGAATCAGCTTACTTCTTGACCTCTACATATAACCTGAATAAATCCATTAGAATATTTGCAAGGCAAAGTAACCGTTACAGTCCATTTTTCTAAACAATCTGAAATAGTGAACCTGAATTTATCAGCCTAAATTCAGCCTCTGTGCTACTATTCTCCTTTGGGAAATCCACAGTAAACACTGAAGTAAAATACAGTAAGCAAAAAAAAAAAATTTTTTTAATTGTAAATTGTTACAGTGTTGCTAATTGCTGAAGATACTTAATAACTATCAATTGTTAAAATTTTAAAAATATGGTTGTTTTATCCGCATTTAGATATAAAAATACCTACAAATGTACAAGCAACTTGTAATAACTAGGAGTGTTATTTAATTAATGAAAAATGAATATTCCCAAACAAATTGTAATTTGGCTTTCAAAAGCTTCCTGCTTTCTCAGATGATTCCTTTGAACTGTTAAAATTCTTTGTAAAGTATCCTTTCTAAATCCCAGATAAATTTATAAATTAATAATTGCTGAGTACACATTCACTACCTCTTTCCATGTGAAATAAATAGTGCTCATTCTTAATACACATTTCTCTCAAATAACTTTAGCTGAAATTTGTTCAATAGAAAAATCTGCTGCAGGGAATCAATTGTAAGACCTTTAGGTTACTTTTATGCAAATAGTTTTGGAGATTAAACTAATGTAGTCTATATGCTCAACGACACTTTAGCTTCTCTTTAGTCTTCTAAGATTTCAGTTGCAGTGATTTTCATATACCTTTATACCAGGAATTTAAATCAAGCAGCAAATTCATTTTAAAAAGGCTGAAGAACAGTCTTCAGAGAGTAACAGACACTGGTCCCTCCTTTCTCGTGAGGATAATGATTAAGCAAATACCAGAGACATGTTTATATTGTCACGATTATATAGTCACTCCTTACTCTGTTTGGAATAGAACAGGAAAGATCTGGATTCCTTTTCCAATAGGCCAAACTATCTAAAATATGTAGAGTTTTAGCCTAAAGTTAAAATGTCGACTAAAATTGTATAACTTAAAGCAAGTAATTCCTGAGATAATGGCATTTTAACACTTCAACACAGCATCTGTTTCCAAATCAAATCCGTATTCAATTAGTTTTATATACTCGTAGTTCCTGACTCAGATGCCATTTGAGAATGTTTGTATGTGTGGATAAACTTGTTGCTCATGATTGTAATGATGCCATTTAATTTTCATGTTCTGTTTCAGAAGCTGTGCATACTATCCATAGAAATTCAGCAGAAATGAAGAACATCTAGCGCCTTCAATCCATGTTCTAGAGATGCACAACTATAAAATAGTATTTTTACTCCATCATTCTTAAATAGTATTCTGATAATAGGAACACAGCAATACTATTCTGGAGAAGCAGGGCTAGTCCTATATTTTGTGAGAGCAGTAGTATTCCTGCCAAATTAGTCTTAAGTAAAGATACATCTTCCTGTTATATTGATGGACAATCTTCAAAGGAATGGAATGAATAATAAAGATCCCTTCTTCCTTTTTCTTTGTAGTACACAAGGAAAGCGGTGAATTCTCATTGAGGGGAAAACCAGTGACAGTGCCACCAATTTCCTTGGCAACTCAAAGAAAATGGCAGGACAGGTTTAAAAGTTATACTTCTGCAGAAAAATTAATGAATCATCACTTGTAAGAGCCTCCAAACATAGTTTGAAAATGTATACATAGGATAACTACATTTTTTTGGAGAAATTCTCACTATTGCCTTTCAAGTTCCTCTCATTGTTATTTTAAAAAAAAATAAACCAAAAAGAAAACCCCAACTTTACAAAATATATATATATATAGCCATGCTCTGTTTTGAGCTGAAAATCTAGCATAAAATCCACTGTTTAGAAAGACGATCATTACAGAGGTATGTGCAAGGAACAAAGTTCAAAGTTTTCCTTTCAGTGACGTGACTTTAATATCTAATTCACTAAACTATACAATCTGTATAGATGTCATCAGTGAACAAAGTTTTTAAAAATAACTTTTTTTCTGGACTCGTGTTTAATAGTTGAGCAAAAAAGCCTCTTGTTTTGATTCGTAAGCCATATGGCTAGCAATAGCAGTTATAGACTAAGTGACATAGTAGTTTAATTACACAAAGCTACTCTCTTTCTTCACTTGACAGTTATTTTTCATATATGTCACCACTCATCTAGCACAGATTAAACATCCCTCTAATTACTCGGTTTAGATTTAACCTTACATTTTTGTTCAATGGCAGCTAGTGACAGCTCAGGTGTCATTTTGTGATCTACATTAGCTCTCTGCTGTTGTATCACAGAACAGATTAATGCATCTATAAGGAAGAGAGGAGGGAGTTGGCACCTACTATATATTTATCAACATTTTTCACTCCCATTCTAATAATTCTAATAATTTACCCTCCTTTTGATAACTCCTTTTTCTCTGTTTAACAGGCTATACAAATATGTTCTGGTCTGAATTATTTGCCAAACTGCTTTTAGTTAGAGTGATTAATAATTACCATGTTCCCAAAATTGTTTTTCTTCCACAAACCAAGTTGCCATGGTTCTTTTACAGAACGTTATTTTTTATGCTACCAATTGTTATGAAAGCATATTCTAAAAATTGGTCTTAGGATATGGTTCATAACTTCAGGTTACTCAGTTTCTAAGAACATGATCCAAGTTTCAGCCAAGTATAACAATATTCAGATTGCAGTTTATCTTAGGATTTATGAAAAATTAATGTACTGCAGATATGAAAACAGTGTGTCACTGTCTTCAACTGCCAAGTTACATAATTACAAAATATTCTTAGTTATATGCTTTTTACTTTTAGTTAAATAAATTATGAGAAAAAAAAAAAAAGAGAGACACTGGCACTGAATAATTTAAATTCTAAGTTGGATCTACTTAACACTGGTTGTATATGTAAGAAGCTCTCCACATTATACTTGTCTATTGACATAATGTAGTTCCCACTACAGAGTTACAAACAGTTTGAACCCTGACACATACATCTTACCACCCATTTTCATATGATATCAACTATCATCCTGTCAAAGGCATTGCATGTCAAACAGACACTCACCTACGAAGTACAAATGGCTGAGCTTGCCTAAAGCATTTCCAAACTTCAAATACCAAACTGGAATCTGCAAGTAAGTATTTGCATCAAAGTCTTGTTAATGTCTATAGCACTCACAGTGCCCGGGTGACATATGTCAGGATGACCCCATACTGTCCACTGTTTCTGGGATGCCCTCCAGCCCTCACCTCCCTGGGGATGCCCTCGCTGTCTGTAGGCTGGTAGTCACTGCAGCCATATCTCTACCATTAAGAAAAGCAAGACGTTAATATACATCTTGCTCATTTCAAAACTCTGTCTGCCAACCTTACCTCTGTTGTAGCCAATTTCTGACATTTCAGAAATCTCACCAGCTGTGTAAGACAGGAAAAGTACTTTTGACATGCTGAGGATAAATTTAAATTGCATTTGGCTATGAGATACAGCCAAATGTAACTACTGTCCAAAAGCAGTGTTACTAGTATTTTAAATTAAATGTTGCTAATCTTTTCTTTCCAAGGGCCAGGAAGCAAGAAGACAGATTCCAAGGTCAAAAAGAGATCAATGCATTCATTCAGTCTTACTGATGTAGCAGATATACCATGTGTCTATGATTTTAAAAAATTAATCAGCTTTTGAAGGAATTTCAAGTTCTCAGATTCTATCTACTGAGTTTTTTTACCAGTAAGATCTTCCAATGTTTTATTGTTCTCATTACTAGGACATTCCACACAAGATTAAATATTTCTCAGATTTAAATTTTTGGCTGCTAACTCTTAATGCGTGAGATCACAAAACTGAGAGACCATCGCTATCTTTTCAATATTCTTCAGCGAATGATCACATTCCTTCTCTATTTTTTCTTTGGCAAACTAAATTGATGGAGATATTTAGCATTCATATGACAAGGTCTGCTTTTCCAGTCCCTCATGCTTTTAGTAGATTTCTTTGATTTTCTTCCAGTATTTCAATATATTCTTAACCTTTGAGAACCAGATCTGTGAACAACATTCTAATAGCAGTATCAGCAGTATTAATTGCTTTCTGCTTGTATTCAATCATTCTTTAGCAGTCAACGACTGTATTAGGTCTTTTTACTGGGGTCACACTGACAGCCACAGCGAGACATTAGCTAGGATAACCCCAGTCAGTTACATTAGGGACAGAAAGCTCTCCCGCTCCTAAATGAACTGCCTGGCCTGTAACCAGTCAACTCAGTAATAGCAAGTCCATAATAGTAATCACATGTAGTCAAAACTCTTTGTGTCATCTTCAAAATTCATCAAGAAAAATGCTTTTTATGAAATTTTCCATAGAGATTTGTGGTATTCCTACTTCTTTACCTCCTTCATCTTCCTGTAAAGGAATTATTCCCATTCAGGTCAAGAATTCCAGTGCCCCATACATTGTAAAAGTATGTTGGACTTTACTGTGGTTTTTTTGCAAGTTTTCATACTAAATTAGATTAAAGATTAATAGGCAGAGTAAAAATGCACCTTGAGAATTTATTATACAAAAGGAGTCAATAATACACTTTACATTTAACTTTTCCTTTTACCATTTTAACAGTATTTTCAGATTAGAATATTATAAAAGACAGTGCATGATCCTGTAGGACAAAAGCCTACACTTTTCTTCTCAAGGTCTCAAATCACTAGCTTTTCCGTTTCTTACTAGCATCAGACACCTCCCTACTGCCATGCTCACCCAATACCAACATTTTGAAAACATCCTTATCTGTTTCTCAGCCCTACAGAAGTTCACAATCAGGATACTACACTTCAAGGAAAGAAAACAATCCAGAAGTGATATATGAACAATAATATTTTAAATATTTTGAGAAATGCTTACTGGTTTGGATTTTTCCCCCCACATAAACACATGCTGACGTGTAAAATCAACTGAGGAGACTCTTCTCCCTTCCCAGCATCTGTTACTGGAAGAGGTAGTCCCCTAGTACTTGTATCACATATTTTTATTTGCAAAAGTGTTCCTGCAGCAAATTACCGTACCACTCATTTATATTCATAGAACCCATTACCACTGTCTGTTATTAAAGTCAGTATTTCTTAGCTGCTTACAATTCATGCAGAAAGCAGGATGACTGGATGATAAAGAAATATCCATTTACAGAAGATAAGAAAAATATTAGCTCTGAAAATAAAAACCTTACAAAGTATAATTCAAAGATAAATACAATTACAAATCTTTGGAGAATAGAAACAGCATCAATTAAGCAAATATAATAAACAGTTATTTTATCTTTACATACTTAAATGATTTAAAGCATAAACTTATTTAATATGATGTAATTGTTCTTCTAAAATTACTAACATAATTTAATTCATTTTTGAGAGTGAAAGTATGTATTTATTTAGTAATACAAATATGATTAAATATATTCCAATGATTAATGAAATCTAAATGACAATAATTTCAAATGCATAAGGAGGGAGGGTACCGAAAGAGACTTCTATTGTGGACTGCACAGAAATTTCTTGAAGTTTTTATAAAATTCAACCTTATCTGAGATCCAAAATTAGAAGCAGATGTCAGTAAAGTAAAAATGTAATTATTCAAATAGGATAAAGAAGACACTTTTTTTTCAAGCATTCATTTTAGTTCATATCATTGAGCTTAAATGAGGTCTTAGTCAGTATTGAGTGTCATTATTCAAAAAGTGATTGTGTGTGGTCACTTAATAAAATTGATTAATCCTCTGTGATAGCTCCCAGACCAACAATAAAAATCACATTTTTCTTTGAATGCAGCAGAACAAAATTAAACATTTAGAGTAATCTTACCAGAGCCCTGCATTTCACTTCTATCTTTTTTTCTGGTGCTGCAGGTATGCTGTTAATCTTTAAGGAGAACCACACTTTGCAATTTGAAGAACTTCCTCCTATATTTAAAAGAAGAAAATGCCTTACAAATCATCTCATGAGGTGATCAATCCTAGCAGCATTCAAATCAATGAGAAATTTTGACTTTTAGCAGAAATGCCAGTCATTGTTCATATTGAGACAAAGCAAATTAACTGATTTAATTGCTGTCAAACAACTGCATTATCTAATACTTTCTTGTCCGGATTCAAAATAGTAACAATATCAATATATATAGCAATTGAACGGAAATGGCACTTTGACATATTCATTTCCTAGATGATCATGTTGTTCATATCATATATCACAGAACTTAAACTCTGTTCAGTTACATCAAATTGCTGTTGTGTGACTTCAGTCAAGTAATCTGTGTTTTGCTCAAGCGTATCTTCCAGATAGACTTTGAGTCTTGATTTGAAGATATCCACTAGCAGTTTGTTCTGGTGGCTAATTACTGGCACTGGAAGACATTTCAATATGAGTTTAATTTCTGGTTTCCATTAGATTTGCTCCAATGTCCGGCCAAAAGATTTTGTAATTACTTTCTCTGACAGATCTAAGAGATGTAACATTAAGTATGTAGCATTTTCCTGTATTTACAACATAGTCATGAATGTTAATAAAATTAGCTCTTCAGTCTTTTTCAGATAGGCGAAAGAGATTGAGCCCAAAGTCTCTCATCACAAGGTCTGATCTCCAAAACACAAATATTTCATGTGGTAATTTTTTTTGCAAGTATAAATGGTTGCTCAGCACCTTTTAAAAAGAACTACTTGCAGCATTCCTGTTTGTCATATTGTATGAGATGAAAATAACCTTAAAGAAGTCTATAAAATTCAGGTAAGAAACAACAAAGAAAAATGTGAACAGTAAAGTTCCATTTACACAGGATACACGATTAAACACGATTAAAAAGTATTTATTAAAGTAAAGCAACACATTCATGAGTGAATGTTCTGTACAATTAAGGAAAATAGAAAAGAGCATGAATTGTTTTTTTTAAACAGAAAAGTAACAAGGCTCCCTCCCTGTCCCCAAACCTCCAAAAAGACCTATACAAAAAAAAAAAACCAAAAACACTTGAGTGACAACTCACTAAAGACTTAAATAAAAGCAGTAGTAAAGTCTTTTCAAACACATCTGAAGCTGATAGCCTGCCAAACTGAAAAGGACTGATAGATGATCAGGGTGGAAAAGGAATGCGCAAGTAAGATAAGGCTGCAACAGAAAATCTAAATTAATTCTTTGCAGTAGCATTTGTGATAGTGGAATTCAGGAGCTTCCTACATTCACCCTAGAGCTTGTTTTGAGGGGAATGGTCAGAGGGACTCTACCATATTAAGGTTTCAGCAGGAAAGGTTTTGGAGCAGATTGATAAAGTGTAAAGCAGTAAATCAGCTGGACAAAAGAGTCTCTGCCCAGCAATTCAAAAGGAACTCATGTACGAAGTTGCAGTGGTGCAAACCAGCATGTGACCTGCTGCTTAAGTCAATTTCAGGTACAAAGAAATTAAAAGGCAGAGAATGCGCTGCCAATTTTGAGACAGGCCTCTGTGATAAACTGAGAAATTACAGATGTGAGTTTGTTTATACATTCCGAAGAAAATTATTAAGAATCACAATAAGGGAGAGAACCTACAATGCAAAAAAAAAAAAAAAGCCTATTTGAATTCTTTCACAAAGTCAGCAGCTGTGTGAATGAGGGAGATCTGGTTCACATAGTACCTTGATTTTCAAAAAATCTGTTCCTAAGATCCCTTTCCAAATGCTTCTAAGTAAACTAAGCTGCAGAAGATGGAACATTAGAAGACAGGATTAAAATATAGAAACCAAAGAACAGGAAGAAATGGCTAATTCTCACCATGAAGAGAGAAAAAGAATGAAGTGAAAAAGCTTGCTTTTGATATGAAAAGTCCTTAACCACTTTTTCTCCCTAGGACAGATATCTTAAGTGTCATATTCTATCTCTAACTAACTAATCAACTGGAAGTGTATCTCCCATGTGCTAGAAGTACTTTAACTTTTTCCCTAACGCACAACCACAACTTTTATGGAACTGCTTTGTTACTTGTCATTACAATGGTATGCCTTCCAGCAATTAATACGTCTATACTGCTACCAAGATATTTTTCCACAAAGACTTACAGCTTCCTTTGTTGTCTCTGATCACAGAGTCTTCTTCTGTAATCTTAACTTTCCTAAATCACTCTTCTGTACTTCATAATTACAGTAATGGAAAAATTATAATCTACTTGCCTTTTCTCTTCTTGCTTTTACATATAAATTATTGATTCTGTTCACACAAATTGCTTACAAATACTCTAATTCCTGACATGTCTCAAAAGCAAAGCTTTCAGGTCAAGTTGCTTTCTTTTTAGTTTTGCCTTCAAGAATTTTCAGCTATTAAAACCTTTTTTTTTTTGTAAGGAACTCCTAATTTCTTTTTGTACCTTTTCTGCATTTGAATGTTTAGATTAAATTTCCCTCCATTTTGGAAAAACAAGTATTTTTTATGGAGACCACCTCAAGTCTTTATCCATAAAATGTGTTTGAATGGGCTGGCCCACAGCCAGTTTATGTCAGGAGTCTTCATTCTCAAGTAAGAGCCTAGTTTTACCATGAATTTCTTCTCTTGCCAAGGCAATACACAAGACAGAACACAGTTCTTACCCTCAGGAATACTCAGAAGTCCCTTCCAAAGCTATAAAAGTCTACTAAAGTGTTAGCTCCCTGAAAAAAAAAAATGAATGTAAGCAGATTAAATTCACAAGAACTGCTCTTGACTTTTCCTTTAGTTGTATCTTGATATATCTCTTTCAAACCTGAAGAAGAACTTGCATGGCTGAAAATAGGTCTGCTAGTAGAACTTTATTTGCTAATGTATAGAGCAGAAAGTCAGGGGTTTGGGAAATTTTTTGCTGGTTTTTACTTGGTTTTTTGCAAGAGTTTTACTTTACTAGATAGTAGATGCTGGGAAAACAAGGCTGAAATGCCACAGGTAATGGAGATAATCTCAATACACTCATGCTGAAAGAGAGATGGCTCATTTCCAACTCACAGAACAAGATTATATCTGTCTGTTTCTGTTTTCTGCACACGTTTAAAAAACAAGCAGAAAAAAGTAGACACTCTTCTTTTTCTCTTTACCCCAGAAAATGTTTTTTTTTTCTGATACAAAAATGCTTCAAGTTACTGACATTGTTTTGAGGTTATGCCTTTTTCTCTACGTAAGATATCTCAGTCAGAAGGTGATGTTCTTAGAACTCTCTGAACAACTCAAAACAGAATACTATTGCAAACACAAGTATAAACTCATATTCACCTATACACTCACGTTTCTAAACTTGCATTGACATTTTTAATGCATTTGAAGTCTCTTCTTAGGGCCTAAGCATTGTACTTTGATGTGTTATGAGATAAACCCGGATTTACTTTAGGCCTATATCTCTTTATCATCTCACTCTGGGGCTTAAATAACAAATAAAAATCCTTAGCCTGCTTTATGTAACCATCAGGTCATGATCTTGTCAGATCTCATAAAACAAACAAAACAAAGTTCAGTCAGTACTTCATAGGGAAATCACTACTAAAAAAAAAGGAGTGAGTACAAGTCTTCTGAACATAATACTTAAATATTTAGTCTTCACTATCTTCTCTGTTAGTCTCTCCCTTTGTCAGTAGGTTTGCACCCTTGCTGGTTAGGGTCAGGCATCTTTCATTAATTGTTAGGGTAAATCAGCATCTTACATATGTTAATTACTGCAAATTCAATCAGCATCACTATAAAAGAGTTTACTTGGTTTTAATTTTTGGATGTGTCCCTGATTATTTTGTAATTTTTTTTTTTTTAATATGAAAGCACTGTAAGCATAGAACACTATCAGCCGTGTACTTTCTATTATATGTAGTTACCGCAAATTTGAAGGGAGAAAAAAAAACAAAACACAAACCAGACATATTTTTGTATACATTTCTTAATGAAAAGTCAATTTCTTCCAATAATATTTATCTACAGTAATTACATTTGTGAATAGAAAGTTCTGTATTTAAAACATAGGGATACTAAATGACAGTTTGCATTAAAATTAAACTTGAGCCTTCAATAAACTTTCCAGGTTAAAATATTTACAGGTCTCCTCCAAGTCTCATTCCAGCTTATATAATATGCCAAAATCATCAGTTTTTCTTCCAGAGGGTAGAGTATCCTTTTGTCATCCAGTTAGTTTGGTGTCTTGTCCTACTACTCTTTAGTGACAGAAATAAGTGGTTCCTCCTGTGTGTGATCTTTTAATTTTGTTGTGCAATTCTTAAAATGTTATAAAATTCTGCATAACAAATCAGTGTTGTAAGCCCTACACTTTTAATTGTCTACTTCATATAATGTCCTGAAGAGTTATCAGTTAAAAAGACCCCTTCCTTATACTCCCAAGGTGCTTTTCTCTACTCACATGGATGAGAATACATTACTATCATATCAATCATAAACTGAAATTTCTGTTCTCTCTGTCCCCTTTCTGTGTCCTTTCCTTGAAATTACTTTTCATCCTGTGACTACTACAACGGCTGTTAAATGTGCTGTCAAGCATCAGCAGTTATATATTGTCTTAAAAATAGACAGACATAGCTGCCTATCATTCCACTGAATTACACATCACTGATAATGAAGGAAGATTCGGCTTGGTCTCCTGAAAACTGTAGGCTTCTAGGGTGTTGGGGGGAAGGTGGATACGGACACGATGGAGAAATTTAAATTGTACTGCTGAAAAAAAGTAATCTATTTGAAATCCTTTATCCTAATTTTACAGACTTCTCATACTGGCATCAAAAGTATGATTACTTAAACAAACAGTTGAATTAAAGTGATATTTACAAATTCAATGTGCATTCTTTCCACAGTATTTTTACCTAATATTTGAAGAGCTAATGTAGCAGTAAAAATAAATAAATAAATATGATTATAAATTAGATTCAACCCCAGCTTTCTATTCCAACAGCATTCTTAGATGGCTTTAAGGGTATGGTTTTTAGCAATAACAGGTAAACGAATAACACAGCCTGATTTCTTGGTTCCACAAAAAAAGCAACTTTCCAGGCTGGTAGTTATCTAAATTCTTTTTGAGTGGGTACTCTTAATGCTGTTCTCATAATATACCACTGGACTCATACAGAATGTAAAATATACATTTCAAAAGATATTTTATCTAGTTCTCTACAATATGTAAATATGTAACAGGTTTCAATATGTAAAGAGCTCACCACTACTAGCACAGGATAAATAAAAAGTTAGACTTCATTCTGCTCGCATGCAAACACAACATCCATGAGTAACCAACTCCCTGCAGTCATCTCTGAAGGACAAGAGCTGTTGTTCACGAAAAAAAATGAGCAATTAATAAGAATTTGTTGCATTTATTTAGTTTTTCCTTTTTCATTTAGAATAAATAATTTTAACATAAATTATTTGGAAGAGACCCTAAGCACATATGATGATTTATGTTCCTTATTTTTCAAATTTGACTGGCCTTATCAATCTAATAATTACACTAATAAGACCTAACATTTCTTCTACAAATTTTTCTCTATCATGTTAATTTGACAGATTTTTTTCTTTTTTTTTTTCTTTTTTTTTTTTTTACAGAATTTTGATGGATTACTTCAGACTCACTTACCATAAACCTTAGATTATTCCAGATACAAATCTAGTTACAATAATCAATTAAAAACCAATATAAACCCTTTACAATAAGACTTTGGATACTTCTTTTAACAGTCTCTCTAGATAAATCTAATTGGTTTATGTGTCCCAGGTAAAAATTAAAAATTTTTCTCTGTAAGTAGATTCATCACACCACTGAAAACTATTTATATATTAAATCCTATTTTAACTAGCTCTAGATAGCTGTCTTCACATTTAGTTTCCAAGTGCAGAAAATCTGCACATGATTTTTCTAGAAAGTTGTAAACACTAACACTTGAGCCTTCATCTTTCACAGCCTAGCTCTATTATTCTTAGTCTAGAATGTTAACATGTCTAATTGGTTAACTCAAAATCAGATCGTCACCACAAGCAGAACCTTTGTGGCAAACTAGAGGAAGATGATACTTTATCAGTTATTATATAATGGCTTTAGAAGTTTGAATAGCAAGCAAGAGAAACTGGAACTTTTCACTTATTAGAATAAATTTTATAAATTGGAGATTATAGTGAAGTGATTTGATTGTTCCGAATACTAATACATTTTTTAAATTCTGTTTAACTTCTAATGTGAAGATAAATTATATTTGCTTCAAGAATGTTATTTGATAATTATGATTACCTTAGTTCAAAGACCTGACAAAGAAAGAAGCTGAGGCTAAGTAGAGGAGATAGTAAGGATAATCTAGTCTAAGGGCAGAATAAGCACTTAATTCCAAAGAGGGAGATAGGCAAGAACAACTCAAGACGCTTGAGAAGAAAAGTAAAAAAATCCCACTAAATAGCTAATTGTTATGCAATGGTGAAAAGACATAGGAAAACTAGAAAAACTAGCATAACCAGTATGAATTTGAAGTTCAGAAAATAACTATTGCTAAATAAATATTTTTCTTTTAGTTTTCTTCAGGAAGAATTTTAAGGAAAGACAATGATTACAATCTTCACATATACAAAAGACTGTCGCTAAAAGTGATCTCCCTGATGCTGATGTAAAGAGTAACAAATGGTGAGCTTTAGTACACATGAAAAGTATTGGGAAAACTTTATAATGGTAAGGGTAGAGAAGAACTAGGGCAGGTTACCTAGGTTATGCAGTCTTCATGAGTAAACAGCTTCAGATATCCTATAGGAATTGTCAGAATCAACAACGCAACAAGTTATATCTACCAGGTTAATCCTAACACTCTCACGTTCCAACAAATGCCTCAACAGACCCTCATTCACAGTCATAATCTCCAGCTCACATGAGACTAGAATTCTTGGCGCCCTCTTAACAAACGCAGAGCTATGATCACAGTCCCAAGAGGATGCAACTATGACCATGCTCATGGCAGTCAGGTTCTTAACCCAATGAACACAAACAAGTTATGCACTAACATTCCCTGCTCCCACTTACTTCATACAACTTTTAAAAATACTCAAATTCTTAAGAGATTTTTCCAAAGGTTCATTGATTTTTCTCCATTTGCCATATTTGATTTCTGTTGACAACTTCTTTTTTCTCTTTCATTTTTTTTTTTTTATCTTCATCTATCTATTCGAACCTAAGTTGAAAAATCCAAAGGTAAATCCAGTGTAACTTTGTCTCTGGGTATTGACCTGTAAGGTCTCAGACAATGAAAAGAAAGACTACTGCTCATTCTTATTATGCTGGCATATAAAACTCCTTGATCTTGGTGTGATCATGGAAAAAGGGGCCCTTAAATTTTACTGCAGGCTCTGTGGAGGGTTAGGACAATCATCGGTAATATTTAAGGAAACATACAAAAACAATATAAATCATGTAATGCGGAACAGGATGGGAAAGAGAAAAGAAGGGAAAGATGTCTTATGTCAGTGTAGTAGAAAAGCCACCAATACTAATTTCTTGAAGAAGTTCCAAAAAAGGATGGAGTAAAAAAACCTAGAGTTTTTTTCCTGCACCTTGGCAGAAATAGTATACGCTGGCCAGATTTAGCACAGCACTGCACATTTTAAGTAGGCATAAACTGTGACTTATTTTAGAAAATCACTTGCTAGGCGAACCGCTTGGGTAAGCTGTGTGACAGACATATTAACATGTCTGAAAAAGTAAAAGCCAGTTCAGGAGTCGTGTACATACAGTCATGGTTGATATACCCTCGGCACAGTAGGATAAGTCAAACTCAGATGATTTCCAGTCATGAAGTTCCTTAAAATGACACTCAAGTGTTTTCCAGTTCCAAGTCAGGATGAATACAAAACATATAATAATCATATTGCTCCAAGGACAGAAAAGCTAATAGGCCATAGTTGGTTTTTCTTTTCTTTTAAAAATAAGTAATTATTATAATGCATGAAATACCTTCATAAATTAAACTTTTTAGCTACCAAGAGCTCTTTAACATGTAATATTTAACATCAACAAATTGTAGCCAGAAAAATACAAATATTAAATTAGCATGATTTTAGAACTGGTAAAAATCATCATGGTACTGAAACAACATATCAATGTATAATTAATGCCTTTTTGAACTTTTATTTAAGTCAAATACAGTTATTGAATGAAATATAAAAATACAGTAGTGAAACATACTGTCCTGTGACAGGCAGAAGATCAAACTAGCACTCAAAAAAAAAAAGAAAAAAGGCAATAGAAAAGCAGACTGTATTCTTAAACCTCAGAAGCCTCCTCACAGATATGGCACTCATTTATTGTAAAGGCTTAGCAAACCTTTCTTTTTAAGCATTGGCAGCAAGGTCTGTTAGAATTTCTTTTACAATTCTCCAGCTGCTGTGCTCTCCAGGTGTAATGTGCTGTGGTGAATATACTTCCAATGGTTAAATGTTCTTTATTATGAAATTCTGAGTTGTATTCTACTATTGTCATACAATGAATTCAAAATAAGCTTACTGAAGACAGATTTAGTCCAGTTTCATACTAGTGTTGTGTCACACAACAGCTCTTATGAGTTGCTGCACACGCAAGGTATTTAAAAGCTACATGCTATTAAGCAGCACAAGCCTTTCATTTGAGAAGCAAATGCCATTGAATCATTGAACTATAGAAATTATCTTGGAATTTAGAAGCAACTGTAAAATATTTTTTTTGTAGTATTTCCCTGTATTTCCCTAAATTCCTCTATTTCCCTAAAAGGTCTATATCTCTCAGCTTGAAATTCAGCAGCTTTTAAAATTATCCAAAAAGACCCAAGAAATGTTGAGCACCATATATCCTCATTTTTAATATAGAACTTCATTAATATTCAAAGTTTTTACTCCTTCTAGCTACCAAGAAACTAATTTAACAACATTTCCTGAAATACACATGAATTTCTAACTGAACCTTTAAATATGATTTCACTTTGATTTTATTACATGCACCTACATGAGAGTTCAGTGAGAAGACAGATCACTTCCTGACAGGGCTCACTTTTAAATTCTCTAACATACTCTAGCAGGCTGACCATATGCAATTGCCTTTAAAAAACATGCTAAATCTTAAGGCTAGGAATGCCTATTTCCTAAGTAAAAATAAGCCATAACTACAAAAATTTTACTTATGCATCCTACAGAGTGATTTCTGACCACCATTAATTATAAAAAAAAAAAATTACTTTGTATTAACCAATAAAAATTAATTTTTCCATAAGGTATGGTAAAAATATGAAGTTAACCAAAAGCATTTTATCAAACCTAATTTAGTCTTTCTGTAACTTTCTGTAATGCTTCATAGAAACACAGCCAGGCAAATGCAAGGGCATTAAATCTGACTAATGTCCATTTATTATCTTTTTCAGTACAGACCTTTTATTTTAAAAGGAACCTTTTAACCAAGTTCACTGGCATTTGGATGACTTTCCATTCCAAGCTCTGCCACAGTGCAGGCATTTGATCTCATTCTTCCAAGGCAAGGCAAAAAGGCAACACAAAGAACCACCACCCAGACAAAAAAAACCAACACTATTCTGGGATAAAAACTGTGTGTTCCCTGAAGAAGATATTATTAACAAGTATAATTTTCTGACCTCTTTAACATGTTTCTGCTGAGTACTTAGGTCATTTTAGGAAAACTTCCTCAGCCATTTTAGAAAAACTATGTTTATTTCTCTGTACATCCATAAAATACAAAATGAGTTCTATGAAATAGAATTCTGACCACAATGATAAAGTGGGCAGGTTTTCATTAGATTTCAGCCAAACTTATTGTAGAGTTGTGTGAGCAATTTATGTTTTCAATAAAAAGAGAAATTATGAAGCCAAATTCAATTAATCTTCAAGTAGAAGAGCTTTATGTTCATGTACTTCCATACTAAATAAAACCAACCCTTCATTAATTTCATGGATATTGTCTGCCATATTTACAGATGCTGAACTTTATTAGGTTGTTCTTACTAATTTCTCAATATATTGGTAGATAAATAAGATGTAGATAACTGATAAATCCAGAGAATTTAGTGAAAGCAAGCCTCTAACTCTTTCTAACATTTAACTATAATTAGCATATATATCAATCACTCACACTATGAAAGAAGAAACATTCTTCCTAAATAACACAAGTTTACTTTTATCTCTTACCAGGAACACTAATCATATTTTTATAATTCGTTCTAATTGTCAAAAGGACAAAAGCCTTTGTAAATCCCCCCAAAACCTCAGGAGTTACTGCACTTACTTTGCTATAAGATTTCTCACTATTAGGGGTTATATTTTTAAACATGTACAAAATTCGAGTCTGAAATAACATGGACATAAGGGACCATGATGCATTGCCAACTGAAAATTACTGGATAGCAATTTAATATGCACGTTTATCATGTTACATACACACTATGCACATTTAAAAAAAAAAATTAAACGTCAGATCTTGCTAGGTTATGTAACCTGCACATTATTTAGCACTGCATATATCCACAATAATGACATACAAACCAGTTATGCTAGATGCTTCTTTAGATCTGTCAAACATCTGCTATGTAAAAACCACGGTTTACTGCAATTACAATGTGACTCCTATGTGAAGCCTTAGCAAAAAGTATGATGTTTGAAAATATGCATTTTACACTTCAAAACAATGTAATATTAATTGCCATATTGTACAGCAAGTAATACTGATTTGAATGAAATATAACATCACTTTCAAAAAGTAATAACAATGTTTATGTGTATTCTAGAAGAGAAATTCTGAATTCAGTCTATATAGAATCATAGAATCATAGAATGGTTAGGGTTGGAAGGGACCTTCAAAGGTCATCTAGTCCAACCCCCCTGCAAGAAGCAGGGACCTCTTTAGAAAGAATAACAGTACATCTTCCTTAAAAGAGATGCAAACACCATTCAGTATTATTCAATAAAAAAAAAAAAAAACCAAACAAAAAACCCTCTGCAAATGGTAAAATTAATGCTTTTCAAAGTTTATTTTCCAGGCAAGTTTCCAATTTCCAGTATAAATGCAAACATTAATTCTGACAAATTAACATTAATGCAAAACAAATTGATTTTTTTTTTTTTTTTACCTGAAGATTCTAAACATATAGAACACAAGAATCCCTTTAATACTTGCTGACATTTTTGCCTGTTTATCTCTTCACCTACTTATAGGAAAGTGAGGATCATTTGAAAGATCCCTGAGATCAGATCTACCACATAGCACTTAAAAATCATGCTTTCAATAAACCCCACTGTGACACACACAACATTATAAGGAGTAATAAAGAAGCAATGTTACATGATCTCTCAAGAAATTTATTAGTAGGAAATTGGGCAAACCAGCTGAAACAGAAGCATGAGAGTGAGATTTCTCTAGTCTTCTTGGAAAAACACAGGTCAAAAGTTCAGTGGAACAAAATAAATAACCTTAGCGTAAAACAGAAAAGGAAAAAGAAAGGACCTTTCAGTACACATAAACAAGCATGTGCTCAGACACAAAATACCTCTCAAAAAATCTTGCCTGAAAAAACCCTGACATATTTGTCAAGAGAAAAAATATTTGTGGATATATAAGGTTACTGTAGACAACCAAACTAATATTCAGTAAACAGTAATAGGAAGTCTGACAGATACTTCAAGGTAAAGGAAAAGGATGTGCCAATTTATTGCAAATCAGCTCAAATTTTGGATGTGAACTGAAGTGTAATATTTAACAGACAGATAATAACCCTACAAAGTACCTTCTGAAGTATTTCCTCAGCTCACAGAAAAACAAAGTGGCCACTAGCCAGACTCATTCTAGTACCTGACATCTTGTTTACCTGTTGACTGATTGTTGCTGCATAATCTCTGATACATAGATACAAACTCCCTAAACATAAAATTCAGTACATTCATAGATATATGCTTCCTATGCAAATCACTGTATGGTTTGAGTTCACAATCAGTGGTACATTAGCAAATGTAAATATTTCAATATCACATTTTAATTATTTTTTATGCACAAAAGAAGTAAAAACTGGAGATGATAGCACTATTCCAATCCTTTCTGTTAATATTATGACAGCATTCAAATTATTTTTGCATATTTATATTTCCATTATTTCATTAAGGTATATTAAACAATCTAGTGAAACAATCTATTAAACAATTCTAGTGAACAATCACTAGAATTTGTATTGTAAATTTAATTTGAACTTCACAATGTTGTTTGCATTTTTATTTCCTCTTATGTACAAAAGGCAGGGCTCACAAATTAAAAAGACATAGAACTTTGAGGTTTTTACAATACTAGCTGTAAATGAGATTTAGGACAAGAGTTAATAAGGGGGAAAGTAAAAAGTTTTTAATTTAGCCTACTTGTTTCCATTGTAAAACTCACTGACATTTGCTAATATTTTTGTTAAACTAACTTCACGATTCAAAATTGTCCAAGTCAGTTGTATTCCCTGGGGTTTTTTTCTGGAATTTTCTAGCCAAAGGAATCCAGTACTCTAAGAAAATGCACAGCATTTTTCTTATAGTAACAGTTTTTAGATATTTTTCTGAGAAGATATAGCACATCATTTAGAGCAGGGGCTGACATTTTTTAAAGGAATCACCTTACATACAGAAACAAGTTTTTTACTTTTTTGGTGAAAATCCACTCTTAGCTTCTTAGGGAAATTAAGTGATGCTAAAGGCCAAAGACTTTGGTAGGACACCTCTCAAAAAGGCCAACAGGGCTTCTGAATTGAGGTTAGCTGTGATAACACTAACGTCATACAGCAACTGAATATGCTCCAATGAATGACTGCAATGGTTAAGACTTTTCTGACTTTTCCTTCATGATATCAATGATAGTTTTATCCAGTACTGGTAACAAAGATAAACCAGTAACGCACTCACTCTGAACCTTTTTTCATTTCCGAAATTTATATTTGACGGTGAAAGGAGCAGTGACTTGTGAGTATCTGAATTTTCTGCAGGAATGTTTAATGAGTTTTATTACAGAAAGATAAACAGGGAAAAACCATACCAAAAGAACAAGGTTACTTGTTGAGCTTCTTTCTACTTAATCAAAAAAAATCCCTTTTACAGAGAAAGTTCTACTATAAAATCAGTGCCAAATGCTGTAAACAGAAATAAACATTGGCTTGAAAGTGCATCCAAATCTCTCAATTATGCTTCTTGCACACACGTACTCTCGCTCTCTGACAACAATGTATAAATTGCCATCTGTCTTTTGCCACAGTGATAAACAGTAGTTCCCTAATATTTATAATTTCATAAGTATGTCAAGAACAGTTAGGACTCTAATGTACCCACAGAGAAAGCAAAGGAAATATTTTGAGAGAGACAGTAGACACCATAACAAATAAATCACTGCAATGGACAAGAAATATCTATTGCCTACTCAGTAAAAAAGTCAAAGTGGCATTGCATTGGTTAGTTAGGCAAACCTACCTCATAACTGAATGTATGAGAATGCAGGAGTGGCCAGTGTCTGGGATAAGCTAAAAGCCAGAACTCTATACGGGCCATTTATTTTGCAGCTGCTATAGAAATGAAAAGTCCTTCGCAAATTCCTGCAGCAGGCCACTGAGTGGACAAGAGGATCTACGATATGACAGAAATTCATCGATGAAAAAACAAAGAGGTGAACTTACAGACTTTTACTAACCAAAAACGTTACTTACACAACTAGAATTACCTAATCACAAATAGTCTTCAGGAACAACTTGGTTATAGCTTCAAAGGCCGACAATGGCAGTAGAACATGATGCAAATTTGTCTAGTTATGAAAGTATAGCACTACTTGTAATAGAACTACAATAATAATACTTGTAGGGGAGCCTGATGGTAAAATTGAAAAAAAAAAAAAAAGATTGTCTAGAGAAATGTGTTTTATTTTCTCCTGTTGGAAATTAACATGCTCCCTATCATCTTGAGTAATTTTGACTCAATCAATGTTTTAATTGATATTTCTGAACTGTTTAGTTTTCAGAAACTTTCAAGGAAGAAATAAATATACAAAAACTTTGCTCTGGATTTGTGAATCTATTTATACAATAGCTTAACTCTTGGATTGTCCTGTCAGGCTCTAAGAATGTATATGCAATTCTTTGCTTGAGGGACTGAACCTTGAATGAAATTGTTCTCACACTTAAGCAATAGGATATTCTAAGCAATTACTCTTAGACAATCTTGTTGATGCTACTGTAATTTAGATCTGTCATAATACCTAGATTAATGTAATAGATTAAAGTAATTATTCAAATAGAAAAAAAAACCCAAGACACTATAAAGGGCTTTAGAAAACAACATATTTGATTTGAACTCCACTTCTTATGAACTTTCCCAAGTATTAGGCTGTAAAGTTTGACTTTTTCTTGTTTTCTAGCTCAGTGCATACTTTCATAGGTCATAGCAATTGAATCAGCATGAATAGAGGAGACTGACAGGGACCTTCCCTCTGCCCTCTCCTCACCCCATTATCTTCTGCCCCAGACATGCTTATACAACTGCGAGGAAATGGTAAATATTAGTGTTCTTCTTCACTACTATTATGTACTCTCTCTGTGTTTATAATTCATTTCTTGCTAAGGGGTAAAATAAGAATTGTTTGTAAGCATTACAAAGTAGGAAAGGCAAAATTATGACCTAGATAAAGAGCATCTCAAACCTAACAGCAAGGGCATTGGCTATAAAGAAACTACTGCTCTGTTGCTAGCTCATTTACTATTTTGTTACAAAAATGCTATTTTTATATCACTCTGAATGTCTTTGGTCACAGACTACTAGTAAGAGTTTACACATGGACCTATCACATTAGCCTTATTGCTGAAGGGCGAATTGGCAGGGGGAGAAAAATAAGTGTGGTTTCAATTCAGCAAGGTGCAGGTTACACCTGTCATTTCACAGCTGAACTTGAGAGGTACAGGCAAAAGTCCAGATCCAGAGTACATCTAGCCATGCAACCATGACAACTACATCTTTCTTTTTTTTCCAGAATCTACTAATTGACAAAATTCCATATATACACAAATATTTGAGATCTGCCAGACATGACAGAATGAATGTGTTTCTCGGTGATATAGTTTATACAGACTATCAGAACAAGCAGAATGTATATCACATACATTTTTAATTAAGTAAGAAAATTTAATCAATGCAAATGCAAATGCAATTCTATGTGCTATGACATCCAAAAATGTACAGATGTATAGGTTTACAAACGGAGTGATGGAATGTGGCTAGGGCAGATGTGACATTACTAGCCTTCTCAGCACAGCAACATTAAAACACTTGCTGCATGAAGGGTGATATAACCTAAAGTTCACCAGCAGCCTTATGCTGTCAGCGATTACAGATTCCTTTTGTTATTAATTTAAATGGACTACCACACTTTGTTTGCACAGATGTTTTATTTGCACACATACCATGCCCCACAAAATTCCATGTGGGCCATGGGTCCTTGAAGGATTGCTACATCTGAATTTTTTCAAAACAAGATATCAGTTTATTAGGGGAATCAAGCTGTTCTGTGTCTCAAAAGGGCACAGGAAAATGCATAACACTCATCAGACTGCAGTACAGCAGAAGGGCACCTACTGAGAAAGCTAACAATAATTGAACATTCTTTTTGACAAAGGAAAAAAGCATAGAACACTCTAATTCTTAATGTTCTACATATGCTAAACCATCCCCAAAAGCTTGTATGCTCTACCGTAACTAGAGCTGCAAATGCTAAAATGCCATAAAAAAAAAAAAAAAAGCAAGCCCTAGTTGGTATTTTAGATTTTCAAATATGCATGCAGTTTACACAGGGATTATTTTCTATGGGTATCTCTTCTGTAATGTTTTTTTTTCATGAAGAAGGAGAATCAATTAAAACAAACTAATCTGAAGGTGGAGCACAATATGCTTGAACATACAGTGTGCAGATTAAACTGAAAAATAGCTTAACTATACAATCAAAATTTATGAGATAGATAACTCAAAATGATTTTTAAGAATATTCCTGCTGGAAAGATAGCAATTCCAGAAATAAATATGCTTCTGAGATATATGAATTGTATCTTTAATATATTAAAGGTATATTAATCATATTACTGCATTAATACTGAATAAATCCTAACATATACCATTGCATACTCAGTTCTTATGATCTTTTTAAAAAAAATAATGACTAAATGCAAAGTCTCATTTTAAATTGTCACTATCCTGAGTACTGTTTTCCTCTTAGTCACCTTTAACAGTTGCTAGAACAAAAAAAAATTATTTTATTATCTTTCTTATGTGAATACCACAGTGCGCTACCAAGATGTTCAGCTCTCAGGGATTGATTTCAAGCCTGACAGTCCAGGAGGACCACACATGCCAGTACCATCACCTTTCAAAGGTGTCAGTTCCTCAATGAACCCGCTTGGAAGCACTTGTCTGCTACAATAAGACAAGCACTTAACTGTCAGAGACATATCATGAGAAGTACAATGACAAGTTAGACAAGAAAACATTAACTGTCATTGAAGGCCTGGTTGAAGGACAAATTAACTTTAAAAAGATAATTAAAACAGGCTTTGCCAAAGTGAATGCCTGGCCTAACCACTTTGACTATGCTTTTTTTATCTGGGCTTATTCACAAGGAAGGAGTGAATCGTTTTGATGCTATGCCTTTCAAGTACAAAGAAATTAAAAAACTTGGCAATGGCATAAAAATGTAAATGCATTCCATAAGAAGAACACAATGGGAAGTATAATCTTTTGATAAAGGCAATGCTTAGGGCAGCCAGAATAAGACAACAGCACATGAAAAATTCCCGTGTTGTACAAACAAACATTCTGCATCTGTAGCACTCAGCTCTGTGAGACATCACCACTGGCAGGAACATTAAAAGCTGTCGCTTAAGTGCCAGCTCTGTGCTGAGGCTCGCTGCTGAGGAATTAGAACGAGGGATTCGGGAGGAGGCAGCAGGGAGTTGCAGTTGCAGCTCAAGGCTTCATCATTGCAGCAATTGCACCAACTGCACACTCTGGGCTCTTCTTTACAGGGGAGCTGTTGGATCAAATCCCTGAGGACGGCTGAGGCAGTCTAGCAGAAGCTGGGCCGAGCATCCTCCCCACTGCCAACATGCGACACAGCAAAGAGGCCAACGCAGGAGCAGTTGGCCAAGGGCAGTTCAGTTAAAGAAGTTACCTACCTCCACAGTAGGGCAGAAAAACTCCCTCTACTTTGAGAGGAAATTTTCACAAGTGTAGGAGGCTTCACAGCATTTAGTCAGACTGTGAAACAAGTATCTATTAATGCCTAATATTTATTTATTATTTTAGCACTTTAGTATATCGGAATATCTAAAGATACATTTTACATGAAAGACCAGCTGCATTCTACTTGGAGTCTTGGCAAACATTTAGCCTTGTTTTCCTTTTGGCTCCTATGAGAAAGAAACCCTAGGACCTCTTCTCTTAAAAGACAGAAATAAGCTTTGGAAAGAACTAAAATACCATGTCAGTTTAGAAAGGGGCAAGCCCCTGTCATTACATCTGCACTGCAGACATTTTTCTGTTTGGTTTGGTTTTGTTTTCCTTTTTGTTTTCCCCGGTATAAAGCAACATAAAAAGGATTTGTCATAAGGATTGTTGTATCAGTGGTTTTCACTGCAAGCACTAAATGTGCTTTTTCTTAACTGCATCTGAAGGAGAAAAAAAATCAAGAACAAATTTTAAAATCATTAGCTTTTTGGAAGAGCATAATGAGTGATATTGGTAGAAATTACATAAAGAATATATGAAAACCATTCTAGAAATTATCACCATCTTCTACAGTCATACCTGTAATGTAATTTGGAGAAGAATAAAAAAAAAAGAAAAAAATCTGTAATGCCTCTGGCCAAATGCAAGTGTTTTGCATTCTATTAGTGGTGTGCATCCTGCAATCAAGAAATCCTAAATCTCCAGTCATTCTACTCTGAAAAGCCACAGAATAATTAATTTTTATGAAAAACTACACTAACAATATAGGTGTAAAAGAAAACTGTGTGGGATAAAACTAAGACTGTGTCAGTTCCTCTTTGAAGTAAGTTCAGAAAAAGACTACAACTATCATGTAAGTTAGATAACACCTTGTTACCTTCCATCTCTATTTAGTCATTTTCAGTAGATCCTTTCTCCAGTTGTAGAAGTTATAGATGGCTAGTACAAATGAACGGTAGTGATGAAAAATAATGTTTTGTGAAATGACTAGAAGCAGTTGGTTGATTTAAAGGTCAGAAGAAAGTTTGCTGTTCCTAGGATATGGGCATTGTAAGGATATATCTTCTGTATTGAAGAAAATCCTGTGCCTAAGCGATATTGTATTATGGACGAGTCATTTCATGTCCTACTTTCAGTCCACTTCAGAAAGCCATCCTAATGATGTTCTAAATTTTGGCAGCAGTCATGAAACTTGAGCTCATACAATACAGGGGAAACATGTAGGTTACAATAAGACAAAAACATTACAGTAGCACAATAATGAAAAATGGTAACTTAGTAGCACAGTAGTGAAAGATAAGATGAAATAACTTGATGTAGCCATATATGAATAAACTGTGCAGATTGCTCCAACTACCAATGAGACCCCATGTGCTGCAGTGATTATATCTGTATAAATTAGTGTGCAGTGAAAAAGGAAACTGAGTTGCAGCAGATTACCTGGCCCCTCTCAGCAAATTATTAGACTAACCACTCACCAACGTATTTGAAAAACACATTCCAAATGCACAAGCAGATCAGCCAGTCTCATATTGTTAATGGGGAACCTAACTGAGCAGAAGACTTCTTAGTAATAATAATAGTAAACAATGAACTTGCATTGAATTTTCTACCTACGAACAATGCCCTCAATTCATATCAGTGATAGGGACAGCACTGAGAAATCCATTCACTTAACCTGTAATTTCTTACTTAACCTTCTGTTTTCAGTTACTTTCAATCACAGCCTCTACTACTTTTGGACTGATGATTCCTAACTTTTCAAAGCTTAAATAACTTATAAGCAGAAGTGTTTAGTTTGGACAATAGAAACATAACTAAATTCATGAACATTGCATGTTATCAGCAGAGATTTGAAGATTGTCTCCAATATTTTCCCGTGCTTGGCATCACTCTTGATATTTCTTTTATGATTAATTCCTCCTCCTAACATCTTGAAATCTGCTAATTGTCATCTCTACCGCATTGTCTGTATATATCACCCTAATTTAATCTTTGTTAAAATCCTTCTTCTGTAAACTTACAATGATGTGTCTTGTGAGTTTCAATGTCAACTGACTGCCTTGCTGCACAGGAAAATTCAAATTAAAAATCTAGCTATAAGAGGAGAATGCAAGGAAATATTCTTGAAACTTGAAAAGTAGTGAAAGCTAAATACTGAATATTGCCCTTCTTTTTGCCTTCTTAAGGACTTTCTCCTATTTCTAGCTCTCTTGATGCCAGAAGTCAAAAAAAACCCCACTACTGTTCAACATACCATACGGTACAACTGAATTCATACTGTCCTCACAAAACTCTCTATTTCTTTTGGATTTAGTTTACATTTTTTTCCTTTGGCTTTACAAAATCCTCTATTTAATATTTCTTGACTTCTTAACCTCCAGTTCCTCAATTTGTCAAGCACTGACTTGCCTTTAGCTTTTTGTTATAATTTTATCACTCTTGCAGCAGTCTTATCTATACCATAAGCACTATCGGAAAACATTAGTTCTTTGGACATCTTATTTTCTTTTTGGTCATTCTCTGTCTCCTTTTGAAAACAGCATTTTAGCATGTCCTACTACATTATTCTCTCCCACTTCCATTATTTTTTCTTTTTAAAACTCACATTGTATTACCAACTGTTTGCACAAAAATAACATTTTAGAAAATCTGATTTTGTATAAGAGCTATATAATCACAGAAAAACTTTTACTATCTTATGTTACTTTTAAATACAGCTGTAAAAAAGAAGCAGACTGCCCACACAAAGCTAAGTATACCGGGAGTCTGAGCTGTGTAAAGGAAGTGTTTTGAAATTCACAGAAAATATTTAGAATAAAAGAATGTGGTAACAAACCTGGTAGATTAGAGAAACAATGTATATCTATGGATACGGCTCTGGCTTGTGGGGAAAAAAAAAAGGGGGGGCTTTTTAATACTTCACAACATTAAGCTACTCGTATGATTAGGCAGTCACTTCACTTCTCGGAGCTTCTGTCTTCTTCCTGCCTCTGTCTGTCTATATAGACCTTAAATTCTTGGGATTACTTCATATCAGAGATTGGATACTAATCTCTGAGTCTCTACACATTATTAAATACAGATATTAATAAACTACAAAAGAACAGACTTTCTGATATTCACATTGGATTACTTCAAATTATGTACTAAAAATAGCTTTAAATTATTTTTAAAACTAGATAAATTCTGTCAAAGTGAAAATACACTTATAAAGAAGACAAAGAGATCTCCAATTGCAAGCTCTTTTCAGTTTCCTAAAAACTAAATGTTGATTAAACCAATGCTTTTTTTCAGCTTAAAAAGTACTTTCCTTGATAGCTTTCCTTGCATGAAATATGCTTTAGCCATCTAACATAATGCTTTATAATCTAAACACATTCCAAAGTAAGTATTAAATGTATAAATAGCACAATTCTATAGGCAAAGCTTTACCTGCAAATGTAAAGAAGAAAATGAATAAATTCATCTAAAAACAATAACAACCTTTGTCTCTTTGGTGTGCACATTTTTAATCACAGTAGTATTCATCTGGAATGCTTAAAATCTCAAAAATAATTCCAAAACTGTTTAGACTAAACTAGGAGGTCACAACCTGAAAATAACCAGGCATTCTGGGATTTTCTCCACTCAGTCGTACTGTAACTGATTTAAGGAGCATCTATGACTGACAGTTAAAAGAAAGTTTTTGCCAGGGTGAAATGGAGTAATGTAAACTTTAGAAGATGCGTGCTTTGACATCAGCACTATTAATATTATCGGATACTTTTAAAAGAAAGTATTCAGGAAATGCTCCTCCTCTCCAACAAGTGACCTTCAGTGACATCATTGCAAAAAGAGAAAAGGTAAAAACAAGGTCAGCTTAAAATTTCATTAAAATGTTTTAAAAACCATAAAAGGAGAAGTTTCATATATGCCTAGAATAAACATTTGACTTAACACTGTTTGCAGGCATGTGGCCTGACTTATTAAATATACATTTAATTTAAAAACAAATTAAGATATAAGTTTATGCAAACTGACAATGAACTTGTCCATAATAACAAACATACCCATGTTTGCTGCATCAACAGTTTGTGGTGTCTCTGTTGACAGTTTCTGAAGGGCCTGCTCACCATCTGTCTTCTCCAGTGAGCTGTTACGTCGAGACTGCTGTTGGTCTTCATCTTCAGCGACAAATGCAATTACACCTAAACCAAATAGATACCAGGTGTTATATTAGCCGAGGCATTACCTTTATAAAACAGACTGCCAGACATGTATGAGTATTTCCTCAGTTCAAAACTACTAAAAAAATGAAGCAAAACTTCCACTCCAGGTGTCAGCCATCCAATTATAATTTATGGTAATAAAAAATACATCTTCACTAGGTCCAAGGAAATTAACCATTTTTTCTCCCAAAAGTGTTTTTCTATTTACTTGAACTAAAGATCAGTAATAAGAAATACAAGCAAACACATTTTTCAAAGATTATAAAATATGGCAGAGAATAATAGTATCTTTCTTTCCAGTGCAACTTTCTATGCTTAGTCTTGATTGTTTCTGTGCTATAAGATAGTAGACGTAATAGTTAAAATATTCCTGTGATACATTTTTTTATTGTTTGTTAAGTTGTAATCAAATATTTATGGAAGATAACATACACACAGATTGTAAAATCAGGATTTTTAAATCGGCAGACTTCTATTTAATAATATATAATCTAATTTTAAAAATCTGGTGTGTACGTGATTCCTTTAAATAACACTAATGTTATTCCGGGATACTTGATATACCAACTCTAAACAATAAGGTTTTGTTTCTTGAATTATGTGCCTCTAAGAATTTTAAATCTACATAACTTTTTGGAAATACTAGATATCATCACTATTTTATCTAAATGAGCGTCCCTCAATATTTCAGTACATTCTGGAGAGTTTCAAAGCTACAATAAATATATGTCACAGGTTTAATTCTTGTCTCATATGTACACTGAAAAACTAATTTGAGGACATGACTTATTTTATATTATGCAGTAAGAAATATTCCTGTTTGAGATAATTAGAATCTATGTCAAATGGTCTCCCAAAGGGAACTTACATAAATGTGTCTTATTAAGGGTTTGGGAAAATGATACATAGTGGAGATTTTCTGAAATTTGAAATTGAGAATTAATACAGTTTTATGAGAGTCCCATAACAATTTGATTTGAAAATACTTACATTTAATGGTATGGTTTGTTTCTGCAGCTTTTAGTGAGATAGAGATGTAGTAACAGACCACGTGGCAGAGAGGACGTCGTGCTCCCTGACTAGTTGAATTTAGCATCTTACTAGTAGGAATCGCTAAAGCTAAATAGCAAGGCCTACATGGAACCTGGAAGAGGGAGCAGAGTGAGGGGGACAGACACCACTACATGGGTCGTAAAAACTGGGTCAGGAAGCCACCATGACTTTAGCAGCCAGGAGCTGATCAAGCTTCCTATCCACATACCTGTACACACCTGTCTCATTTACGATTCTCAAGGCTTAACTTTCTTCCCTTAATCACACACTTCTGCACAAGGCTATAGTAAACCTTCCAGTTTAATTTCATTTCAGGAGGGATCAGTCTTCATAAAATGGCCTCACAGTTTTGATAATAATATTATGCTACAATATGTTACTCTTAAAAGAAAAAAAAAAAGAAATAAAAGAGGCAAATAAAACGTAACTAAAGTCAAATGCTACCAGCAAGTGCAAAATTTATTAATTATATGTTCAAAGGTAGCTACATGGATTTGATGGATGTACCTTTTGAGGGATGATTAATTGCTTGGATGGTAACATCCAGAGGGTAGAGGTCAATGGCTCAATGTCCAGATGGAGGTTGGTAACAAGTGGTGTCCCTCAGAGGTCTGTATTGGGTCCAGTAATGTTTAATATCTTCATCAGTGACATAGACAGTGGGATTAAGTGCACCCTCAGCAAGTTTGCGGATGACACGAAGCTGGCTGGTGCGGGTGACATGCCTGAAGGACAGGACGCCATCCAGAGGAGCCTGGATAAGCTCGAGAAGTGGACCTGTGTGAACATAAGGAAGTTCAACAAGGCCAAGTGCAAGGTCCTGCACTTGGCTCAGGGCAACCCCTGGTATCAGTACAAGTTGGGGGATGAAGAGATTGAGAGCAGCCCTGCAGAGAAAGACTTGCAGGTAATGGTGGATGAAAAGCTGGACACGAGCTGGCAATGTGTTCTCGCAGCCTAGAAAGCCAACTGTATCCTGGGCTGCATCAAAAGAAGCATGGCCAGCAGGTCGAGGGAGGTGATTCTCCCCCTCTACTCTGGTCTGCTGAGACCCCACCTGAAGTACTGTGTCCAGCTCTGGAGTTGTCAGCACAGGAAGGACATGGACTTGTTGAAGTGAGTCCAGAGGAGGGCCACAAACATGATGAGAGAGAGACTGGGGCTGTTCAGCCTGGAGAAGAGGAGGCTCCGGGGAGACCTTATAACACCCTTCCAGTTCCTAAAGGGGGCTTATAGGAAAGATGGGGAGAAACTTTTTAGTAGGGCCTGTTGTGAAAAGGGTAAAAGTTTTAAACTTAAAGAGGGTAGATTTAGACTAGATATAAAGAAGAAATTTTTTTACAATGAAGGTCATGAAGCATTGGAACAGGTTGCCCAGAGAGGTGGTGGAAGCCACATCCCTGGAAACGTTCAAGGCCAGGCTGGACGGGGCTCTGAGCAACCTGATCTGGTTGGAGATATCCCTGCTCACTGCAGGGGAGTAGGACTAGATGGCCTTTAAAAGTCCTTTCCAACCCTATCTATTCTATGATCCGGTGGCCATTTCAACATGACAAACATGGACAGATTATTTCTGCTAAGAAGAATCACATGGAATCATTACAGGGAAGCAAGATTTATCATCTTCACATTGTCACTGTTTTTTTAACCTAAGAGATGGCAGCTGGGTAGCACAGATATAAAACACTACTGTTCAAAACAAAACAAAAAAAAAAAAATAGAAATAGGTGTGTACTTAAATCCAGAGAAAGGAATTACATGGTTTTAAATTAAAAAAGACTAGAATCCCAGAAATTTTTCCCTCTGGAAATATCCTCTGGAAGAGGATATATTTTATGTCACTAACAGCTAATGTATCTTAGGATAAATACTGACCAACTAATCTGATTTTATGTCTCTATAATATAAAGCATAATTTTGGTTTATTGCAGTACAATATTAGAGAGAAGCAAAATGCAAGAGAAAGACTTCACTACATTGAAATACTGTCCTAACCATCAACATACTTGAGAGACATTAACAATTATAAGCAAATGAGAAGAAAAAAAAAGCAAAATCATATCTTTAAATTTGATTTAAAATACTTGAGTAAATACTAAAAAGCACTAAATTTATAAATTCAAAAGCATCCTTATGGTAGAGAACATTTTTTCACTTCATTTTAAAACTCAACAATTTTTTTTTCCCTTATAGTCCTTGCTTTCAGTGACAATTGAGGGTTTTCTTTACCAACGGTCTGTATTTCAGAATATTGCATTATGCATATGTGTATATGAGTGGGACAGATTGTGAGTGTTCACAGTTTAAAACCTTTTATTTCGTCAGTAAGTAGAGGCTTTTTGGCTCTGCACAAAATGTGCTCTCAAAAGCGTCAGAATAATTGACTGAAGAACTCTGAATAATTAATTTTTATTTGCAGCAAATCTTGGAATGCTTGAAAAGTTCCAGAACTGTAAATTGATAATGCTCAAGAATATTTCAAGAGCTACTGGGAGAACTATGGTAACTAAAACTACTTGAATTGCTAAACCACTGTGCTGATAATCCAGCAATCGCACAATCAAAAAATCAGTGAAGAATTGCACTATAATTGCACATATTCAGTTTTCTTTCTTTATGGAATACAGATCTCAAACACATAGAATTAATAACAATGAATTTAAAATATTGATCAATAAAGGTGACCGGATTGATGTAATATATTCAGGTCTCTGCAAGGCACTCAAATCTGTCAAAGTATTTCAATATAAAATAATCAGTTTTATTACAAATGGCATACATTTTTAAACTCAGTTTATCTGCTTAATCTTAAAATACTCATAAATTGTCTTTCATATTTTTCATGGGCACCAAAGTGCTACTATTGGCTCTAAGCTATTTATTTATTATGGGGAAAAAAATAAAATAATTGCTGGCAAGAACTGAAATAACAGAGAAAATAGTGTATTAACTTTGAGTCACATATAGAATGCAGAATCGTTGTCAGTGAGGATACTTAGTAGATAGTACACTCTGCATGAATTGGTTCTTTAAATTGAAGTGGAGTTTTTTCCTAGGAAACGTAATATTGACCTAAGCAGAATTCTCTCCAGGTTCAAGAGTGAATGATGCAATCCAATGACCACTACTGGAGATTAAGATAGCTGATGATACATAAATATAAAAATCTATTCAGATAACGGGCTATAAAAAAAAAAAATCCAGTCAAAAGGTGTTTTGCGGGATTTGAAAATACGTTTTTACAAGTAAGGGTAATCAAAAGTCCTTAACACTCTATGAAGTAATGAAAAACACATTTGAAAAAAATTGCACATTTTGCAAATAATTGCCATATTTAAAATAACAAACAAGTATGTTTACATTTCTTCATAACCTTCTGCTGATCTTGGCTCCTATGTCATGGAAGGGCTTTGACAGAGGAAGTTCTACTCTTTGAGCTGTGAATGTGCTGTCATCCTACAGAACCCACTGTTGTTTACACTGTCTTCCACAAAGGCAGTAATATCTTATATTACCTTATAGTTTCTGATAAATAATGACTTGTTCATGAATAACAGACCCCAGTGTCTGCAGGTTTTTTTCTTCTGTTTGTTCAGTTCGGACTTCTCTGTCACACCTTATGTAACAATATAACTTGTCAAAATATCATGGCTGACAATTTTTAAAGCATATATTCAAAAACAACACTTCATGTACATCACAGAGATACAGTTCCCACTGATTCAGTGGGCCACAAAACTATGTCACCATTAAGTATTCTAGAAAACATCACTCTTCTTCTCAGCTGTCCTTCGGCATATGCACATTTTACAACAAAATATACTAAACTAGCCAAAGCAACAGTATGAGTCTTCCTAGAATTATACTGCAAATGAATAATTTAAAATTACATAAATTTTGGAGGTTTCTTTTTAGCTGATACAACGTTGCTTTAAAAACTTTCTTGGTCAAAACATCATTGCAAATTTTCTAGCTTTACTCTCCAGTGTTTAAATATTTTATACACCTTTAGTCCACATATTAATATTGAAGCCTTGTTTCATATTGCTTTAGAGAAAATGCATCCCTTTAAAAAGAAATAGGCTGGTTTATTTGCCAATAAAATTGGAATTGCCAGACAACGTTAGACTGACTCATTTGCTATACACTACAATACCACATCCCTGAATCCAATTAAGAAAGCAAGAAATATTCAACTTTTTCCTTTCTGTATAATTTGAACAGACTATTTGAAAGGTATGTATTGTATATGATTATTTTCCAGTGCAGAAAGATGATAAAAGCCCACAGTATCCCAATATTTTAACTGGAAACAAGAACAGAAGGCTATGTGGCCATGGAACTCATCACACAAACCCAAGAAGATACAGAAATGTTTTGCTTCTGTTTTAAATATACCAGCATGATCTGTGTTAGCATAGGTCTTGGAAGTAGGAGAAGGGGGTTTTATTTTTTCTTCAATTTTTTTTTCTAGCCATTGAAATCAAGGTATAGTTGCTGCCTCAGAAAAGTTACACAGAATAGATAAGATAAATTAAATTAGGACTAAATTAGTCCTTCCACATGTGATATTATTATTTCATTGAAATTGGAGCGATCAGAAGATCAATTTGTAGAATTCCTCCAAGCAAAAAATAGACAATATATATTCTTTAAATCAGATGTCACACAAGTGTTGAAGGGAAACGCTGTTAAACAAACAAGTGTTATCAACTCATTTACAGGCCAGAATGTATTGGTATGATCTTCATCATCTCATTAAAATTGTCCTATGACAGGCCATATGACAGCTCCATATGACAGGCCATGTCCTGTAATACACTGCCTTTTTTTTTCAATGTAAGCTACAAAAATCCAAGCTGGATGGAAAAGTGCTGCCTACTAAGTACAGACATACTTAGAAAATAAATGAAAGGTGATTCATGAAAGAGGAAGCTCCTTTCCAGAAGCTAGTAAATTTTTATGGATGAAAGGACTCTAACTATAACACGTAGTTTTTTGCAGAAGACATATTTCAAGCATTAAGAGCTTTAATCTATTGTGGAAAAATTCTGGTCTATTCTGCGGACGGTAGAAATAAGAGTTTGATAAAAGATAAAATAATAGCAGAAGATGTTTTATCAAACCTAAAGGAAATTGCTCTATTACTTAGAAAAATGGATTGCTGAAGAATTTTATCTGGGGGCAGAACCTTGCATGAGATGTTTATTAGCTATTATTTCTATGTTAGAGCTGTCACACAGCTACAAACCAGATGAAGCATACAATATTAGCCCTCTATTGGAATGCTTCCTAATGGACTTTTGAGAAGAACTGGCCTCATTGTTGGCTTAGGAATCATAAAATAGCCAGAAGAAAGCAAAAGAAGTACAATTTTGCAACTATATAATTTTGCAATGAAAAAGACTTTGAATGTAATAGAAAAATGCAGACCATTTGCTTAGCACAACAATTTATATGGTAACAGTCCTTTTATGATAATTTATTTTAATATGGTAAAACCAGCACAAGAACATCAAGGTTGCGAAGTTGTGCTTACAAGTTAGGAAGTTCTAAACTTGAAATTATCCATCAGCACTACGACAGAGTCTTCAACTAGATATCTAAATAGTTGCTCTTTTTTCCCCATAGGATAAAATCTACTCACTCTGTGGATAGCTTTTGAGCATTGCTTTGTATTATCAATCATTCAACATATTTGCCCCATGGGTTATTTACTTCCCCTCTAAACTAATTCACTGAACTGAATAAAGAATACCTTTCTTTTGGGGTGTTTAAATTATCCTTTACCTGTAGTATCTTGAACCTAGAAAGGACTAAGAGTCTTAACTAATTCCCACTTGAATCACCTACATCTATTCTGTGATCCTCAAGCTTCAGACGGCTGCTGAAAAATCCTAAAAGTGCCCAGAAATTCATGTATATCTCAGCTTTGCCATTAAAGTTTCTCAGGAACTGCTTTGGGGAACAAATATGACTTCCCAGCCTTGCACACTATGAAGCAAACTGACTTCCATTCTCCTTGAAGCCACAAAGTAAGTACTTCCTAACTGATATCACCTTAGATAGGACACGCGGTACTTAGGTTTATATCACACCTAACATCAGAGAGCTGCCTTTCAAACCTGCAACAGTGGCCTTTCTTCCCTCCACTTCTGTCCCTTCTACAGCAGCGGAATGATTAGAGAGCGTTCACAAATCTCTTGACATAACCGGCACTGTTCCTGCTCCGGAGAGAGAATGAACACGATTTCCTAAGGCAGTGATTAAAGCAAGCACTGAGCCAGGGGGTGGACAGTAGAGAACTAGGCCCTGTCTCTTTTCAAAGGATAACTTCAGCCTTCTATCAAGTTATTTTAAAGCATAAAATAAATGAACCGTTTTCTGAAAAATAAGAGTGTTCATGGCTTCCCAGCTTTTGAACCAATAACTTTTATGTCAGGTTAGAGAGACTGACTGTTCTCTCTTTTTCTCACTCAGTGAACACACAATACTTGCAAACATAATGGAACCATTGCAAAAGAAGTTAGGAGAATGATAGAACACAGGAGATGTCGATCTGAACATGCCGTCTCTGTCCCTTTGAAGGCATGGCTTTTACCACCTGGTATTAATTTGCTGTACGACAGATACACTGAAACCTCTTCTACTTAAATTTTCACTATGTATAAAAGAATTGGGGATTTTCTAAGCCAGAAGACAATATTCCTAAATCTTTAAATCCTGAAAAAAAAGGAACAAGTTAAAGTATAGTGCATCCTCCCTATTTCCTGGTGAACATTTTTGATGGTCACAAATTTCACTGAAACTTGACTCCTATTCAGCGAAAGTGAATTTTGTCTCAGGGCTACAGATTTAGCAAGAAGACACCAAAGTCTTCCTGTGGCACTAGGCCAAGCTTTGTCACAAGTATTAATTTCTTTTCACAAACCACCTGTGAACTGAGATGGCGTTATTACTTATGTTTTACACACCAGATACTAAAACCAAAACGGCCAGCAAAGTAAACAAGTTTGGCATCCTCAGGAACAAGACTTAACAGCTTTTCAATATTGAGAAAACAGCTGTTATTAATCTCAATAGTCTAAGAAGGCAGCAGAATGAAATGTTTAAGAGATTTATCCAATATCAGGAATCTATTTGTTTAAGAAGTTGTTCAAATCTAGGTTTCCTGAGCACTATTCAGTTACTTTAAGATGATCTTTTTTGTTTCCACAATTCCCTCCCAAACACACTCGCATACTTTGCTCTGCTGAAAGTTACTACAATAGATAACTCTACAAGGAAAAAAAAAGGCTGATTGTACAGCCTCATTCTCACAATCATGCTTTACATGTTCTGAGGCAAAAAATGGGCACCAGAGATTTGTAAAATTATTACTAAGCATTTGAAAATTACAAATTTGAACTGTTAATATTTATCTTAAAAAATTCTTTTCAGGATGAACCAATAAATATGATGTGATGTCAGTTAAAAGAAGCAAAAGTCTTGCTGTTGTATCATAAGAATACCATTATAAATACAGACTGACACAAATTAATTGCAATCAATTTTAGATATCCCTAGTCCCTACATATTTCAAAGTAGGAATTGTGTTCACTACATTCTATGTACTCTTGCCTTGTGGCCAACAAATTGAATTTTAATCAAGGGAAAGAATCCAATCTTGGTCTCTGCTTTTAAATCTTTTCTTCTAGTACAGCTAAGATAACTACAGCTACTCAATAGGCTTTGGAAAATTAAAATTAGACACAAGAAATTGGTGATAATTCAAAATCATTAATTGCTATTCAGTCCATTTTCATGGGTCCAATTAAATGCATAAAGTTCCACATATGCTGGCATTTTTGAAGGACCTGACCACATTTTTAGCAGTAACATACCTTTACAAATAAAAATATGAGCCAGCTTAAAAAACGGTATCACCAGTAATTATAGCCTTACTTCCAGAATAAAGGTTATATTGAACAGAAATGTAAGCATTAATTGTAAACAAATTTGATCTGCTAATTTATAGGGATTGTATATATTTGGGTTCTACATTGTACCTTCAAAGATTCCTCGTCTTCGTGGAGATACAGTCAAAGTGTAAGCAACTATGTCATCTCGTTCTACAGTAACAAAAGGTGCACCACCCACAATTGAAAGATCCGAAGATACCTGGTGAAGAGAAGTCACAAAGAGGAAAAAGCATCAAAAGTAAGGTACTATTGCAAGAACACTATAGACACAATATTCGTTCTACTTGCTTTGAAAAGAAGAGTATGGTATAAAGTGTGTTATTGGTAAGTCCTAACCTTTGTGCACATGAAAAGAATACCTCCTGCAAGAGTAGTGCTGGCACATACAGATCATATCAAGCACAGATTTTTAAGTCATTGTTCAATGCGAGTAAAAGTATCTTGCTTAGACCATGGAACTACTTACATATGCATAGAGTTGCATAGCCAGGCCCTTAATATCTTACAATTCTTTAGAAGTGTAACAATGAGGTTTAACAGCAGTGATCCATCTATCTAGACAGAGCAAAGCAAAATCTGAAGTGTCGTTTTAACATCAATTGCTGTAACTCAAGTTCTATTAAACCACGCTTTTTGATATGTCATATTTTGTAAATGACACGTATGCAATGGCATACATAGTAACTACTTGAACAATGAAAAGATCAATACAATTTTCATATGCTGAATTTTAGATTTTGTAAACTATACAGATGACTGTAGGAATATAGGCTGAGTAATTTCTAATGTCATCTAATTTCTTTGTCACTTGTATAAATTTGCTACAGACAGACTCTGATCAGCTGATCATGGAAGAACCATTCAAGTTTGAGGCATTACCAACTACAGTTGATTATCTGCTTAAGTCACTGGTTGTGCAGAATGCCAGGAGGTGGACTACGTGAATGGTTCTTCTTACACTCTCTCTTCTGTTACGTCTACTACTGGGTGGAGCCAACTGCTGTTGAGTGATAGTATTTTAAATTGATACTGCAATTTCTGCAGTGGACATCTGACTACAGGTGACAGTTTTCCACTAAGGCATGGAGTCCTTTTAAAAAAAAAATAATTTAAGGATATCATGTAGTACTGTAGCATACTGTAATTTCTTATTAAACTAAATAATAAAATTGTCTCTGTGTTGTTTAGGTGAAATTTGAGTGAAATCACAAGTCAATTCAGAAAGGCTTGGTTTTTGTTTTTTTTTTTACTTTCCAGCTCATTTATTAATTTAACTAATGACTACAGCTAGCCTGCCATGCATCCAAGCGGACTTGTATCCAACAAAGATCTCTTTTGCAACAGTAAAAGCATTACTTGCACAGATCTTGTTCTTCCTCCCCAAAGTTTTTACTTTTCTTTTTCTTTAGTAAATAAGTTTTGCTCTTATTTTCCGTAGGAGAAAAAAAAAAACAATTCTAAGATCATCTTGTCTTCTATTACAGCCAAATTACAGCCAATCATTGCCTATAATGTTTGTCTTCTCTGGGGTATTTATGTTAGTACAGTCCTTTGTTCAAGTGCTAGTAAAATCTTGAACTTCTATTCCAAATAACAGAGGAAAAAAACTTTAAGGCAACAATCTTCCTCTTCCCCAACAAACCTATATTTAAAGCTGGATATTAGAAATACAACAACCAAAAAGAACAGAAAAAGAGACTAATTGTCAGGGAAAAAAAAAGTAGGCCAAAAAGAGAATGATGGAAATCTTTGTTGAACTGGCACTTGGAAAAAAAAATGGAAAAAAAATATCTGACTATTAACAACAGAGAGGAAGCATAAGAAGAGAGGGGCTGCTACACACTGAGGGTAGGGAAGATTCACTTCATATAAGATAAACAATAAATTAGGCATCAACTACTTCATTTCAGTTTACAATGAAGTTAGTAATGTTTACAAAAGTAAAGGCTAAGTACCTAAAAAAAAGGACAGCATAACAGAAATGACAGCCAATTATTAGGGATAGAAATAAGATTGATTAAAATGAAATTTTTTTAAAGGAAGTAACATGAAGACAGATGCAAAAGTAGGATAGACGTGATTAATTTAAAGTAGATAAAATGCAGGAAAGTAGGGTGTTACAGTTGCTGTCAAAGACTAGATATATCAGACTAGTTTCTAGCAAAAATGTTAAAGTAAAAGGAAACTACCTATGTAGGTGACTATAAACATGAAATGGATATGGATTGGTGATGAAAAAAATATGGACTGGAAGTTTGATGATTTTCCATCATTCAAGAGAAGTCTGGGATACCTTTCCAAATAGAGTAGTGAATTAATAGAAGGTAAATATTTTAAAAATTATGCTGTTAACCTGAATGAAGTGAATGTATAACTAAACAGGAAGTTGAGTATAAGCAGTGAAGTCATGATAGCACACATGTGGCCACTGTTTCAGTGTTTGAATCTAGATGCCCATCTCAAAAGACAAGAAGGAATTCTCCCTTCCCTTCCTTGCATCAGATTGATAAGATTGCTCAGTTTTTGTGCTTTGCTTAGTGTTGGACACGGTTCACTTCCTAGGATTTGTTTACATAACAGATGCACTGCTGTTTCATTGTTCAAAGACTCCAGTGATCCCAAACTTTCCTCTACTTTTCCAGAAACACTTGTCATCTGTTTTTGCAGGTCCCATATTTTGTTGTACAGCTGAGAAAGTTTTTGTCTTTCATGGCATAGGTGTCATGTAGATTAAATGTCCTGTGAGCCTGTCTAAACTAGATATTTACTACATGACTGCCTATAATTCTGGGGAACAGAGACCTGCTGATCCTTGTGGTCCCTTCTAGTATTATACTTCTACTAAGTGTTAATCGAGTAAGTTAATTTTCTCCTTACATGAAGTATACACACACAGAGAGATATATGTACAAGTATATATACATAGTAGGTAACGCTTTCTTTTGAGGAGGGTTCTTCTGTTTTGTCACTTTTTTTTTTATTTAATAGGGATGGGATGAGAGACAGGCAATGGACAGGCAGTCGTATCTTCTTGTCACTACACCTGATGAATTTCTTGCTGGTCAGAAGCATTGGAAAGCAACAGTGCTTAAATTTGGCTAGATTTTTTTTTTATTAAAATGGCACCTACTTCTGAAAGGTATACACTTATTTTCTCCATTGAGCTGTAACCTACCCCTTTAAAGAAGCTAATATTTTCAGTCCCAGATAGAGCTCAAAATGTTTTTTTCCTTGACAGTGGATAGCCTTGCCATGCATACTTTATGACTGATTTCCATCAGTGTTCCCAAATCAAGCAATTTTCCATGGATATCTGAAGTCTTATTCATGCTGGTCCCATCTATAAGACCAGAAAGGTACTCATACCAACACTTCTTACCAAATAACTAGGAGTTTAGGGCACTGGCCAGACCTGTAGATCTTAGAATAAGCTCCTTTGCCCTAATCTGCTCAGACTGAAGAGATTAACTAAAGATCCATAGAGAAAATGTTTTACTACTGGTCTGGTTATATGATTCTCCATTCCTTTTGCTGGTGCTTTTAGAGTTCTGTTGCTAGGTGCCTACTTTCCCCAGTTAGACAGAGAACTCAGATCACTGTCTAAAACTGTGGATTTCTAGGCAAGAGGTGTCTAAAAGAAAGCAATGAGCAGCTCACAACTTTGTCATCCCTTCTATCCCTATTTATTAAATCTTCCAAAGGCACCGAAGGGGTTGTTCTTTCATATTATGAATTTAATCACATAAATCTTCTGAATGTCTTTATTGTTGTTCAGAAGATTTCCCAGGACTAGAAATAACCTTGTTTTTAACCACCTAGAATCATATGCATGACCTTATGTGTAAACTTTTATTAATTACTATGTGCATATATGACAGGTATGAAAATGATACCGTTTATTTTAATTTAAAAGCTCAGTTTACCTTTAAGGTCTTTTTTTCCTTAATGAAATCAAAGATTCATCTTCACATACATTCTGCAGAAATCGTGCTGTAATGATAGATCTCCAGATTTCCAATTTCTCTTCTGACTACTTTAAAATAACTGAAATACGCATTTTGAAAAATTCAAAACTTATGTTTCACTACAGTAAAGCATTCAACCTGGCTGATTTAAATTCTCCCATTTTCATGAAAACTTCTAGAAGTTAGGTACCAGACATCAGAAGCTAGTTTACAGACATTAGCTTTCTAAATGCATGGTATTTTCTCATTAAAAATTATGCAGTTTTTTACCATAAATAGCTGTGCATCTCCACTGCTCCCTTACTAGTAAATGAGTTCATCACTAATTTATAAAGAATGGTGTTCTTTTGTACAGACAGAGACAGACTTGTTACCATGAGATAGTTCCAGTTAACTGTGCATGAGCTTTGCCTTCATAATTTGTTATTCATTTATTTGAATTATTTAATTTTTACACCTCTCAAACTCTAGGAGAACTCTCATTTAATGCTACTTAAAATGTTTGTAAAGTTTTTCAATTTATTTCCCTCTTTATGCACCTCTAGTTCACCTCCTTTCTTTCCATGGGTCTTCCACAGTTCCCAGTATATCTTAACAGTAGCTGGACTTAAACACACAGTTTTTCCATCTGATAGTGTTCTTTCCCTCCTTGTGTCTAAAATTTAGTCTTCCTGCTAATGCTTTAATAAGAAAGTTTCTACTAAGTCAGTTATAATCAGACTACTCCAGAAATATGCATGCTTCTAATGTGCTACACAACCCAATCCCAGAATTTTAACACTCCAAATAGCTTTGTTCCCCTGTTAGTTTGCCTTCTGCAATCACATTTCCCAAACTCTTCCTAAAATGCACCCAAGAAATAATTTCATTATTTCTCTGGCTGTTACAAATCCATATTAATAATTAATGAAGTTACCCTTAGCCTGCTGTCACCATTCCTACTACAGTTGTTAAACTCACTGGTATTCTCCATGCTGCTCGCTACTCCTATCCATATGAATACTCACCATCTTATCATTAATGAATCACTTCCATTCATTTATCTTTATAAGCAACCCTATTTTTCTCTAGTCATTAAGTTATTCACATCTTAGGAGCTCCAGTCTCCAGTGCTCACAACGTTATCTCCTACCTCCAACGTCTTGGCAAGGTTTATGGTTGTAACAGACATCACTTGCTAGTTACTTTTTATGTATTACTTACATTGAACTTTGCCTTGCTGTGATGGTCATCTGATACATGAACTGCTTACTGAGACTAATTAAATGATCAACCTCAGGTGGCAAATGGATACTAAATGTGCATGCCCACACTTGCACATGGGCAATCTATATAAATATCAGAATTCATGGCAAGAATCTTATTTAATGAGAAGTGTTCACAGATGTTTGATATTCCAATATGGCATAATGTTGTGTAATGCCTGTCTGCTTAACTGTAGATATACTACACATATATTAATATAATAACAATATATCCAAGAACACTCAGAAAGTAAAAAAGATGGAAAATGTAAAAGTACACATAGGTACAAGTCCATAAATTTCAGATTTTGATAAGAATAACTTCTTGCAAAGATTTCTTAAGTGTAGAGAAAAGCTTGGAATGAAGCAATGAAAGAATTTTTATATAGTGAGCTTTAAGTCAGCTTCCTTCCAAATATAAAAGATAGCTATTTCTTATGAGAATGCATTTATATGAGGATTGTATGTAAAAATAGGACACAATTTTAGTCTCAGATGTAGCGTTATGTATAATATTACATCCTATAATAATCTGCAAAACTATGTTCCTGAGGGTACCTGAATGTGCCTAACAAAATCTACTATGGGTCGTTTTTGTTAGGCAAATAAATTTTGAAGTAAGAAAACAGGGCCTAAATAGGGACTCCTCTGTTAACAAAAAAAAAAAAAAAAAAAAAAAAAAAAAAAAGTAAAAAAAAAAAAAAAAAAAAAAAAAAAAGAAAAAAAAAAAAAAAAAAAAAAAAGTCTGATTTACAAGCTATCCAAAAGGAGTCAAGCTACTGAATTACTTCTACCTGTTCATGGAGGAGGCAGCCCATTAGCATGTGTCTTAGTTTGCAAGGAAGGAATAATGAACAATTACAAATAGATTAACTGGAATTTAGAGAAAGAAATCTTGCATTCAAATAACTGTTCATAATTCAGGACTGATCAAAGATTTTTTGCTTTTAGGTTTTCTTATCTCAAAGGTATCCAAGTAGATATGAGCATGCTAAACTAAAGATAGTGAAACTGCAGCATTTTGGAATTACTCTACACCAGAAAAGAGTAAGAACTTGTACCTAACAATATTAGGGCATATAGAGTACATTAACTGGAAATTATTTAGGAGAGAGGTACTCTCATGACAACCATGGCACAGGAAAAAGTAAATATTCTGTTCTACATCCATCCAATACAAAAAAAAATTAAGCTCCCTTTAGAATAGAATCATATCAACAGTGGGGTTACATAGATATACACATACACACAGTATTTATACAAATAAAAATAGGCGGATCTACACATACACACACAGGCACACACAGAATTTATCACGCATGAATAACTGCAGTTTCTTAAAATACTGACTAATTTAAAGCATCTGCAATCTAAGTAACATTGCTGATTCTCATTACAGACGTTGTGAGCATCCTATTGTCAAAAAGCCAACCATATCAATACTAATGCTTGTAAATCAATATTAAGTCATGTAAAAACTTTCCTACTGGTAGTTCTTTCTGTCTTGAACATCTTTCTAACATTCCTGGACGTAATCATCAGAAAATACATCAGGAGACCTAATGTGTACTTTTTAATTGTGTAAGTGAGCTAGGAAAATAAAAACTTCCAGTTTGATGTTCATCTCTATTCCCTAGCAGGTCTATCACCTTCAAAAAAAAAAAAAAAGAATTTATTATTCTCATAGTTTATATATGAATTATACCCATTTACAAAGATATATAGACATTTTGGAAGAATACTCTTCTTCATTAATAGAATTTCACATACATCAGAAACTAATGTAACAAATAAATAGTAAATAATTAATACATCATTTTAAAATGTCTACATTTATTAAGTACTTTAGAAGAATATCTAAACCCAAGCTCCACTACACTGTGCAATTTAATTAAGAAAACACAAGAAAAAAAGGAGTTTGATAGACTATTAAAATAAATTGTCTTTCACTACTTCTTGTTAAGACTTCACAAGAAACTAAAGATAATTCTCTTGTTTTGCAATGTAAAATTGTGTTGATAACTAATAAAATACTTTGGTACTACTCATGCTTTCAAAAAAAAGAAAACATAATAAGGAACTTACACAACAAGCTGAAATGGTATAGAGCTTCCAATATAATTTCTATATTAAAGTCTGAATCCACATATGATTATCAGTCCTTCAAATTCATAACAAAATTAGATGCTTTATTTGCACAGTTTTTGTTAGAAAGACAATGTGTGACATAATTAAGAAACAGCAAAGCTGTTCATGTTGCTGTAATACTTATCATGCAATCACTACAAGTAATTCAGTGAAGAGATGCCTAATTTCAGTAGCCACAAATTTCCCCAAACTCACATAATGTACATTACATTTTTTCACTAGCATTCAGAAAATAAGAATCGTAGAATATCGTAATGAAGCCAAAATGCAAATTATTATTAAAGTTATCAATAAGATCCTGCAGAAACCTTGCTGAAATCAATCTATCTCCGAGGATTTAATTTTTAAGTGATAGTATTCTCCATTGTCTTACACCTCAAATCATTGCTCACTCACAGCTAGAAAGTATAAATAGAGCAGATTTATAAAATGTTACAATTTAAAACTAATTTAGCAGTCACAGAGATTTGAATACTCATTCTGTAGAACTGGGAGGTGGCTATTTAAGATGAATAGAAATGAAAAGCCAATCTTCAAAATTATAATTAAAAAATAATTTTTTTGCAGAGTTGAATAATTAAATAAGCATAACTTCAAAAATGTCAGCTGACACTTCAAGCCAAAGTCGTGAACAGATGTACAGAACTTAAACAAATAACACTTAAATTCCACTCTCTCCTTGTGTAATGAAGTTATACAGTAATATGTTCAAGGTTTCCATTTGAAAATTGTTTCTCAGGTCTGTTTACGATATTGACAGGCTCTACTTATTAAAAAGTTAATGTTCCTTGACGCTAGGCCAGAACTGTATCTGTGAGAGTCACTAATCAATCTGATAATAACTAGATTTTTTTCAATACTGTCAAGAATTACAGATGTTTCAAAAGAAGCCACCATTACTTTCCCTCATGTTCCTGTCATTACATACCTTGCAAGTTCCTGAGTTATTAAGAATTCATTTAATTCTTGCAACTGCTTTTATTTTGCCACCAGCATGTTACAACACTGAAAGGAAACATCTTTGCATTGCACTGAGAATATTCCCCAAATAATTCCTGCCTGTTCAGCTGCAATCTGAAGTTCTACATAATGATGAGCTCTATATAATTTGTAATGCAGCCAGGCCACTTGTTAGGACCACTGACCTATCTCAAGAAACAAATCACATGTAAGACCTTACTATACCCTTACATGATCAAATAATTTCATAACTAGTAATCACAACTCACCCCCCCCATCAACAACTACAGTTATTCTTACATTCTGTAGGCCTCTGTACCATTCATTATCGCTATGAAGAATGTTTTTTCTGTAGTAAAGTCTGTTACAGAAGTTCTGGTAGGCAATGTAGAAGCCAAAAGGACTGAATTTGGAAGGACAGATAAAATTAGAAGGATTATGGAATACACAGATTTACTTTTAGCTAAAGAATACAAACTTGGTGAGAGTATAGGACCTTCAGCAATCAGGTTACTAGAGTTGCATGGAATTTATTCTCAGGAAATCTCACATACATTACCAAATAAGACTTAGCCTGAACAGGGAAGCCCCTCATTAAAGGTTTATGGTATAATTTTTTTTTTATTTTGAGACATTTGTTATAAATATCTAACCCTCATGTCATTCTTTCGTTGACATTGCAAAGATCTAAAACAGATATATAGAGGATAGAGAGCCAAATGCATGAAGAATAGGGGATTTCATAGTTTTTTATTATGCATTTATTCTACAATACTTTTGGAAATTACTAACTGTTTGTATAACCTAATACCTGAAAGGTAAATTAACTGCGTGTCGAACTATGACACTGCGCCTTGAGATTCCTCTGGAGAGTTTACTTTAATGACATCTATTTTGAACAACACTGAGAAAAACAGTTACACAGTTTTATATTTTTACTGCAAAACAAGCCTTGAAAGAATTAGGCACCTTTATGGCTAAAGTTACTATCAAAGGTGTTGTTAGAAGCAACCATCAACACACCAGATAATTATTTATATTTGGCAGACAGAGTTTTATATAAAAATCAAAAGAAAACTGTATAAAAAATTTTGTCATGAGACTGACAGATCGGATTTTACAGAAATACCTTACACTTCCTATTCTCGTAGGAAGACTTGAATCTAATTTTACAGCCACTAAAATCGACTTATATTGCAGTCACTAACCTTATATTAATTCAGCATCAGAGAAGGATGTCCTATCTGGCTGACGTTATACATGCACAAATTCTGTTGTGACATTTTTTTCAGACCCAGGAGTAAGTTAATCACAAGAAAGACCATTTGTTGTAATATCCCGTAGAATCAGCCACGAAAAGCACAGTGGCAGTATTTCCCTAAGGTTTATACATCAATCAGTAGAAAGTAGTTCATAAAAATGTTCACTTTTTTCAAGGGAATTTATGGAAATTGTCTTTTGAATCATGGAAAGCTTTGTGGGCACTCAGAGTGTTTTGCTTAGCATTTTTAAAGCTAGACCGATGGAGTCATGCACACGACCTCCCCAGAATTCCATAGGCACTTCCCTCCTCCCCAGCTGTCTTGATACATAGTAGAGGTTGCCCAGACAAGCAAATCATACATACAAAAATTACTGCTGCTCCAGATATGAACACTCTACATATGTTTGAAATAGGAGAAATATTATTCAGAAGAAAGAGATCTTCTTAATGGAGGAAAGGAAGGAATGATTTCCCTCTTCCTCTTCCCAGACTTAACTTTCATTTTAAATAGTCACTTTTGCAGTAGTACCCTTATTTTGGTTGAGATTATTAGATATATACAGTGAATACTGAGAAACAGAGTAGCATATATATAACATAACTAAGTTTTTTTATTAAATGAGTCTTTAGTAAGCATATGGTTTAATATATTCAGTTATTAAAATGGAATAATGAAGCTCAATTTACACCTCAAAGGCAAAATTACCCAAGCATTAATTCAGCTAAACTACTTATGACTAAGTATTCATTGTGCAGTAAACTGTTTATGGACATATCTGTAAATTATTATGCTCGTCAGCTTCTGACACATCTTACACCATTCTTGATATAGACTAAGCTTTATTACTTCAGTAAATGAAATACTTATGCTTTTTAAAAATGTCATGTATGTGCCATTTTTATCTATGAGAAGTTACCGTGTATAGTGAATACACTCTGTCAATGGAGGATATACACAGCAAATCAACCAACCAATTTAACAATGAAGATACTCACTAGCCAATAAAGTTACAAAAGATCCCATCAGAAACATTTCTAAAACTGTTAATTTTTCGATGATATTTGATCTGTCTCCACCAAAGCTGACAAGATTTCCTCTACCTAATCATCAACTTAGCTACAGGACAATATGGCAACATTTCAAAGATGCTGGATTAAAAAGGAGGAGGAGTTATTGGGCTGTCAGCAACCTCCCTCAAAGGAAACACTGACAAAGATGAAATCACAGTCTGTTGTGCTCTGCTTCACATCACAGTATCCAGAAATTACAGTGATCAGGCAGCAGGGAATGAATAACAAGAACAAAATTAGTATTACTTCTTTTTCCTGTTGCCCTTTGTGCTATATGCTTCTGAGTAAATAAACTTTATTCTGCCTTTCAGACAAGGTCGCTGGTCACAGTTCCCCCTTATAAGAGGTTTTCCCTTTCTCCTAATAAGTACAGATAAGGGTGACCATGTTCTGAATTTACTGATTAAATCCTAATTTACAGACTAACCTTTTTGGAATTTTAAGCAAGCAAATGATCTTCACTCACTACAACAGCACAAGACACTATGGGGCATCTGCTGCAGAGTGCTGGAAGTGATTCATATTGTTTGGACAGTTTCCAGACACTCGTAGGTTTTGTAATCATGCCTTTTCCAACAATTCCAGCCCACCTTGCTGCAACAGCTGATCTGCAACTGCTTCTGGGTAAAATCCTAGCATAGAGAAAATATATTTTTCACACTGATTAATTTATTACATGCATACAAGTATGAAATCGCTGACCTTACTACTTCTTTCCCAAAAGTCCCAGAGCAAAAAGAGCACACACAGTTGGATTGTCAAGCAGTACTTCACAAAGGGAAAAAAAAAAACAACTAAACAAAAAACCAGCAAAGCAAACCACCACAAAACCAACCAAGCTGAAGAAAAAACACACCCAAAAACCAGATTTTGGTAGCCAGAGAACATCCTCAAGGAGGTCAAAGTTCAGTCAGATCCAGCTGACTCTGGAATAGACTGTCATAAATCCGTTTAATGCAATGTTTCTGAAAAAAGACATAAAATTAATAATTTTAATACATTCATTTTGAAGTTTGATATTTCAGTGTCTTTCACTTTCATTGGCACAAAAAATATTGAGTTCACACAAAACCCCTACTTTGGGGTTTTAATAATGAGTCAAAAAAAAGAAAGAAAATGAAGGTGGACCCTTATACAAAGTTTATTAAACGTAAATCCTCCTGTAGTAGTGAAAAATTGGAGACTAGCAAGACTTTAAGGAAGGATTTCACATTACCATGAATTCCAGTCAAACTGATAGAAGAGTGCTTCTCGTACATGTATGATCTCTCTCTCTAAAACAAGGTGAGGCCACTCTACCAATCTGTGTCATTTTGAGTAAAGCAGCATTTGGTGCTACTGGTACCACTGCTGAGAACAAAAGATCACTCATTTCACAAGTCCACACTAGTTAACTAGTCAGATTTTATCTTCTAGAACATACATTCTCCCCTTTTCCCTCCTTCCCTCCAAAAGAAAAACTACAAAAAAAAAAAAACAACCAACACTTAAACCGCTCAGTTCAAAAATATATATACACATATGCTGACAATTTTTAGAGCACACACTCTTGCCTTGTTTTCATAGATGGAGCTCTCCTAACAAATAGTATACAGCCATAGTATCCAGATGCTATCTACTCTATTTTTAAATGTCGTAATAGTGTCACAAAGATGTCTTTTATTAAGCTCAGGAACCCTCTCTGCAGCTGAGAAGAAAATCAGAAGTAAACTTTTTTGGCCTAATGTACATTCTGCCTCTGCTGGCTTACAACATGGGGTCCTCTACATAGATGAGGATGGTGGGGAAACATGCAGACAAGATAAATGGTAAGAAAATCATGTAGTTACAGTAATACAACAGTGTTTTTAAATAGGAAAATGTGTTTGTGTAAATACAGTTACAAAATATACTTAACTAAAACAGTGAAAAATAAAAAGGATTATACTTAATAGTAAAAAGATATTCCTGAGCAGGGAAAGTACCAAAAATGTATTGTCTAAGAATTTATATCTTACGTCCCTTCATTGAAATCACAACTACCTCAGGACCTCCTACTCCATCTCCCTAGTGACCCATTGCCCTTCAACAACTGCAGTTTATTGTCTCCTCTGAATTTTCTTTGCCATCAGCAAACACACAAAGTATTACCAACTTCTTCCAACATCCCTGAAATAACAGCTGGGCAAAAGACACTAACTGCTATAATTTGTTCCAAGAAATGCAAGCACTGACTGGCCAGGCCATTATGCTGTTAGGAAGAGACATACAGTGAGCTCAGCCTGCAATCTTTCCCGCAGTAGGATAATAATTTTTGTCCTTTTCCTGTAAAATTCCAATGCTTTATGAAGATTTTAGGAACCCTGTAATTCTCAAGTCCCCTCTGTGATTTCAAAACTAACGGAATCAGCTACCAGTTTCAAACCAGTAGAGGAGGAAGGGAAGAAAGACGAGCAAATGAATAGAGTGCAATTGTAGAAGTGTTGTACTCTCAGGAACCAGACTAAAAAACTAAGTCATCTTTTTCCATGGAACATACAGTAAAATCATACACTATTTCACAGGCTTCCTGACTATAAATATATCCTTATACTATAAACTATAGTTAGACATAATTTCTCACTGATACATTAATTTTAATAGTATATTTGCAATTACAATAATATTTGCTATTGCAATACATAATTCATAGGCCCTTAGATAGAAAAATAGTTGTCACATTGTGGCAAAAATTTACCTTGTAGGTTAACTTTTTCTTGGCATAATTGGGCACCCATAAAGTTTTTCGAGTGACTTTTCTCACTTGGCAATCTATCACAATATGATCCTCTGCCAGAGGTTTCTTCCCTGATCCCTTAAGGCTAAAGATGTTTTCAATGCTAGCTTTATCATTTCGCAGAATAAGCCTTCCCTATGACAAAGAAAGAAGAAAAAAAAAAAAGTTTCAGCACTGTAAAAGTCCATTTTGACTGCCAAACCAACTCCTCTAGTCTATTAATCTTAAATCCAGGCAACAATCCTGCTAACAAGAAAGTGTTCCTATTGACATTTCTAGTTCTTAAGTACACTCTGCTGTTAAACAGAAGAAAACTAAAGAAACAAAAGCTTTTATTTTTACTTTTTCTAAATTATGAAATTTTACAATATAAAGCCTTGATGAGGTAGATTTAGATTAGATATTATGAAAAAATTTTTTACACTGAGGGTTGTAGAACACTGGAACAGGTTGCCCAGAGAGGTGGTGGAAGCCCCGTCCCTGGAAACGTTCAAGGCCAGGCTGGATGAGGCTCTGAGCAACCTGATCTGGTTGGAGATGTCCCTGCTCCTTGCAGGGGGGTTGGACTAGATGGCCTTTGAAGGTCCCTTCCAACTCTAACCATTCTATGATTCTATGATTTTATACCTCTTGGCTTCTTCCTGGAAAACAAATATCCAAGAAAATATGTTCTCATGCATCCTTATTCCTCATATAAAATATAACTTTGCTCAATCATTTCCATCTGTTTTTCAACTAAAATATTCTTCATAATTATTTGTCATCAAAGGATTCAGGGCTTTCGGCTTTTAATAGTTTTATAATACTGGATTTCAAAATTACATTATATTTGGTCAGTAATGCATGCGGAAGCATTACTAATGTTTCACTAAACTTTTTTTTTTCCCCTTTTGCAATTCACACATTTGAATAGCAATGTGTAGTCAAAATCTCTCAGCTTGTACACAGGCAAAAATACATATATTGCTTATTGCTATAGGTGTCATAGTCTTTGCTCTGCTCTTCGTTTCAGCATTCATAATAGTGATTACTCTTATGGCAAAAGTATCTTCTAAGTACTGGCTTAACTTGTAACAGAAGTTATTTTATGAAACAAAGTACCCGCCAAATAAATCCATTTGTGATGTATATATGCAATGAGAAATACTCAATGTTACCACTTTATTAGTTAGGTAATGAAATACAATTTAATTTATAGATTTAAATTCAGACTAATAAAACGTACGTTTTTATGACCAAAGTTCAGAATCTCTACAGAGTAAACCGTCATTTCATTGAAATTGAGGGTTTGATAGAAGAGCAAATAAAAGAAGAGATAATAAAGTGTGGTGGGGAATCTATTATGCCTAATCTTAAGCTTTGCAAAGTTAGTTCCTTTGGTTTTTTACTTCCGATAGTAGGCAATCTTTCAATTTCTGACTTTCAAGAAGATGCTTAATGTTAGTAACTGCTTAAGCACTTTCATATTTTGGACACTGATGGGAATTTTATTGACAGAAGCATCCCCTTCAAATGTTGAAACCAATTTCCCTCTTACCGTTGTCATACATTCAGCGATAGGCTTGAACATGAGAGGGTACAGAGCTGTTTCACCTACACCCACATTTATTAGAGGAGGACCATCAAAACCCTGTCCTTCCAAGACTGCTTCAAGTTTCCAGTCCTGGATGGACATGTTACTCTGAAACCAAAGTAAAGATGTAAATTAGATTATGCATTTAAAGCTCTTAACATACATTTCAGGTTTTACTTGCAGTTATCATCAAATCATTGCACAGTACTCATTTGCCCAAAGTACTGGCTCAGAGCACCTTTGGGAGAATAAAACAGTGTATTTTTAAAATTAATTAAACTCATAATAAATCCTTTATTCCTGGCAGCCAGAGATACTGGTACATATACTATCATTAGCAACATTGTCAGCAGGAATACTCATTAGAAGAACATGTACATGATGTAGCTAGCGGTCAAGATGGAATTTATAAGCATCACTATAAACATTTACAAGTATGTTTACGGTGCTGTTTAATGCTTGCCAAAATTCTGTCCCTTTTTCATCTGTAGAAAACCTTACTGTACCTCTTTGAAGTGCTGATGTGATGTACTAGCACATATTGTCTCATTTGGCTACTGACTGTATTACAGGATCAGTCTTGCTTATGAATTAAAGGCTGTATCTCGAAAGGAGTATTTACAGTCTTGTGTTCTCAGAAACTGGTCTTTCAAGAGACTAATCTATTTTAAAGAATGCCTGTTCTGAGTGGCATGAAAACCTATTTAAGAATTTGTTTGTCTTGCATCCAGACGTATCACAAGACTGCTTGATTATGGTAGGAAGTGAGATATTTTGCAATACATGCTTGGGGACTGAATAACAATAGTGAAACTAAAGTAATGCTATCCAGCCTCCTACTATTTGAAGGAACCAGATAATTAAACATCCAGTCTGCAAAAAGGTTAACATTCATCTGAAAAAGAAAATAAACTGGCATTCAAGAGCTAATACTTGCCTTGTCAAAACAGACAAGATTGATCTGCTCTATGAAAAGAGGAAGTAGTCCTTTTACCTATAATGGTCTTCATCCATGGAAAATTGTATATAAATGTCAGAGATAAACAATGGATTTTGGGGAATAGAGACAATACTTCAGCCCTCATTTCCTTCTTTGAAAATCTCTCAAGGTCTGCTACATCAACCTCAGAAAATAAGAATCACCACCTATGGTCATGAAAGCTAACCCCATTGCCTGGCATGAGACCTGCAGTATTCTGTATCTAAGGTTTGATTAATATGTATGATTAATTCTTAATTAATAATTCTTGATTCACTTTAATTCTTAGTTGTTAAGAGGTAAATTTCCTAGTAGTTGAGCACCAATGCCTGTGTGGAATGTTGAGATTTGTATAGTGCCTCAGTTTTTCAAAATACTTCCATCACTGTGGTCTCCAGTTCTGTAATAACAGTTACAATATCTCTGGTAGAAAACAAGGGAAAAAAAAGTAATTAACTGGTATCCTCATGCTGATCAAACTAAAGGGAAAAAAAAAAAGTCATCAAAAGATTATTTTTATGCTCATGCTTTTTTTTTTTTCCACATCAGGAAAAACTTTATCCTTTTGAAAACCAGCTGGACCACTTTTTAAACTGGCAGGTCATCACACCTTGCTAATCTACTGTTCTAAAAAGTGGGATAGAGGAAAAACATCACCACGATTGTTCTTTGGCAAGGAAAAGTGGAAGACAGTAAAAATTTAGGGTCTTAAGTTTTAGTTTAAATTATTTCTAGTGCCATTGTTATCAGATGCTTCCTTTATGAAAATAAAGTATTTGTTAAATTCTACTCCCTTGAACTTGTGCTTTAACAAACTGTTTTAATTACTTAATCACCTAATTCTCACAGGATCTCTGCTTAATATGAATTCTTATCCAAAGCCTGGTAAGTCAATGAGAAACATAATTAATGTTAAGGGAGTTGGAATCTTTTCATAGGATAGTAGGAACATAGTAAGGTTGCATATATAGAACCTATACCTCTTTCACTGGAGAGGCTGAAAGTGAATGATGGAACGATTACATTCATCTAGTTAGAATGAATGTATATAAAAATTTAAGGTATCTAACTCCTTACCAGAGTAACACACATTTCTCATACTGAACATGAAAGAAACCTTGCGAAAACAGTAATGTGCAATCACAAAACTAAGCTTAAGATACAAAAGGACAGGAATAACTTCACATTTTTATATTTGCTTGTTCATCAGCATTTGATTTTGCAAGTTTAGGGCACAACGTTCAGAGCAGACTATGACTACGTGTATGCATTCCGTTAAAAGAGACAGACTAACAGAGATACACATTCCCTCTCTCACAAACACATACATACACACAAAGAGTACATGATCCAATTGCGGTACTTTTTATTTCCTTGTTAAGAAAACAAGCAGGACTTAAAAGTATAAAAGTATGACTTTTATAAAAGTATAACTTATAAAGTCATACTTATAAAAGTATGACTCCTGCATTAAATTTAAAAGCATATACTTAGGTGCACTCAGAAGTGAAGAAAAAAAAAAAAAAGATCAAAAGAATAAAGTCTATCTGTTTAGAAACTTCCTGTTTAAAGGAAGTGGAAAAAACTCTCACCTTTAACTGTGTTATAACAGCTGGTTTTTGGCTAATGTAACAGTCAATAAATCAAAGTTTAACAAATAATATATGAATATTTTAAAAAAAAATATGTGTAAGAAAATATAGCACTGTAATATGATTTCCTATCATTTTCTTTATTTTTTCTCTTTCTTAGTGAACTTGTACCTTGCCTACTTCCAATATTTCACAGAACATCCACAATATGATCTTTCCCCAGACATTGTCTCCTTCTTGAATCTACCCCCACTCTTTTGTCTACAAAATCTCAGAATAATTTCTCTATAAATTAACTCAATAGTATTCTTCAGTGGCTCTAATATCAAAAGGTTACATCAAGTACACAGACCAAGCCATAGTTCAAATCTGAGGAAATATTTTACCATTTTTGCCTCTTAAAGAATCTTTATCTTTTCTCTCATAGCTTAAGCTCCTTGTCTATAATTTTTTCTGATATTTTTCTTTTATATTGGAAAAGTTCTCTAAATTTTGAGCAATAATTTTCTGAGGGAGATGATATTCTAACCTACACTCCATGTTCAGTCTCAGATTGAATTCTCATGTGTCAAGGGTTTCATATACAAAAGAGATATTATAAAACTCTATATGATATATTACCTATGCTTGCCATATTTTTAAAATCGTATGTAATCTAGTTCTTCTACTTTACTCCTCAACATCTCTCCTTTTTTTTTTTTTCAGAAACAATATATTTATTCCTATATATTAGATAAAACAACCTTTTTTTTCACTTTCAGGGTGATAACATTATTAAATAACAGATTAACAACTGTCAGGATAGAAGTGAAACACTAGAAGTAAGCCATCAAACTAATATTTTACTTTTAGAACTGCCATAAACTATCTTTCCCAGCATATTTTATCTTATGTCCAATATGGACTTCGAATAATACTCAAGTCAATATTTACATGCATTTGTGCATTTAACAACTGTAAATTTTAAAAGACTGGAATACAGTTTTTAAAAATTCTGAATCTTAGTTTCTAGTAGTAAAGTGAACTTACTATTGGAATATTCTGAATGACTGTCTGGTAAGCTGGAGTTAGAAATTCAAGCTCTGCTTCAGTGTCGTCTGTATTCACTACACATTCAATCTCATAGACACGAATATCGCAGGAGGACTTCAGAAGAATCTGACAGTGGTAGCAACCAGCATACCGAGGAATGAATTTTATAGGAAGCTCAACTCCATCACTTCTATCTAAAAACAAAATAAAAAACTGTAATGTTGTAAAGCTTTTCAGAAACATTGAATTCAAAAGTAGAATCTGGAGACAGTTCCAATAAACTGTAGGAGAGTCTCCTGAGCAGTATTCGCAGCAATTTAAAACAAACAGTAGAATTACAGGACTATTATCATATAAGCATAGCTAAATTTTTATTTCCTCCCCCCCAAAAAAGGTATATTTAAGCATCTAAAGAATATTTTCTATTTGTTTTAGTAGTTTACAGGAAGAAGTATTTTAAAAGATCTATTAAATATAGTTGAAAAGTTTAATGTATATAAATTTCTGTAAATATTAAAAAAGTATCGTAGTTACTGTACTTCTGTCAACAGTTACCATGAGAGATATCAGAGACAATAGAGTACATTTGGCTAATAGTAGCCCCAATGATGACTGTAATGCTCCTAAGTTTAGCAGTTCTCATGGGACCTACTCATTAGACTTTGCCTATGTCTAATTTTGGATTGAAAGTTTGAGTTTCCAAAAATGCTAGGGGTGTCCAAGTTGGAACAAAATCATGAAAAGTCCAATTTGCCCAATCCACAGCATGAAGGAAACTCCCCACAATAATCTCTAGAATAAAGAAGCAGCAATACAAATGCTGTCCGTCTTTGGACATAGCCAGATATAACAATTCTGCTACAAAGACTTCCTCCTCTGTTCCTGCTTACAGAAAGGATCAGACTCTTTCACATTATTTTAAGCCCTTTGCTAGCCCTTGTAGGACACTTTCCAAAGGAGAAGAGAAAGCACATGACAAATTCCAGTGAGTGGCCATAAAGACAGTTGACCAGTCCAACACTCCCAAGAGTCTCTAAGAAACTTGAAAAACTAAATGAAGACTGCAGCTGTAAAAACTTCACTGTAGTTTTATATATGAAAAAGATTTTTTTTTCACTGTTTTCCTAGGTTAGAAACAAATGTGAAAAGTTGGAAAAGATAATGAGGAAGGTCAGAGACAGTGCAATGATACAACAGAACCTTACAGATAAAACTCCAATAACATTGCTTCTCCCTGAGAGCAAGCACCTGAAAATTTCTTGTGTAATTTCCCTTCTTCTTCCTTAATTTAGTTTATTTTCTGCTGATATGTATGACAACTGGACTCAAACTATCCTAATATCTTCAAGGACAACTACTGAATTTTGAAAGTGCAATCAATCTTCATTTACAATGCTGTTCACTCTCTTTCACAAAGTGGTGCTCCTCATGTATTCAGTTCTGATTTCTCCACAAATGAACAGCAGGTTGAATCTTTCCTGTTGACTTATGTCATCACTACTTCATTATTTTTTTTTTCACAAAAATAGCTTAAATTTAAGGACAAATCATACAGAATGACATTATTAATATTTTAACAATACAAGGCTATCAAAAAGATTATAAATTGCACCTCAGGTTTAACACACTCTGAAATAAATTATTTTTTTTTCTCTTTTAAAGACAAGATTAATGGCCTGGTAATTTTTTAATTATTACCTTTTTTTCCTATTTTCTCACCAAGTTATCCCCATCAGCTATCTTCCACAAAAGTGACCTGTCAGTTATGCAAGGAATGAAACTGTCCTTTTCATTCTTCAGTTCATTAGTAAAGACACTAATTTTCACTGTCTACAAGAATTATTTTAGGATGCTGAACAAAATATTTACTTACAATTTAAAGTACACATTTGAAATACTTGCATTTCAAAATAAAGCAGATGTTTACAACACTTATTTGAAGAAAGATAATACAGTATACTGGAAGCTCCAAAATATTTCTGCAATAGTTTTACTTTCTTGCACTAAATGGAAATTGTAATTACTAATAATTAGGGTTATCTTTCACTGAGTTGGACCCATCTTTGAAAAGTACACTTTCAAATAGAAATGCCTCCTACAAAAATTTAAAAAGAAAACAAGAAAAGTCTTCCTACCCATCCCATCTTATTTATAATATTTAGTTTGGCATTACTTTTATTAAAATATTTGTTTCTCATGCATTAAAAAATACATTCAAAAATAGTTTAGATGAATAATTGAAGTATTATGACCAATTACAATCAATGCAAAGGACAGTAAGTAAATGGGTCATGTTTACTTAACATGACAAGTATTTTATACAATAAGACATGGTTTCTAAAGTGAGACAAGATCTCTAAATCAAAACAATTACAGAAACCGCTGGCCTGTGAATTATACGCGAAGGCTGCTTTTCTTCTGCAAAATGTTTTTTCATGTCAATTTTATATACCATAAAGTAAACTGTGCTTAAAAGTTTCTCAGCTTAGCATGTTCTCTTCTTTCTCAGTCTCATAAAATGTTCAACAAAGATTAGTCTAGGAATAAATTCAAAGATTTAATGAAAATAATCCATGGGATCACGACTGGCCTAACGATTTCTGAGACAAAAGTAGTAACAGCAAGCAATGAGCAGCATTGATGCTATTTCTATGTAACAGAAAGCAAGCATTTCTCCAACAGTGAACAGTCAGGCAAAACAATACAAGTTTTTTGATACAGTTTCCTTCCCTAGACAGGATATTTATTGTTTGATGGAGAGACATTTCACGTGAAATAGGCAGTTTTATTTTGTAGATTTGTGTTAGACAAATGCCTATGGGAAACATTTACTTGATCCTGATCTGAATATCTAAATTGGGTTTAGTTGCGAGATTATTGTCGAAACAGAGGTATTTGCAAAAGTAAAATTTTTGGTGTGTAATACCACCACATGGTTTTGAAAATTAAATTACAGTACAGAGGTGTTGGTCATGCTCTCTGGCAACTGCTTGGCCTCTTGTGTCAGGTACTTACTGCGAAAGACAATTTGATTACCATCTGGAATTAACAAAGTCTATATCTTCTAGTTCACAAAACTCTTACAACTCATAATTTTAGATCTGTCTGACATGAATTCAAAGTTAAATCTCTAACTATGCTAGCCAACAAACAGCACCTTTCAAAGAAAAGTAACGACAGTTCTTTTAACATTAAAGTGTACGAAAAAGAATATTCTAGAGGTTAGTAATAACGGCACTTAGTAATCGCTATCTAGCCCTATTACAAATTATGAGAGGAAGGAAAGAGCAAGAATAGAAATAATGATATTTTTCCATATCATGATCTGTTGGCATAATTTCTCAAGACAGGAAACTACAGACCTTCAGCAGTTAGTTGACTACTTGCATATTATATTGGCTTTTATTTAGCAATGATGCTTCTATCTGTTTAGAAGCTCAAAGCTAAACTTTATAGTGAACTTATCTCAGCCTCTGACACTCTGCATGTGTCACAAATTAACCCAAAGACCAAATTTGGAGGTATGGACTCTATAAGGACTCTATAAGAGACCATATTGAAGAGCCCAGACTCTTTCGACTTCTGTTTATATATTGGCTCTTCAAATGAGCTCATCTGAATTAGAACATCATTCTACTCAGTAGTACTGAAAAATCAATCACTTTTATATCCCTTAATGAGTGCTGATATGTTTTGAAATTTTTGCTATCATCATGTATATCTGTGTGCTAATTTTCTTTAGCCTTATCTGAACACAAGAGATTAGTAGAAGAGTTTATAAAAAAAAAACTACTAACTGTTTATTGGTTCTTTTTTTCCACACATTCACGTATCACATTCAGAAGCCAGTGAAGAGCTGTGTGGCACTACAATAAATCAGAACAAAGAGTTTCTTGGGGGTTTGTTGGTTAATAAATATTTTCCCTTAGTGTTTCTGAAGAATACTCATAATAGATTTAGAAACAAGCAGGCTACACAGTCACTATTGCCAATGATCAGTTGGAATGCTGCCAAATAAGAAGTTTGCTTAATGCAACCTAAGAAACATAGTAAAGATAAGTTGCTTTCTTAAGTCACCTGATGCACAGCCCCACTAAAAAGGATTAGTCAAATTATAAAGCATTACAGTGAGAAAAATATAGAAGAGTAATAATTCTAAGTCTCTTTATCTAAAATCACAACAAAGACAGAGCTAAGATCTCTCAAAAACATATGCCTAAAATTTACAAATATAAAAAAATTTAAAAGTGATTCTTTGTGTCTGGAAGAAGGAAGTGGCTGAGACAAGATCTTTAAAAAATAAGCAACAGAGAGAAAAGAAGGAAGATTAAGTAAAATTTCCAACAAACAGAGAAAAAAAACCCTCAGAACTAATAAAAAGAGTGCACTGAATGCATAAGGAAGTATATAATGCATAAAAGAATCAAAGACTAAGTTTTTTTACCACTTATTGCTAAATAGTAAGTTAATGCAAAATTAGTAATGAAGGCTTAATGCCAAAAAGAGATAACGAGAGCTGGCTAGAGATTTCTGTAGCACATGATAATATACATTCCTTTATTTTTTGCAATCTAGAACCCTTTAAGGAAAGAAGTTTTCTTTTAGAAAAAGAGGAAAAAAAAAAAGAAAGCCAGTAGTTTTTTTAACAGAAGCCACAAAAACCTGAATAAATTAACTGTAGGAACAGTTATCAAAAAGTAGAAAACTTTTTCTTGATAGTTCTGTACAGAAAGCCTTTTTTATCCATTCTCTGGGGAGGAAAGGAAAAAAGAAATGATGGCTCTTTTTGGATATTCTTTGCAAGTATAATGGCAGGCAGCCAGCATTGTCAAAACCAGTAATAAGAAGCAACAGAACTCTGATATTAGCTTTTGGGACTGAATGTAAATTAGATAGCAGGGAGGAACAAACTGTCCTTCATTTTAAGAACCTTTTTTTCATTAAAAATGCATTGTGGACTTTCACATCTTCCTGGACAATTTTAATGCTGAAACAGTACAACCCAGCCATCAAAAAAAATATAGTTTTAGTTTTATTTTCCTGCCTAGGTTTTTTACAGGTCTATCTTTATAAATCAGGAAAGAATCTAAATCATATGGCATGACTAAAATTATTCTAGGTGTATGCTTGCCTTAGAAAAGTTCAGCATATATGCTGATAAAATACAGTAACTGTATATCAGGACATAGTTGCTTAGGTGCATAACCATTTGTAAATTAAAATCTTACCATTATTTTAAAGAATTGCAAAAATTTATCATTAGTAATGTAATATATATATAAGTATATTTATCATTATATGGCAACAGCAGTGGGTATTTGGTTATTACAATGTATAATATAAAATATTGATATGCTAATACTGGCATGCTGCTGTGTTGCTTTTGCATATCAATTGCTATCAGTCATTTACTCCCATATATTTTCTTTCCTTTAAGATACTCTAGTCCAGGGGAATTATTATCAGATTTCTGCTAATAGTATGGTTGGTAATGTAAAGTCCTTTCAAGGCAGAAGGTCGCAAACAAAAAAAAAAAAAATCAGTCTGAAATAAGAAAACCAAATAAACAGGAAGCTCTTCTTATAAAGTACTGGCATATTGCAGTACCCATGAACTGTCATATGTGAATATGTGAAGCACTCTACCTCAGGAATTTCTACATATTTTTTCCTCCATTACTCAAAGCCATCACCAGCGTCATGTTACAATATCTAAAGGCACAGCCTATTCCAGAAAATTCCCAAACTTCCTAACTCCAGAAGAAATGCTTATAGTTCTTACATCTGGATACCAAACATAGTGCTTTAGTTTTAGATATCGGCAGCAACAGATCTTGTATTATCTAGGCAACTGTTCAAATTTATCTGTAGAATGTTTCCCTTTCTAGAAAAGAGAAGATCCAATGGATGCCTGAATTTTATTTTCTAAATTTTGTGTGTACTAAAATCATGGTCCTTAATTTTTGTTAAACTTTTGTGCAGTACTCAGAAATCTGATAATCAGCTTTCATCTTCAATAGTAAAAATTTTTCTCTTTTCCCTAATAATTCAATTAATTTTCACATTAGCTTTGATTTTTCAGTCTTTATTTATTTCAACTTGATGTCTATAAATATATAGTTCTATTTATTTTTGTGCATTTTTAGCTTTTAAGTTTTTTGTTCTTCTTCTGCTGTTTGTATAATTTGACTGCATCAAATCAATGACAGACATTTATCTTAACATTAGAATTTCTCCAAATAATTTTTATATTAAGCCCTAGACTGACAGATGGAACAAAAGTGTGTATCTTAGGAAAGCATCCACATTCTTTTTTTATAAGACTAAGTGGTAGAAAGATTGTTGTTTCTCTTGAGTTTGTGGCAGTATTTAATAAACTTGAGACTCACATCATTTTATAGGTAATATAAATTGTTTCATTACAAATCTTTGTGTTATGTAGAAAGTGCTATGCCCTTTACAATCAGACATATTCTCCCTTTTTAAGGTCTTACAGGTAACCTGAACAGGACTTCTTTCCCTCAGAGATCACTGAAAGATCAAGCTGTTCAAGCTTTCAAGACCTTGAAATAATTACTACAGAACTTCCCTGAACCCTTCCTTATTTGTAATTCCCCTTTTGAAGCACAGAAACTAAAACTGGTTGTGACATTTCAGTAATACACTCCCTTTCATAAAATGGTAATTTCAATAGCTACACTGTATTTTTCCAATTATGTATGAAAAGATCCTTCTTTTTCAAAATTTTCCAAAAAACTCCTTAATGAAAGAGTGAGAGAGAGCTGAAGTCAGAAAAACACGCAGTGGGAAATAAGGCTGAAAGCTCTAGTTCACACTGTGAGATAAGTACTCTGCTACTTTGCAGATTTCTCAAACATTTTAGGAGACATGACTTTGCAAAACAATGTCCTTCCTCCCCTTTCGATCTGTGCTATTTCATCTTTGATATATGGCATTATTTAGTATAAAAGCCATGTTATTCAAATAAATCCAACTGCTGAGCAAGCAGTTCTGCCTAGTTAAAACTTAGTTAAAGTTGATCTTTCATTAACAAGCTGGTTTTCCAAATCTTTTCCAAAAGGTATCGTATTTTAATATCTTCTTTTACACTGATGATGCACAGAGAATAGGAAAAAAAAACAAATTTCCATTCAGTGCATTTAGAAACAATAGCGGCTGAAACGTTTGCATGATCACTATCATTGCAAAGATACAATTAGGATTTAATTTCACTGATGCTGACCTACAAAAATCCATAGATTATACATATGCTATTAGTGTTCATTTCTCATTAAAACTATACCAAATCTGAATTGAAAACGAGGCTCTGGAAACTAGTCATCAAGTGTTAAAAATTTGTGTTATTACTTTTCTCTTATTTATTCCTTACCATGGCATCAGTATTTGGAACAAACATAGAGAGAAGACCACAAACATGAATCCTGGCATTTTAGATTTAAACAACAAAAAATTACTTTTAAACTCAACAGGTTTTCCAAGAAAGTCCTAATTCAGACTCTACTCCACTTCTTTCTTGTTCTAGCAAGGAACATTTACTCAATAATGCAATGACTCAAGAATGCTTTGCCTGTTGAATCATCAGAAAGATGCAAGCTGATATTAGTATCATCTTAATTTTTAATATAATCTAGGAGCTAAGGAAGAAGAGGCACAGGCTATTCTTTATTTAAATATTTTTGGACACAACATTTTCAGCTTATCATTAAGCCCTCTAGTTATGACCTTCTGAATAAAAAAAAAAAATTAACCTGACATCATTCAAAATACAAGTTCATCTAAACACTTGAAATGGCTGTAAAGCTTTTCAATATCCAGTAAACATAAGAAACAAAAAAAACCCCAGGCTTTTCACAAACTAACGTGGTTGTCTCTTCTGCCACATTTCTGATTTTCTTAAATTGACAGAAAACATTCAAATAATTATTTTTGTTGTTACAATAGTTTTCCATTATTCCTTCACTGCTGAGAAGACAAATAGGATGGATTTTTGTTTTGGTTTCACAGTTTTACCTAAAGATCCAGAGCCATTTCCTTCTTTGCCCAACATAATCAGTGCTGTGCTGCTAGACAGGAGCAGCAAATATACAGTTCAGATAAACTGCTTCTAAACTCTATTAAACAAAGTTAATATGATAGTTCTGACTTGTTAAAGATGTCCTGTACTTGCAGGAAGAGCATGTTCTTTTATACAGATACAGTTCTATAAATGAAGACTGCATGGCAGGAAATCTTTAGATAAAAGTGTTAAAAAAAATTAACAAGATTTTAAACATATATATGCATTACAAAGTCAGTGACACTGGCAACTAAATTAAAGAGCTTTAAAACATGTATCTTTACAAAATAATAGCAAAATGCTCTAGATTTTAAATTACTGTTTTATTCCAAAGATAAATATGTGAAGGCAGATGGATGCTTATCAAGTTGCAATTCTGAGCCATAAAAACCTCTTTCTTTATTCAAAGTTTCTTTTCTTTTCACCTTTAGAAGGAAGACGGGGAGTGCCACTGGACAGCACAACATTCCTTCCAGTCACAGCATGGTACAAGTCCAAATATGCACATAATAACAAATAAAATAAAAGAAATAAAAGAAATACAATTACAGGAAGCCAATGTCTTCCTCCCAGATCCGCTGATGCTGAGAAACAGACACTGTCAACAGCAGATTTATTACTGGCTTTAGAGAAGCAGTATCTTCTAAGCCTTACAAATGCAATGATCTCAAGACTGGAACAAAGACAAAGATAATCATAGAATCATAGAACCATAGAACCATAGATTAGTTTGGGTTGGAAGGGACCTTCAAAGGTCATCTAGTCCAACCACCTCTGCAAGGAGCAGGGACATCCCCAACTAGATCAGGTTGCTCAGAGCCTCATCCAACCTGGCCTTGAATGTTTCCAGGGATGGTGTATCCACCACCTCTCTGGGCAACCTGTTCCAGTGTTCCACCACACTGTAAAAAATGTCTTCCTTTTATCTAGTCTAAATCTACACTCTTCTATTTTAAAACCATTACCCCTCCTCCTATCACAACAGGTCCTGCTAAAGAGTTTCTCCCTGTCTTTCTTATAAGCTCCATTTAGGTACCGGAAGGCCATCTCCCTGGAGCTGAACAGCCCCAACTCTCTCAGCCTGTCCTCATAGGAGAGGTGCTCCAGCCCTCTGATCATCTTTGTGGCCCTCCTCTGGACTGGCTCTAACAGGTCCATGACCTTCTTATGCTGGGGGCTCAAGCCTTGACACTGATAGTCTTGCAAGCAGATGCCAAAATTCACTAATGAAACATATCAGCATCCTAAGCCCTAAAGGCTTCATTTGTCAAGTAAGCATGAAGCCTTTGCTCTCTGTCCACATGTTCTTCTTCTAGGCAGAGTCCAGGCTACAGTGAATTTTCTGAATGTCAATTCTTAGCAGAGAATAAGGTAAAGGACACTCTGATATATTTTCTGAAGATTAACATCCTTTTCACTACAGTAGTAAGCCTGTTCACATATCAGCGTAACAGAGAGGCCTTACAAAAGTTTTTCAGAATACAAAAAACTCTGTAGCAAATCCAACTCCACTGAATTGATATTGTAGGTATTAAACCAAAACAAATTCATTCAGTCTAATATTTCATTCCCTTTCATTTTTGGCAGACCAAAACAACTTTCTACTGATATACAGAGAGAGTAGAAATAGCTATTCAATAGACATAGCTGTAACGAGAACTATTAAGATAAAAACTTATACCATAATTTTTCAGAGCCACATTTAAATAAAGTCTTTGTATGAAGGAAGATTAGAAAGGAATTATACCACTTACAGTTTTTAATCTCATTTGTGTCTCACTATCCTGGATGATTAAGAACACCAAATGTAATTAAATTTTTATTACTATACTGTCAGTTAAGTCACAGAACGGAATTCTGAAAGTCTTAACATGACAAAGAGCTAGAATAAAACCTCAAAATGTAAACAGTAAAATGAAAAGATAACAAAATTTCTGTTATTGGACAGTAAGTATGTAAATTTGCTTTAAAAGATTAAGACTTTATTAAAAAAAAAATCTAAGATGCAGGAAAATTTATACAGTATGGGGACCATGGAATACAAGGATGAAACAGAATTACAGATAATGCTTTATTGAAGAATAGATCTAAAGCCTCAGGAAATTGTTTTGAATAAACAAATAAATAAATAGATAAATAAAATATTTTTAAAGATTGCACTGATTAAACCCAATGCTGAGCAAGCATATGAGACAACGCTTGAAAATCATAGAAAGAAGGAAATAAGGTTGACCACAGGTTATAAAAAAAATTAATGCAAATTTTAAAACAGCATATAATTATCAAGAAAATATATATAGTGATTAGGAAATATTACTGACATTAAAAATTCCATCTATACATGACAGAGTATAGATAAATATTTTTACTTAGCTATCTGATATGACCACACAAAACACTAAAGGAAAACACTGAAAAGTATTTTTCATCCCTAACAGTAAGAATGATGCATGCCAAACACAGATTTAAAATTTAATTCTTGATTGTTAGTTGTTCCGCACTTTATTTATTGGAAAGTATGGCAATGAAAACATAGCAGCACTTATTTCTAACTAAAATTATAGTCTACATAAGAAAAATACTGAGATCAGATCAACATTGTGGACTTATATATTCATTGGGTAATATTTTCATAAATTAACAGAGAATCAATACCGAATCAACAATCTGACAGACTGGAGATATCATGTTGCTGCTGAAGATGTAGACTTAGGGGCAGAATACAAAACTGAGACCTTCTCTTCTAAGGGCTTGATAACCCTTTCTGTGAATAAATTTTTCCTAACATGGCAATGTGGTCCTCCCTCTCCTCCACCCCTGCATAAACCATAGCCACCAGTCGGGGTCCAGCATTCAGCTGAATCTGGACTTCAGAAGACGGGTGGCAACACAGTAGCCAAGGGCTGTCTGGAATAGTAGCCCAGACACCTCGCTGAGATGCAAACATGACTATGAGTTAATCATCTTACTTTATAAATAATGGACAGCCCAGGCTCTGCTGGGCTTTCCTGCGTGGCAATGGTGTGCACACCTGGGTCTCCTCTTGGTAGGGACACATCTCAAGGTTACTCCCCAAGGCTGAGAGACTCCTTGGTGCAACAGATCCTCAGTGAGTGGCTAACAGTCGTGCCAAACTTTGAAATCTTAGCTAAGTGATATAAAGGACTGATTGTGCACATATAATCCTTTAGATATAAACCTTTGACCAGGTCTGGGACTGGGATTGGATCCAGTCACACCTAGACTCCTCTCTGAGAAGGAGTTTAGAAAGCAATGAAGTCCTTTCCAAACCTTGTGACTCAATGGGAGGGTCTCCTTGACAGTTTTTTCCTGATTCTGTCCTCTACGCAGTAAATAATCAAGTCTACCTTGCCATTGAATCTTGTTAAACCACTGTTACATTTATCATTAAATTTTGTTAATTCTTTGTTTATGTCAACAAAGTTTATCATTGTTTCTCTCTTATGAGTGAGGTGCATCACTCCTTTCATGACAAATATCCAATCTAAACCTCCTCTGGCACAACTTGAGGACATTTGCTCTTGTCCTATTATTTGTTACCCGGGAAAAGAAATGGACACCCATCTCACTGCAACCTCCTTTCAAGTAGCTGTAGAGAGCGATAAGGTCTCCCTTTGAGCCTCCTTTTCTCCAGACTAAACAACCACAGTTCCCTCAGTCACTCAAGTTCTTTTAAGAAATGCAACTTAGAGTTCTTTACAGGTTTAAATAAAACATTAAAAAAATAACTAGCAAAGAAGAGATAAAAATTAAAGCCAAGCAAAAAAAAAAAGAAATCAATTAAGATTTCGGTATAAAGTTTAAGATACTAGAAAAATTAGAGGTAACAGAGACTGGCACAATTTGAGCACAGATCAGTGCTGGGTGAGAAGTGGAAGTAAGAAATTATCACAAATCCAAGATCTGTCAGAACAACAAACCAAACAAGTTTATCCTTTAGAGCAAGTCTCCTGTGGTTGTGTGCCTTTGAGAAAACCAAGGTCAAGCTGAAAGCACCATTTTTAACTAGTAAGGTAGAACTTGGGTAGTGATGACAAAGACAACGCTGAGGATTTGATCAGTAGTAGAATGGAAAGATCATGTTCTAGGTCTGTTTAGGAAAACTAAAAATACACATTCTCTCAGAAGAAAAAAAAAACACAAATTCTTATTTAAACCTGTTCTTACCTGTTTTCTGAGGTGAAAGGCCTTTTGCTAATGGGACTTTCAAATTAACTCTGCTTGATGCCAACACTGGAATAGAAAGCTTCTCAGGAACCTCAAAGAATTCTTGCGTGCCCAGTTCTACACTGTAATCCACATACTTAAGCTCTGGGGGGAATTTACGAGGTTTCAGAAGTGTACATCTCTGCAAATGAAGTAATAATGTATACATTGGAACAATCATCTCATAATAATTTCTGGTTAAGAAATGTAAAATTATAGAGGCTTAAGGCCGTAATTCTAAAACTGAATTGGTAATTAGGCAAGTTATAAAGAAATAGTGGAGGGATCCTTCTAAACAAAAACTGTCTTGCATAATTTTTTTATACATCATGCATCTGAAACATTCATTTGAGAAAAAGGTGTTTTGAGATTTATAGCAAAACCACCTCCTACCCAGAAACCATTCTGTAAGCCTTTGTAGGTATTCAAGGAAAGCAAGAAAAGGGGAGAAAAACCATGAAAAGGGAAATGTGTTTTATATCAGATGTAGACAGATGTTTCTTCTTTTACTTTGTAAAGTTACTGAATAATAAAAAGCATGAAAAGGAAAATTTTTTTGGATATTTTGTGAGGGATAACTATTTAGCTAGCTAAGCTAACTTTGACACTTAGACGTTGACAATACATTTTAGAAATCAAAGCTTTTAGAATTTATTTTAGGGACAAAGAAGCTCCTCTTCATAAAAAGCTTTGCTAATCAACAGCATGAAATATATTAGTAAAGGATTAACACAGTATGTAAAGGCAAGCTCAAAATAGGCATCTAAACCTCTTAATGAAGTAAATTTTCTCCTGTAAGATAACATTAGAGAAATAATGCAATGATTTAATGCACTACTTTCTCAAAATTGCCACTTTCAACCCCATAATATAGTATAATTGCAATGCTCAAGATTAATTGTAAGTTGAACAAATTTAAAATCTGAAACTAGTCATATCTTTTTTACAGACAAGTTTTTCAATTAATGACTGCTGTGAATTATCTTGAAACAAATCTAGGGAAGAGAAAAAGACAGAAATATTCAGTTTGTGCTAGGAAGACTAGCACTTGGTTTATTCTCCAATCATATTGATTTTAAATAATGACAGGACTGCAGGTATTGAAGTACACATTGCAATGGGACAAGGAATGGAGATCCATTGTGGAAATACAAAAAGACAATTTTAAAGGAAGATTGATTGTTCTCAAGGATTGCTATTAAGGATAATATGGTCAAATTACTGTTCAAATCAACTAGGTTGGGGTTCTCCTTTGGTTTGATTTTTCTGTTTGTTTGGGTTTTTTTTTTCTGTTTCAGTAAAAAACTTAGATTCCCTTGCCAGTTTTAGAATGTAGTCCTACACTCTGGCATTGCTTTGTTTTGATCATTAGCATATCCATCCAAAGTGTCAATATGATGTTAAACACAAAGTACATATGGAATTTGGTAACCTGTTAAGCTTTACTTCATAATACATTTTTTGACACAATAAATACAGAAACAAGTTACTATTCAAGATTCTTCTGACTAAAAAAAATACTCACCAAAACAAACCACCTGTATGGCGCAAATATAGTTTACAGTATTAAGAAGAGAAGAAGAATCGTTATGTGAGTTGAAAACCTGAACTCACTACTTATTAAGTTCTACTATGCAGAACTAGAAGTGCACTGATAATCCTCACTCCCTCCCCCTGTCTCAAAATCAATAGGTGCTAATAATTCAGTGCTATATTAATAAGTTCTGTTTCTCTATAAGACTGAAATGACAGAAGACTTTGCAGTGGGAAAAATATATTTCATTCTCAGTTGTAATGGGAAGTTCCTAACCAAAAGAATTACATATATTTACCAGTTTAAATTTTAGTTTGACCTTCTGCATCTTCAAATATAAATGTATACTTACACCTGATTTTAATAATTAGATTATTTACCAACACTGAAATAAAATTCAACATGATTAAAAATTGACAAAGTTATTGTAAGGTGACTTTTGCTGGAGTACTGAGCGCATTTAAATTACAGTTATCTTGAAGAGATATGTTAGGATTTTAAAAAAATCACATAAGCACTTATTTTAAGAGCCTTGTTCATACTATCGCATTTTTAAAGATACGTTAGGAAAAAAAGACAACTGGTTACTATTACATAGTCTATGAATATTTCAAATATTTCCTGGTACCTTGTCAAAGAGTAAAGGATGAAAATGTTTTTAATGAGAGACCTAGATCTTTTTGAAGGGAGAAAAGAAAATCCTGCAAACACACAAGAATAAACCGTTTTGCCTCAAAGGGTAACATTTCCAGGAAAAGAGAAAATGTCCAATACAATTCAGATAAGTGTTGCAGCTGCTCCTCTTCTTTTTACTATGTTTCAAGGTAGTGAGAGTTAAACAGAATTTAATATTTTTTAATGTTCATTATCAATTGCAGGTCTAAGGCTGCTGTGCTACAATAAGAGAGATTCCAACACGTCCTTCCTATTCTATGTAACGTTCATGATATTCCAAGTGTGGAAGTGTTATTACCAGTTAAGAACAGTATTTGCATTCATTCCCAGAATTAATTTCTTTTTTAGAATATTTTTTAAAAAAAAGGATTGTACTCTATACAAAGCATTAAAGTTGATCTTTTTCAAAGACTGATTGATTTTCCACGGTATTTTCTTAGATTAACCATCTGCACTTCCTGTGTGTGAAGTATGGCAGATTCTATTACAGAGTGCTAAGGCACCTTACTCTCTCCTTGCATGTTACTCTTTTCCAAATCGTAATTCAGCCCCATTTCTTCCCTCCAGGAATTAATTTCTAAAACTGTTCCTCATTAATAAAGTAATTTCATAATCTCAGTCTCTCAGAATCCCTGTGATCAGTCATGTTTGCCTTCTTCCCTTTCCCATATCAAAAGATAAGTGATGTAATGTAAAAGGCATTGGTCCCAGTTATAACTTGGACAAATTGAAATCTGACCACAGACACTTTTGTGAAAAGTTAATTCCCATTCAAGTCTATCTACTGTAATGTTTTTAATTACAGTATCTTCTCTGCAAGGATACCATGATTCTTTCTAAAAAAAATACTACCTATATTTTAAAAAGCAAACTGTTCAAATGGAGCTTACAACTTTTCCATAATGTGCTGGTTTGGGCTTGGGTAGAGTTAACTTTCTTCATAACAACTATTAAGGGGCTATGTTTTGGATTTGTGCTGGAAACAGTGTTGACAATACAGGGATGTTTTAATTATTGCTGAGCAGTGTTTACACTAAGTCAAGGCCCTTTCTGCTCTTCATTCCGCTCTGTCAGCAAATAGGCTGGTGGTGCACAAGAAGCTGGGAGGAGACACAGTCAGGAGAGCTCACCCCAACTGACCATGGGATATTCCATACCATATGACATCATGCTCAGCAATAAAACTAAGGGGAAGGTTGGCCAGGGGGCCACTGCCTGGGGATGAGCTGATCCAAAAATGTCCTGGCTTGTATCAGAAATAGTGTGGCCAGCAGGACTAGGGAAGATCTTGTCCCCCTGTACTCTGCACTGATGAGGCCGCTCCTTGAATACTGTGTTTAGTTTTGGACCTCCCACTATGAGAAACATATTGAGTTGCTGGAGTGTGTCCAAAGAAGAGCAAGAAAGCTGATGAAGGGTCTGGAGCACAAGTCTTATGAGGAGCATCTGAGGGAACTGAGGTTGTTTAGTCTGGAGAAAAGGAGGCTCAGGGGAGACCTTATCGCTCTCTACAACTACCTGAAAGGAGGCTGTAGCGAGGTAGGTGTTGGTCCCTTCTCCCAAATAATAAGCAACAGAATGAGAGGAAAGGGCATCAAGTTGCACCAGGGGGAGGTTTAGATGGGATGGTAGGAAAAAATTCTTCACCAAAAGGGTTATCAAGCATTCAAACAGGCTGTCCAGGGAAGTCATTGAGTCACCATTTCTGGAGATATTTAAAAGACATGTAGATGTGGCATTTAGGGACATGGTTTAGTGGTGGACTTGGCAGTGTTAGGTTAATGGTTGGACTTGATGATCTTAAAGTTCTCTTCCAACCTAAACAATTCTATAATTCTATGAAGCAAAATACTGCTTTCCACATACAAGTTTCACTTCTCATACAATAATTATACAATAATTCCGTGCTAGTATCCATCATTATGTATTTTATAACTAATCTAATTGTCCTCCACTCTTCTATGCTACAAGTAATTTTAGAAGTCATATTAGAACTCAGCATACCCAGTGGTACAAAGAGTGTTCCTATTATGTTCTGTCTTGATTACATCCATAGCTTCAGAGAGTCAAATCTTTTGTCAAGTATTTACTAAGTGACTGTGATTTTAAAGGACTTCAATTATGAAGAGTCATAAAATGTTACCACAGCAGTGGACTAGCTATAATCCAAAAGGAAAATATTTGAGTCTAGATTACATGGTTACAATTCTTGTCCCACTATAAACATATTACATATTAAATCTATTCTTTCATTTTCTCCTCATTTAATTTGTTTTCTATAACTTTTTAGAATTATCTGTAAACAAAAGGTATAAATTTAGCAACACCAAGACACCAAGAAAAATTCTCTTCCTCGTAGTACTGGGAATCATGTAGCACCGGTAGCCATAGTCTAGAACAGTCTAACTGGAAAATATACAGCTGCCCAGCAATCTGTCTGAGGCCAGGCAGCATCAGATTCCAAAGGGAAATTAAAACCTAGAGCGAGGCTATCACCCATAGAAGGTTACATTTGAATTCTACATTAGAAAAAAGCTTGCATATTTCGCAATATTGCTATTATAAATTTATTCACAAGTACTAATTGAATGTTAATGGACTACCTTAGGAGGATTTATTGTTTCTAGATATTGAAATCTTGGGAAAATCTCTCTAGGTTGGAATGATGTATAAGTAGGGAGCTATAGCTTATAAGGAAGATTTGTAGTTTTCCAAAGCTATTTTGTATTGATTGCAAGACAAGAACAAAGTACTTCCTGCTCCTTCATTTATTCTCAACCTCTATTTGAAAGAAAAAAAAAACTCCCATTTGAGAATTTTCCTTTTTTACAAAAATATGCATAAGGAAGGATATTAATACAGATATCTATTGCAGAGAGTATGAAAGCTTTATTAATGACTGGGTATTTTTCAAAAGCTAAATGAAGTAAAAAGTTAATGCTCTTTTTAACTGTAGCCAATATTTCTTAAGGGAAGCACTTTAAGCATGGAGTGCTTCCATGCTTAAGCATGGAGAATAGCATGGAGTGAGGAAGCAGCTTCAGAATGAACGTGTAAAATATGCAGTGTCTGAGGGGACTTGGGATTATTAACTGCTAGATTGTAGGATGTGTGAAAAAAACATAACCTGACATAATTTCCCAAAACTTAAAAATTCATTCCTACAAATCAAGAACAACTAAATAATTACAGTAACAGATTACTCTAGAGGTTTCTCACCTCAACTCTGGACAATCCTAACAATGCAGTTGCAACTCGAACGCTACTGCTTTGCAGAGTTCCTGTGATCTTTCTTCTTTCATATTCAATAGTTGACATCTGCTGTTGTGCAGCAATGGCCAGAGCCCTCTCTCTTGACTCATTGATCAATGGAATCCTCAGATTTTCTTCAAGAACTTGAGCAAGACCACATTTCAAATATAAAATTGGCTTTTTTGCACTTTTATCTGTTAAATAAAAAAAAAAAACAAACAGAAATCTCACATTTTTTCATCAGCTAGTGTAACTGCATGGAGTATTTAAAATCCTTAATCTCCAAAGAAAATCCAGAAGACAAAATTCCTCTGGTGTTTAGTTACATGCTATTACTCTAGCACTTGCTATTTACTCTAGTAATACTTATTTTCTTTTAAATCATAATAGGGAAATAAAAATTAACAGAGGCTGAAATCCAAACCAGAAGTTGCTTTTGATAGTTAATAAAAAAATCTCATACTATAGTCTTACTACTCTTATGATGGTAATGAAATTTTTAAAAACTCTTTCTGCAACCTACACAATATAGTCACTCTTTTATCCCTCTAGATGATGTTGTATTCCTTCTAAAAGAAGCCACCAGCAATTATTTAAAATAATAGTTACACTGTTTCTCAAATAGGACTAACAGCAGTTTATCATAGAATCATAGAATCTTGAAGGTTGGAAAAGACCTCAAGTCCAACCATCAACCCAACACTACCATGCCTACTAAACCAGGTCCTGAAGTGCCACATCTACTCATTCTTTGAACACCTCCAGCGATGGTGACTCCACCACTTCCTTTGTCAGCCTGTCCCAGTGTCTGACCACTCTTTCAGTAAAGAAGCGTTCCCTAATATCCAGCCTAAACCTCCCCTGCTGCAACTTGAGATGATTTTCTCTCATCCTATTCACAAGTTATTTGGGAGAAGAGACCAACACCCACCTCTCTACAACCTCCTTTCAGGTAGTTTTAGAGAGCAATGAGGTTTCCCCTCAGCCTCCTCTTCTCCAGACTAAACAACCCCCGATCCTTCAGCCACTCCTTATAAGAATTGTTCTCCAGACCTCTCACAAGCTTCGTTGCCCTTGTCTGGACATGCTCCAGCAACTCAACATTCTTCTTGTACTGAGGGCCTCAAAAGTGAAAAGAGTATTCGAGGTGCAGCCTCACCCATGCCAAGTACAGGGGGACAATCACTTCCCTCCTCCTGCTGGCCACACTGTTCCTGATACAAGGCAAAATGCTGTTGGCCTTCTTGGCCACCTGATCACATTGCACTGCTGGCCCATGTTCAGCCGGCTGTCCACCAGCAGCCCCAGGTCCCTTTCCACCAAAGTGCACTTGTGACCAAAGTGCAGGACCCAGCACTTGGCCTTATTGAACCTCATAGAGTTCACCTCGGCCCATTGATCCAGCCTGTTCAGATCCCTCTGCAGAACCTTCCTACCCTCGAGCAGAATGACATTCTTGCCCAGTTTGGTGTCATCTGCACACTTACTGAGGGAGCACTCAATCCCCTCAGCCAGATCGTTGATAAAGTTATTAAACAGAACTGGCCCCAGTACTGAGCCCTGGGGAACACCGCTTGTGACCAGCCGCCAACTGGATTTAACTCTGTTCACCATAACTCTCTGGGCTCGGCCATCCTGCCAGTTTTCAACCCATCGCAAGGTACACCTGTCAAGCCATGAGCTGTCAAGCTTCTGTAGGAGACTGCTATGGTAGACAGTATCAAAGGCTTTGCTAAAGTCCAGGTAGATAGCATCCACAGCCTTCCCATCATCCACTAGAGAGGTCACCTGGTCATAGAAGGAGATCGGATTGGTTAAGCAGGACCTGCCCTTCATGAACCCATGCTGGCTGGGCCTGATCCCCTGGTTGTCCTGCACATGCCTGGTGAGCGCACTCAAGATGAACTGCTCCATAATCTTCCCCAGCACCAAAGTCAGGTTGACAGGCCTGTAGTTTCCCGAATTCTTCTGCCAGCCCTTCTTGTAGATGGGCATCACATTGGCAAGCCTCCAGTCATCTAGGACCCCCCCTGTTAATTAGGACTACTGATAAATAATGGAGAGTGGCTTGGCAAGCTCCTCTGCCAGCTCCCTCAGTACTCTCGAGTGGATCCTATCCGGCCCCATATACTTGTGAGTGTCCAGGTGGCGTAGCAGGTCAATTACTGCTTCCTCCTGGATTGTGGGAGTTTCATTCTGCTCTCTGTCCCCATCTTCCAGCTCATGGGGCTGAATACCCTGGGGATAACTGGTCCAACTAATAAAGAGTGAGGCAAAGAAGACATTAAGTACCTCAGTCTTTCCCTCATCCTTAACCTTTTCCTTATCACCGGCTCTTTGATGACAAAAGTATTGGATTGCATATCACATCACAACACTGTACACAAAACTCATGTGCTTTAAAACTAGAAAAATTCTATGTAAAGATGACTTGTTCTGGTTCACCTGGCTACAACCTATATTCTGAAGTAGAAAAGAGCAGCAATTATGAAAAATTATGTATGTAGACTATGTTGAAAACCATACAGGAGGTTGAAGATGTTAGCTAACAACCAGCTGCTGCTCTGAAGAGAATGGACTGGACAACATTAAAAGAAATATCTCGTAGTTACACTGTCATACCTTTCTTACACTTCAGGATAAACAACTGTTTTTCCCAGATGTGTTTGTTTAATTTCAACAAGGAACTAAAGAATATTTGCAAATGAGAATTATTTGCTCTATTTTGAATGATTTGCTCTATTTCAGTCTTCTCCCTTCTGCTCTCTTTACCTTCTAATGTACTGCTAATATGCAAAACATTTGGACTGTCCATTGGAAGCAATGCTGAAGGTAAAGGTATATCACCTGTTCCCTCTATCAGGTATATGAATTCTCCAATCTGAAACACAAGAACATACAGATCCACACAATTCAGAAAGCAACTCATGCAGAACACAAGGCAAAATATTAAAGCTAAAAACAAAGATATCCTAGTAATACTTAAGATCTGACTTGTGAAATAATTTACGTATTCAGGAGACCCATTATGTTAAAACTATGTTTAAATAAAAGAAAATTATCCTTTCAAGCCCTGCTGACAATATCAGAAAAGTCAAGAAACTCCTTGTATAATTTAACTGCATGAGGATACCCTGACCCATAAATATAGCAATAAAGTGAATCCTAAATATGTGCTATAGCCATGTATAATTTAAACATATACATGAGCTTACTTCATTGCTCTCCACTTTTATGAACTTTAAAAAAAAATATTTACAGTAATTTTGAGCCAGTAACATTTCTCTAGAAAGGAAAAAAGAGCAGAAGTCAAGGCAGGTTATCATCATCACATACAAATTCTCCATTAAGAAGAAATAAAGTTAACAAATCTTAATTATTTCATCAAAAACAATGGAAAACCTACAGAAGCTTGAAAGTATACATAAACATGACCTAGAACAAGGGAAGACAGTAATTGGTCATAGACGAAAGGAAAAATTACTAGCAGAGAAATATGACTTTGAATCATAGATGAATCAAAAAAATAAGGTGCAAATGAAAGACAGAAAAGTATTTTTTAAAAAAGAAAAATCACTGAAAGTACTTCAAATTATAAAGGCCACAATGAGAACATCACAGAATGAAAAGATATCTAAATTAGGTACCTAAATATCTATCTGAACTAGGCAGGAGATTCAATAGGTATGTTACTATTGCTTTGATAATTTCTTTTGTTTACCACAAACTTTTTTTGGACAACTTTAGCTTCTGCTGTTTGCAAGGTGAAGGATCAAACACTGCTGCAACAACTGATATCTCTGGGTCATCTCTTTATTTCCATAAACCACATTCTGCAAAGCTCTGCCCTAAAAATGCATATTGTCTTTTATTCTTCTTTCCAAATATGAAAAAAGTAATTTATTTATATAATTTAGTCCAGCTGCCAACCAATGCAATGTTTTCCCTTTAATATTGGTCAATAACATAAGACAAGCCTGCTTTTTATTTTGTACTTGTATTCATAGTTTCATCAGATATTTATGTTTATGCTGAAAACATTTCAGTTATGTTTCTGACCGAGGAGGAGAAGGAAAGCTGTTCAACTTTGATGGCATTTTCTCCCCTTCCTTGGTTCAAGACTTCAGACAAATCTTCTTTGAGAAGGATTAAAGAAACCTACAGCAAAATTGCTTTCCCATACACAAACTAATAGCCACTCCTGTGGACTGATTTAAACAGGAATTATTCCTGTTTGATGCAGTGTTTTGGCTCCATAAGGACTGTTAACAATCTTACAGTACAAAGAACTACTTTCATGAAGGTACTGGTTGCTAGGATGCCATTCTACTATCAATTACTTTTCTTGTCATTGGTGACATCAGTATGCTTATAGGTAGGAAACAACTTCCCTGTTTCCCTCCTTGCTATTCAGTCCCCATAGAATGCAAATCCTGTTTTCTTTCTGCTGAGGTTTTTCCTGATACTTTGGAACAGAACGAGTATTTTACTGTATTTTGAGAGTGTAACTAGTATTCCCATAGTTTTAATGCTTTATATTTCCATTTTCTATCAGCTGGAAACAGGATACTATCAACATTTTGTAGGATTTACTGTTAACAAAAAAACAAGTTAATAAAATAGCTGTTGAACTACCATTAGCTATTTATCTAATCCCATTGCTAAGGGATAGTCCAAAAGAATGTATAGCTACTAGGAATTTGCAGTTCTCTACACAAGTCAGTAATTAAGAACAACAGGTAGTAAAGAGTTCTCTTAATAAACCATTTAATTTTATATTAAATATTTAGCTGTGAAAGTCTGGACAGACACTCTTAAACTATGACTTAATAAATTTTTATAATTGAAATTGTGGGTTGTCCACATTAAAATTCCCAGAAAAAAAAAAAAGATACAGAGAAAACGCAACCCAGTTATGCTAACCAATATAAAATTCATTCTCTGAAAAGATCTATGCAAAAAAATTTGAAGAATATCAGTTTCAATTTTTCTTAAAAATCAAAGAAATATTGAAATAAATCCTTGAGAAATAAATCCTTATAAACAACTTGTGCTGTCATTTCAAACCTTAGAAAAGTTAATGTACAGATTATTTCAAAACAACTTAAGCAACTTACTTGAGTAGGCCAACAAACTTAAATCAGTTTATCTTCTTGCTTTTATTACAGATATAGAGTTGATGCAATAACAGATAGGATTCCCAGTCACATTAAAGTCTAACTAGAGATTTGAATCTCAATATCTTCTTCATTGATTGTAATGAAGAAGCAGTCTTACTCTGATTACTATTTTGGTCCATTTGTCAAAAAAGGTAGGAAAGGTAGGAAGAAATTACAGAAATGCTAAACTGAATTATTTATTAGATTATATACAGCACAACTCCATATTTGAATGATACAAGCCTCATCATTGTATGAAGCCATTTGACAGTCATACAGCATGGTGGCTGCAATTGTTTGTCAGTTAGAAAATTGTATGTTTGAAATATTGCCATCACACACATAATATTTAAGCAAGCCAATTTCTTCCTCTGCCATTACTGTACAGCCCTACAATCACGCTAGCGATCTTGCAGTTTCATCTTCCCTAGGAGAGTTACCACATTATCTTATAAATTATACAATTAAAAAATTTTGTAGTTTCAGCAGCCTTTAAATGAATCCCACCTACTCAGCTAAGCTCGCTGTGTCACTGTAAGCATTGACAGAATATCCCACTTATATCTCTCTGCTGATTTTCAAGACATTAAAGTGAACTGTACACTGTCTCCCAGCCTTACAGGTTGCTTTCTTAAGAAATGGTCAGTGGTTTCAAATATTGAATGGGGTCAGAAAGACAGGCTTAGGCATCATTGCAATAGTCTTATTTTCCTTTAAAAGCAAGGAAAAAAATAAGTTGGCCAGGTGGCATGGTCAAAGTCCTGGTTAAACAATAAAAACAAACGCTAAACACTAGCAGGAGTCTCTTGTTCTATAGTAATGAAAAATATGGAAGCTGAGAACATGTAGGAGAAAAAGAGTAAGTCATTTACTTTTGGATGTGTTGTTACAAATCACAAAAACATGGCAGGGAGAATGGCAGATGCATGTAGTTGCACAGAGGGAAAGCTGAAACACAGAGGCAGTATTCTGAAAGTAAGAAGCAGAATGCAGATGTTGAGATCAACTACATATACAAGGAGATTAGAAAAACAACATGATGTTGAAAAACATTGACAGCTAGGGACTAAACACAGCAGAGAGGTTAAAGAGGTGACAGATTGAAGACACACAAATAAGAAAGTTGTGACCACTAGGATAAAGGATTACAGGGACATCAAAGAAGCTGCAGTGCAAATTTTAAGTTCTGAAAGTTCCTCAAAAACAGTTCTTTGTAATCCGATGAAATTCAATTCAATTAAGTATATATGGCAAATCCCAGACTACACGAGTCAAGACAAACTGAAACACAACAGAGTCAGTATTCATGTACAACGTTGTTCAAAAGCTTTACCTGCATCCGTTACAAGGGCTGAATGAAATTTGGATGGGCAGAGAAATTTAAAAAGAGACAGAGCAAGGAAAATAATTATTTTTCTAATTTAATTACTATTCTACTTTGACAGCGTATCTGAGACACAGTGATATGTATTTATACATATCACTTTACAGGGAGAAATACAGTACAGTAGAGACTTTACCCTTTCCCTGCCTATGTCTCATCCAAAAGTGTTATTCTTGCTCCTATATAAAGACAAATTATTTAAATTCCATATTTTTTGAAGCTGTACCATTCATTATATTATTAATTTTATTTGCTACAATTTTACAGTGAAAATTAAGTTGCAGCATTTTATGTAATTCTGATTACGTGAAGATAAAAGGGCAGTAAACTGAAACCTGTAATCTTGTGCAAACCGCTGACCAATTTCTTAAGCAGCATTTTCCTCCAAGAATTATAGGAATATTATACTTTAACCAAAAAAAAAAAAGAGAGAAAATATTTTCATTTCCAAAATTTAGCATGTAGATCACATCTTTATAACTATAATATCTTAAAATATATATATAACCAACTTGTAGATTCTTTTACTCTATTCATGCATAATTGACAAATACATCTGAAAGTTTTACAAAAGATATCCTGATTCTTAACTGATTAGCTTAGCATATGAAAACCACTCACAGAGCATACTTTCTTTTCTTACCAGTTCATTAAACAGAATGACAGTGCAGTAACGTTTTTCCAGATTAAAGGGAAGGAAGTGAATATCTAAACCTGCAGAATTTCTCCCTTCCAAGAACAGTTTTTCCGTTGGACTGAAGAACTCATGCAGGAGGCTGCATTGGTCAGCTGTTAAAATAAGTTTAAATGGTTATTCAGATACAACAGCATGGGTTGTAAAATAAGGTAGCTCCCTGAGTTTAAATATAAGGATACTTTATACAGCCTCCTATAGTAATCAGTATTTAAAGCACACTTGTAATCAGTAATCAGTATTTACAGTTACACTTGTGTAAATGTGCTGCAGTGTTGCATGCTGTATTATTTAAATACATTTTGCTAACTGCTTGTGTTCTTATTCTGTGCACTGAAACAAATTTGGGGTAAACAGACGTTCGCACAATCCCCTTTTAGGGATGTGGAGCCTATAAGCAAACGACTACTGCTGCCAGAAGGAAGAGTACAGTTTACTACAATTTAAACAAACAATCTTGCTTTCAGTGGCAGTAACTGTTATGTTATAGTCTGAAATCCTCCAGAATGGACAGAAACTACATACTGGCAAGCTTGCTTTTTTTGCATTGCTTTCAGAAAAGCATTACGCTGACAAAGTGCTTCTTCACAAGACACTAAGAATCTTAGGGCTGAATCTGGCAGAATTTGACTACCTTCTCACTGCAGGTTTTTGGTCTGCTAAGCACATTTTGACAATGCAGATTACTTTAGAACTGAACTCTCATTCAGGCTTGGCTGGCTAGCTTTCTAGGAAGTTTAGCAGACTTAAGAATAGAAGTGAAAGTGAAAGCAATGGAAATAAATGAAGATCACATAGAAACCTATGCCAAACTCTTGTTAATTAAATAGAACTGGTTTGTCCCTCAAAACCATGAAGAACCAAGCTGAAGAAAGGCATAGCCACCACCCACCTTTTCTCTTCATAGTCCAAATTGTTTTCCAAACAATAAAAATATTATTTTCCCAATAGTCATGCTTTAACCAAGTTATATTTGACATGAATTTGATGTTTCTTCATAATCAATGGGGAGGAAGGGGAAATGACCAACAGGACTGAAGTCCCATTTTTACCTTTCCACCAAATAGGGTAAGGCAGCCCTAACAGTAACTAATTTTCTACTAAATAAGGCACTAACTCCCAAACTTGTGTTCTGTTCAAGTGTTCCTCATTCAAAGTATGCCAAACTGTGGAGCAGACTGAATTAGTCTAGTGAGAGCCCACCCTCCTCACTTTCTTTCTAGATTCTGTGAAGTTAAAACAATCATCAAAGAAGTAACATTTAGTAAATAATTTGGATTTTTTTTTTTACAGTTTTTTTCCTTTTCATTATGGTGGCTCCAAAAGAAAAAAAAAAACTATTCCAAATTCCTATTGCTTTCCACATAGCACTCTTGATCCTTAATAGTACATTTTCTCTCAGGTCAGGGTGTAAAACATGTATGGCAGACTCTTATTTAGGTTTTGTTCACTATGTCATCGGAAGAATGAAGGGGAATTATTCTCAAAGCAAAAGTGCACTTCTACAAGAAATGAAAACACTTTTTTTTTCCACAGACCTGAAATGCCATCAAAAATCTCTCCGTAGCTACAGTCTGATTGAAGCCATACAAACCTTTGAAAGCTGTTCACAAATTGATACAACAGTTGTATCCTATTTCATTACTTAAGGTACGTACTTTTTTTTTAATGAATTATTAGTTGACTGTTAAGCACATCTCAGAATACAATATGAGATAATCAATATATTTAGGCTGGCTAGATTATTCAGATTACAAATCTGCTTTCCATATAAAGTCATGGAAATACAATAATATCTTCCAAGAGGATAAAATTAATTTAATAAGGTCATCCTACAATTTTTTCTCAAGTGAACCTCTGACAGTCTCAGAAAAGGCTGGACCTCTACATTCATATATTTTAGCAGAACTGTTGACTGTCATAGGAAGTAAGAGTAAGAAATGCACAATCCCTGTTGATGAGTATTTTCAAAAATAAATTAGGTAAACTACAAAGGTTGCACATCAGATTCTCATGACACCAGCCCATAGGCCCTTAAAAAAAAGAAAAATAGATTTCTTTTTTTTTTTTTTTAATGGTAAAATCATTAGGACTATAGTGTAGTCTTATAAATCATTTCACTAAATTAAATGTATCAGAAGATAAACTCTCTTATAAATAATAGTTTCTGAGCATACCTGTAAATAATTGTTACTGAAGATACTTTAGATATCAAAATCTTGCTTATGTAGATAGTCTAATTTCTAGTGTAGTGACACAAGAGGTATTTACAGAGGTACTTACAGCAATTTAAGTTGTTCTCTTCATTAGGATCTTCAGGCAGTGTACCATTTTTAAAATTTAATATGTTGTTTTCAGAACTAAAAAAAAATAAAAATGAAAGCAATACTCTATTACTCATAGATAGCTTCAGTCCCTTTTTGATCAATAAATACTGGAAAGGTAAATGTTCTCAGGGCAGAAAAAAAAGAAAAAAACCCACCACATTTTGGAACCATCTACCTACCAATAATGTTAAATACCACCTCTTCTACTGAAGTTAGTAGTTGTATTTACAACAGAGACAGAATATGCTCCCTTCAATTAACCAGTATAATATCTGTGCAATACTCATATAAGCAAATTCCATGTTAAAAAAAATACAATTCTATTTTGCCAATCAAAAGTACTTCTCCATAATACTTTTGCAGGACTTCAGTCCCAATTCTTTTCTTTATCATTTCAATATTCTATGAGGATAGGCAAAGAGTTGTTCCCTGGTACATCATGAAGTCGCAAGGCCTTGCATTCCTCTGATACTCTCAATTGTGTTCCATTCAGTCTCTCCAGTTTTCTCCCAAAAAGGTACTCTATAGAAATACATCTAAATCTCTGCAAACCACATTCAGTTCAGATACATTTTGCTCACTTACATTCATAGACCTTGTAGTTTAGACTGCTGCTTCTTACAGAAATTGATTTGCAAAAGTAAGTCTTCCTTTGCCCGTTTCCAGAACACACTTCAGAGACTAGATCGCCTCTTACGTAAATTTTTTTAAGACCAAAGTTTTTTCTCAAGCTCTATTTACCTCCTTTCTAGCTCAACAGTCTCCTCTTTTTAAAGACAAGCGTTCAGCGTTATTTATGCTAACTCAATCTCAGGTACCATCCTGAGATGGTATTCACCTTTATCTATTCACCTTTATCTGCCCGTCTAGTGGTGAAAGTACCTTAATACAACATTAACATTTAGAAACACTAAAAATAAGGCATTTAAAGTTAGAAGTTTTTTAAACATCAATTGTAATTCCAAGCTATATAATTGTATGTTATAGCATAATAGATGTTTTCTCTGTGTGTGATGCAAACTTTTAGGAAAACATTTTACATTTATTAGCTTAATTAAAAAACATACCAGTAGATGATGTATGAAAAAACTAGAACTGTCTAGTAAATGAAGATTTTAGTCTGTGGCTTTGACTTATTGGAAACTTTGGATATACCACTAGTCATTTTTCCAGAGTCAGGATTCATGGTTTAAACCCTAACTTTAAGCTCTCTTTCCAATACCGTCTAGAAAGGAACTCCATCCAGTGAAGGGGAGATTCAAATTTTAACTGCTCAGCAATGATATTTCAGGACCAAGGAACAACCTAGCATGGAGGGCAAGAAGGCCCAACTGGCTAGAAGCAGGAATGCCAAAGACGGAATGACTAAAAAGATGATGACATTTCCCTTGCTGAAGAGATAAGAAATGATGCAGTGTCATCTTGTAGCAATGGATCGTCAAATGCAAGTGCTCAGGAGTCACTTTTAGTAGACAGCTCTGGTGCTGGGGGATAAACCAAACATCCAGCTAAAGGGCCTGATGGTGACACTCACGGGACTGGTGTTGGTACACATGTATATAAGGAATCAGCTCGTGATGCGTCTTTGTAGACTCCTTGTAGAACTACTTATGGCAGTAGGTCTTAGCCCCATGTATTTTTCATTAAATCTTTATATTTAAGCACAAATGTGTGCTTAGTTGGACTCAAGGGGTACAATAAAAATTCCCCAACACCAGTTAAGCAAATGTCAAATAAAGCTAGCAAATCCTTTTTCTTTTTTCCTTGCTCAGGGCTGGAGAAATACAGGAAACTCAACTCCTGTGCAGAGCTCCACTGATTTCAGCAGGAGTCTGCATTTATGTGGGGGCGACGCTACCAAATCCTAGAGAAGGTTCAGGCCTTAATTGCTTTCATTTCCTGAAAGGCAACACTGTTGAAATGTTATCTTATTTCCATTTTTCCAATTAAAATGTTACTGAGTTTATTTCTGTTGTTGTCATTTATTGTTCAGTGCTGATGTTGCCACTATCTCTATCTGGTGTAAATAATTCCTTTTACTTACAGCATTGATTTCCAAACAGACTGAATTTGGCATATCACATTTGCCATTCTCAAAATCTTTGTCTTTTTAATATAGGAATATTGGAACTAAAGTAGGTTTTCTTTAAAATATCCCCTAGATTTTTTTTCTCTTTTTTTTTTTTTTTTTTTTTTTTTTTTTTTTGTCTTCACAAGAATTATTATACAAGAAAAAAATACTTGAAATTTACTTTTGTACACATGGTTTACAACATTTCTACTCATAGAGTAAATACAAATTGGGACATAATTTTCTATTATTTTCTGTATGAAGGCTAATTTTACTCTTGGCTCTTTGAGTAAGTATTGGGAATTTATATCACACAATGACAGAATAGGGATGTAAAATACCCATGTTAATATGTAGTTTATGATCTTGCTAGGAAGCATCAGATCTTATAAGAGAAGCTCTTTGAGCAATTTCTACTAAAAATAATTCTCTTCTTGTTTCAGTTAATTTAGTTCACATGGAAGGTTCATTTCCACAAGGTTATAGCCCTGAAAAGAGGGAATGAGAAAGTCTAGGAACAGCAAAGCTGGTCTCGTTGTACCTGTTTTACACCAAGGCTACAGGAATGATCTATATTAACTAACAGTGCAGTTAATCATTCACAAGGAACCTAATGCAATCCAGAATTTGTCTGAGAAAGACAAACTTTTAACATAATCTTTGCTTATTCTTATCCCCCTAAAGCAAGTTGTGCTTCTTACCATCATATTTCCTTGATATTACTTTATATTTTTTTCTATCTTTATTCACAAATAATTTCTACCAGTGTTGACAGGAGTAAAGACTGCACAGTTACATTTATGGAGGGAGAGTTTTGTTTAATTTACAACAAGCACAGAGCTCATAGATGCTGAAAACTATACTGTAATGTATCTCAAAAAAATACTGCAAGTAAAGTTTCAGCTCTAGACTCGAGTTTAATATTATTTACACATAAAAGTAATTCTCCCCTAGCAGTAAAATTTGGTGAACCAGCTTATAGCAAACAATTACTACATACGGCACTTGATAGCTACTGAGTCTCTCTTAAAATAAATAGTTAATCTTGCTGGGCTAAGAAAAAATCACAACCTTAAATAAATGGACTTGTAAAATTCTTAGAATATGTTACCCTGGAGATTCATTTTATTACCTGTACTTAAAGGCCATTTTTCAGAAAGGAAAATGATCTCTGAGGTATGCAAGTAGAACATACTATTTATTCTGTACTTACAAATAAGTATCTCACATAAAAATACAAAAATACAAATTTAATATAAAATGTCATCTCTTTCAAGGCTTTATCTTTGAATCAGAATGCCAAGTCATGATTGCAAAAACAGAGACTACAGCAGAAGAATCAATGTAAAAATAACAAATTGCTCAAAAGCTGCCTGAAAATATGATAACATAATAAGCATATTACATGGAAATACATTATACATTAGGAATATACAGAGTACAACATACTTCTTCACCAGGGTGAACTATACATTGAATAAGTCATATTTTCAGAGCTTAATGACAGAGAAACTCATTGCATTGATTTGACATGGTATTGAATGTCTCTCTCTGTAAATTCATTCTCACCCAAATGAACAAAGCACCTGCACATCAGTGAAGGGAAGGCAAATGAAACTGTGTTGTGGAAGACATACATATTGTGTCTCAGTCTTCTATAAAAAAATAGCATCCCATGCAATAATACAAACAAAAGGAATATAGTTAAGATCAGGAAGGTATAAGAAGCATGGTTATACTCTCAGTCTGGCTCATTACATCCCCTTTCAATATATAGAGAAATAAGGAAATGGATTAGGTGGGATACTTTAATGCTGCCATAAAATAAGGCTACTGCCAGAGCAGTCCCCAGTATCAATACAGACTGGGGGGTGAATGGGTTGAGAGCAGAACTGCGGAGGAAGACTTGGGGATATTGGTGTACAAAATATTAGATATGAACTGGCAATGTGCACTCACAGCCCAGAAATCAGTCATATCCTGGGCTGCATAAAACTAAGTGTGGCCAGCAAGTGAAGGGAAGTGATTCTTCCCCTCTACTCTGCTGTCTTGAGACCCCAGCTGGAGTACAAGAAAGACATGGACCTGTTGGAGCAGGTCCAGAGGAGGCACACAGAAATGGTCAGAGATCTGGAACACCTCTGCTAAGAAGAAAGGCTGAGAGAGTTGAGGTTGTTCAGTCTGGAGAAGAGAAGGCTTCAGAAGACCTTATTCTGGCCTTTCAGTACTTAAAGAGGGTTTACAAGAAAGCTGGAGAGATACTTTTTACCAAGGCCTGTAGTGACAGGACAAGGGGTAATGATTTAAAACTAAAAGAGGCTAGGTTTAGATTAGATACAAGAAAGAAATTCATTACAATGAGGGTGGTGAGACACTGTAACAGGTTATCCAGAGAAGCTATGGCTGCCCCATCATTTGAAGCGTTCAGGGTCAGGCTGGACAGGGCTTTGAGCAACCTGATCCAGTGAAAGATGTTTCTGCCCATGGCAGGGGAGTTGAAACTGGATTATCTTTAAAGGTTTCTTCCAACCCAAACAATTCTATGATTCTATGGTATTAAGCCCACAGAGCCCACAGTAGTGTCCTATCACATCTTATGCACCAATCATTCTTCTCCATATTAACACTGAAGTCTACTGTATGAAAAATGTCACTGCTGAAGAACCCAAGACAAGCTCCAGCATCAACCCTATGCATGTGGTCTGTAGACACAATGGCAACCTAGTTGTGAGACTAAGCATATTAAAATCACACTGCTGCTCAGGTCTCTAAGTCTGATAACTCAGGTGCTAGAAGTGATTCAGTTTAACAGAGGGAATGGTGATCAAGCAATTTCACAAACTGCCTCCCACTTGTTTTGCTTTTTTTTTTTTTTCAAACACAACTTCTCCCTTTCAAAGCAAGGTTATTTTACTGTGCATTAAATGAACAAAAAGTTCAGCAAGAGTAAGTTACAGATGAGGGTTCGTTTAGGAGGGCATCTCTTAATTGCTTGGTACAAAGACCTGGTTGAGACAGAGAAAATAGCAGGTGCGCATACTTCCAATTAATTCTTGCAATGGTTTAGTATAACCAGTTCAAACTTGTACTATAAATGACTTGTGCACCAGTAAGAAATAGTTTACTAGCTATTACCTCTGAGTTGCAGTTACCTCTTACACAAACAGACTGTGTTTGCCATGTTATCAGGTATGCTAAAAATCAAGATCAAAAGCAAAATCATCTTTGCAGTCAACATAGATAGTTCGCATACATCATCATGTCTTCATAGCGATACATGTGCAATGGTGTGGCTTTACTCTTCAGTTCAGGGTCCAAACAAGCCAGTAACCATTTTCTATCCAACAAATTATCAGAAAAAGAAAATTATTTTGCTTTCTATATTTGGAGCAGAATTTACTAGGTGATCTTTTTAGTCCCTTCCAGTTAGATTTTATATATTACTGAAGCAAAAAGAAAACTAAAAAGTGCCAGTCACCATGGGGCAATTGTAAGTCCATATAGCAGCAACTTCTGTCAGTAAACGTCAGAAGACAGAGGCAAGGAAACATTTTATTAGAGAGAGAAAGGATACAAAGAACTGCTTACTAATGCACTGAAAATAGTGAAACATTTGAACATAAAACTCGCATCTAAGATATTTGCCAGTTTCCACACTCTGTGGGGTCGTTTGTGATCTCGGAACAAAGACTAAGATAGAAAGTAAAACAGGAGCTGCTCAAAAGAGGTAGTATGGCTTACATAAATATAGATCAGTTTCTACTAATCAGAATTGTGATGACTCCTGATAGTATATTTCTAAACAATATTTTCTGAAACAACAGATATTAATGCTGTATCTCATGATCTATATTACACAGAGACACAATGAAGCCTTCTAGATCTTCATTTTTTCTTTATCCTGTCAGTAAGTAAATACAGGTGTTCTATTTAACAAAACTCTTTCCTTGACACATGAAACTGCTTAGAACAAAAAAATATAAGAACAAAATTTAAAATATTTTTAATTCCTGATATTATCTCTGGTTAAAAAAAGAGTAAATAAGTTAACATTCAGAAGCTATATACTATATTCTGCAAAGCTGGACTTGAAATTCATTAATTAATGATTTTGTTTTGTTTTGTTTTAGAATTAGTTTTTCTTGTTGTAAAAATATTTATCCACATTCACAGCTATTTTTGCAAATCAATCTGTGCAATCATGAGCCATCCTTATGACTCATGGACACTGTCATGTATACTCTAAATTGCTCAGTCATGGTCTTAGAATAGGACTATTAGTGAATCATTAGTATACCTTTATCACTTCCTAGTTTTATAGAAGGAAATCTGTGAAGGAAATAATAGCTATTAAATGTAACCTTGAACTTTTACTGTTGTACAATACTTTTTTTTTCTAATGGATATCTAATGGATATCAGTCAGAATTACAATATGTTTGAAAACTACTTATGGGTAGCTTTATATTAGAATTCTTGGGCCATGTGGCATCTATCTCTCCACCTACTGTTTCCACAAGGAGCAGACCGTGCTTGCACAGAGATGTAGGCCAAGGATAATAACTGAAGTGTCAAGGGCTTGCAAAAGCATAGAAAAGTGCATAACTTTAAAAAATCCAGGCACATGTATCATGGTATACTTAAAAGAAAAAACTAATCCAACTGGATGAGAGAAAAAACGCTAACCTTCTCGCCAAACATCATTGAGCTCCTCATGGACAAAGAGGTCTTGCCTGCAACCACTGAATGACACCCTACCTCCGATATGGGCTGCTGTTAGATTTTTTTATATTAGACAGCACTGTGCCCCAGTAAGGATGCAGTTTGTCTGGGCTCTAGCTTCTGATTGGGATATATTCCCAGTCACAGTATGATGGGCTGATGCCACAATGATTAAAGGGTTACTCTCCTCTTTGCTATGAATAACACCATTTTGGACACCTGTGGTACTGCCAGAGGGGAAAGGTGGTAGGTAAGAGGGCTACCTGCCAGGTAAAGCTTGTTACAGTGAGACTTAAAGTGGTGTTTCTGATCCCTCTAGGGGCACAGTATGAGGACACAGAAGGAACTATGAGACTGAGGAGACCCACTTGAACCTACATGAATAATTAAGTTATTAGGATCGAAGCATGCACATGGCATCAAATCATGAAGACACAATTACTTAGAGTATAAGCACTGATTTTGTGATAGTTTTATGCTTATGGAGCACTTAGAGCAATGGACTCCTATTTTGAAGGCATTTTCTGGATTTATCAAAAGAAGTGATTGCAGGTACAATCTTCTTACTAATTCGTTATGAATTGAACACATACTATTTTTAACACAATTTCAGAAGTTTGTTATGTTCCATTCAAGAAAAAATCTTTAAAAGAGCACCTAAATGGCTTTTATTACCACAGATAACAAAAACATCTAAAATTACAGCAAATCAATAATGAATATTTCTAAAGACTTAAGATACCCTCAAATAAATTTCAGTAAGAGTGAGGCCTGGATGTATGACTAAAATTACACTTTTTAGACAGATATATTTCCTAGGGATAAATTAAGCTGAAATATGCAGAATGATGAAAAATCTTTTTCTATTTCAACAGCTTCTGATACCTCTAAGTACAATATACTAGTAAAATCTATGGACATTGATGGAGTTGCCAGAGTGGCTCTATTATTTTTTCTTTCTTCGTAAGAGGCCTTGGACAGCAGTTTTAGAAAATCACTGTTTTGTCCTAAGAGAATTTTTAATAAGTTACACAGTTTTCCAGTTTATTTCTTCTCTTGCTTCAATTGAAGATGGAGCCCTTTACTCTGGTGTGTGCTAATGGCCTTTGAGTTCTAAATGTTGTCTCTCCCATTAGAATTGATAGCATAGGAGATATGAACATTGATTCTTTATTATATCACATTTTGATTTATATTCAGAAAAGACTAAATGTCTTTTTGGAAAAAAAAAAATATGAACAGAGGTAATGTCCGATCAAAGCAGTCCGATATTTGTTTAGTAGGCTGAGAGTTTGGAGATCTTACCAGAGTAACTGACAGTTATGCGCAGACTCTTTTTTTCTAGCATGCGTTACATGAAGTAAGTACGGCTATTTCTCCTTGCATACAGGCCTTGCTAAACATATCTGCTGGTTTTGTACAAAAATCATTGTGCTGATGTTGGCTGCACATTTCAAAACTAACATCACTAATCACTGAAAATTCACGTACTGTAGCACATCTGGTAAGTGTAGCTTAGCTGTAAGTGCACAAAGCACACAGGACACTGGCAATCAGTGCAGCCCAGAGAACAAAATGAGGAACAGAATAGCACTGAATGTATCCATCTAAAATGTCTACTTAACAGTGTTCTGGTGGCTATAGTATTCTTTCTTGATAGTATTTCTTGGCTGCAGTATTTTTTACTTTTGTTCTGAGAGGGCTGATGATGATGTATTTTCAAATCTAGATCCTGCCTCTATGAGAAGAAACCTGATTGGCTGCACTTTGTCAATCTTTCCTCTAAGCTGACTTCTTATTTCTGATGGAGTTTTTTCTAGCTACTATACTATTCCAACTGATGATTATAAATACTGCTCTATGGATAAATAATGATAAAACATGTATAAAGTGACAGAAGACTAGAGAAATGGATCTCTATAAATAAATTGCCCAATATGTGAATGCAAAATCTATCATTAAAAAAAACTTAGAATTAACACTTGCAGTCTATGACTGAAAAATAGAGTTATTAAAAGGTCAATTATTAAAACAACAACACAATTCTTCATAGCTGGCAAGTTCCAAATATTATTTTGTATATTTGTGGTAGCTCTTTCTTATGCTAGGCCATTTCTAGATAGCGACACACATTTTAGTTCTCAAATCTTTTTGATTCTCTCTTTCTCCTTTAACCTTGACTATCATTGATTCTGATTTACATCTCACTTCTTCAATGCCTGCAAAGATTTCTGCCTGTTCATCTAAGCTTATTGGTATTTATCTCACTGTCTAACAATTAAAGACAGCGAAGGGAAAAAATACCTTCTTTCAGACTATAAGACTGTAAGTCTTAAGCACAGATTTTTCTTTATATCTCTCCTTGACTCCCATTCCAATTGCTCTCTTTTTTTTTTAATATTCTTTGCCATTTTATTATCTTTACCACGCTTACTTTAACTCTTCTTCTCCTTCCAGATTTCCAGTGTTAGAAAAATCAGTTCATAGTTAGCTAAGCAGTAATGTCTAGACACAAAATTACGTTAACTTATATCAGTATATCTGCATTAATAACTGCTTATTCTGTTCTTGCATCTCCAGGGGCCTACTAAACCCGTAACATTTTACACATCTGCACAATTAGAATTCTATAGACTGACTATTTATAAATAAAAACTTGACCTTACTGTTGCACCTTCAACTATCTCTACCTTCTTCATTCCAAGAATCAATTCCAAGAATTGCAGTGAACTGGAAATAGGTGACTGAAATGCTGAAAACTAAGTTGCCATGGTTGCCCCTATCCCAGCATCAATAGTTCACCTTTCAATCCTAGTTTCTCTAACACTTTTTCCAAGCATCACAGTATGCACATTTTTATCTTTTACACCATATTTATATTTTCTCCACCATTTGAGTAAATTATCTGTAAAGTGTTTTTAAAATATTACAAAATTCTATGATATTTCTATGTCCTAACCTACAATTCTTTACAACAGGTATGCACACAACTATACATAAAGATGTAATACTAATAGAAATGTATAATTCAATATATTATAATTAGCAATTGCCATTTAGAACTTACCTGAATGTTTGCTCTTGCTTTACTTGCTTTGCTTGATATACTTGCTGTGGCTGCATTAAGTAACTTGTGGATTCCAGCAAAATGACCCTGGAGTGAGGCAAGTATACATCATCATCACATTTTTCACTTGCAGACAAAACTCAGTTTATTATAAGTTTTAAATAAAGGCTTGTTTAAAAAGTTTGCAATTGGAGATACTTTAAAAGTACTGTAAAAATTTTAAACAGATTTTTAAAAAATATTTATTTAACAGTTTAATAATTCTTCTTTCTTTAATTAAAACATTTTGCACAATTTAAGCCATGCAATTTTGAGACACTTCATTCAAAGGTTATTGTGAAATATTGTAAACTACCACTTCATCAATATCAAAAGTTGCAAACATAGGGATGGTTTACAACCATCTCATGACATGCAGACCAATTTTCAAATTTTTTTCAAACATTTTTAAAACAGGAAAAATAGAAAATAAAAAAAAATACTGATTTCAATATTAAAACAAATTACATGCATATTTTAGTTGGAAATAATTGTCTGAAGTGTAATTTGTACTATGATCTGTACTAAGTTAAATGACTGAATAATCAATTCATTTACATTTGAAGAAAAAAAAGCTCAATTAATTTTATTTTACTTTTGTAAATAATTAACATATTAAGAGAGAGTAAATTGTCATTTCCCTTACAAACTGCTTCACTGTAGAATTTCTGATACATGGTACCAGCACACATAATTCATTCATTTTAAACCAGACTTCATTTTTTCTGCACTCACAGACAGCAAAAACAGAAGGAAGATTACAGAGTACATAGTGAAAATACAAAAGCCAATGCCAACTAGCTTAGCACTAGCTGTGAACTGGAATTAGAACTTTTCAACAGTTACGATCATTTACATCAGTATTAGATGAATTTCTGCCCAAGTGTTCAATCTGTCATTTAAATAATAATAATAATAATAATAATAATAATAATGACTATTACTTACTACAGTATTTTATATTCTAGAAGTATTTTTTGTTCCTGGGAGAGAAATAGCTACAGTACTTCAGAAATAAATGTAATGGATAATTTTTAAACTAAGTATTCAACTTTTTTCAACATTTTTTTCTTAATGAAGCACAAACATTCAGTAATCTTTAAAATATATATTTATACATAAGTATTAAAACCTAGGGACTGTAAAAACCAGAAAACGTTATTAGGTTGATGGAATGGGTAACATTTAACAAACAGCCAAATGCTAGGCAAGGACTAGCTCAGGTTACAGAACGGAGAGCTTTTGGAACTATCTGACATTTGCTATATGTAGGACACAAGGTCAAAGAGATACTCATATTTTTCATTTGTCCTTTCCTCAAATCATACTACATTATACACCTAGTTTTAAGATTTTCAGCCAAGTTTTCTATAAAAGAGCTATTTCCTTGGAGTTATTTGCAACTAAGCAATGCACCCTCTGATTGAACACACAATGGTTCAAAACACAGGAAACACGATACGAAGAATTTTTAATTTTAGATTACTGGTTCAAATGTTGCCCAAATTGCTGATTACTTCAAGTATTGTCAAGTAGCTTTTGAATGATATGCGTAAAACTAAATTACTACTTCATCTTTAATCTATTATTTCCAAGAGAGTTATCCACATCATAGAATTGATTACAGGCAGCCTCACTGACCACCTCAAAGAGTTTTAAAAAAGACAAAAGCTAAATAAACTTATATGATTCCCTCATAGGAGGCTTATGCCAGAGCACATTGCTGGAGCAGTGAAAACAATCCTATGTGTCTATACCAAACCTATTGTGTGGATGAAAGAGAAATTTAGTTTGCAGCCTGTGCAATGTGTATATTAAACAGATCAGTAAAACAAGCTAAATATGTTATAGAAAGTGGTTCTTGTAAACAAATGAATGACATGAACCAATGATTAGCTCTGTAGACCAAAGACAAAATATGGAGTCAGATCACATAAAAAGATTTTAAAGGGGCACAGCACTCTATTTCTTGTGTATTAAAGAAAGCAACATTTATAACTCTGCAGTTGTCGTATCTATGATGAATACAAATGAAAAATTAGATTAACTGATAGTGATGTGAGCCCCAAGGCAAAAGCAGAATTTTTTTCTTTTGCATGCTTAATAATTTGAACAGCAGGATAAAGCAGATTGAGGAAAAATAACCAACTATTCATTAACATGCTTTGTTTCTCTTTGGAATTCTGCTGGACCTCAGCCAAACACAAAAATACAAGCAAAGTTCGTGAACTCCATTTGATTAAACCTGTAGTTTTATTGCTTACACTCAGACGGATTTCAATTAAGGCTTATTTATCTTCTTTATTCATTATGATAGCTTCCATGTCATAGTGCTTGTAACAATTTTGGTAATGTAAATCCCTATAATTTAACCTCAATATTTTTACATTTTTAAGGAGAAGAAGAAAATTACGCAAAAGAATTAAAGATTTGTCTTTACAGCATTGTCTACCTGAATACACCATCAGTTCTGAAGGGATTAGTAACATTCAGGGTAACTTTCTTCAGCTCATAACATGGGGATTTGCATTTTAATATACCCTAAAAGAGAAAAAAAATATATCCATATGAAAAAGTTGCAAAACTACATTCATGTATAATACATAGACAAACAGGAAAATATTACAAATAAGAATAGAACCATGTGTTTGACCACTGGTGGCTACAAAATTGACGGAATTTAAATGCTAGGCTTTGTTGCCAGCAAAGAACGGTTACAGACTATTTCTTTTTAAACATGCATTAAACTTTACCACTTTTTAAATGTTCTTCCAAAGGATAGGATAGGGCCAAGAATCAAGCCTTTTTCCTTCTCATTTTTACATGTCCTCTATTTTTCTCTCTTGCCCCAATCTTCCCTTCTAACATCAATATCTATTGGTATGGTATAAAGAAAGTCATGTAAAAAAAAACAATTGCATGAACATCATCTAAGTTCAGAAGAGGATCTACTCAGATCTGCTCAGTGAATCATAGACTCATAGAATGGTTTGGGTTGGAAGGGACCTTCAAAGGTCATCTAGTCCATCCCCCCTGCAAGGAGCAGGGACATCTTCGAGTAGATCAGGTTGCTCAGAGCCTCATCCAACCTGTTTGATAACAAATGCTGGAACACATGCCTATCTCTACTCTGATTATTTCTGGGATATATCCTAAATCTAAAGACTGTCTGAAGTTGAAAAGTAGAAATAAACTTAGCAACATCTAACAAAAGTTTGCTGTCCATCTACATCAGACAATTGAAATCACTGGGCTGAAGGGGCATATCATCACCTCTGCAAAGAAATTTCCAAAAGAAGCATTCATATGCTGAAAGGGCTCCAGATTTATTTTGAGAGCAATCACTGCAACATTTTTAAATTTATTCAGGAAGTAAGTGTTATTTATATCCTTAGGAATCTTAGATATTCTTCTAGGTTTTTCTCTTCATGTACATAAGCTAATATTGGAAACCTGAAAATTCATAGGTCAAAAGCTAATGCTAATGGTAGCTCACATTTTTATTCTTACATCAGTTCATGTTTGTTTGATACAGTGTACAGCTGAACAATATTCCTGAGGCAATATTAATCATACACACATAAACTTACAGCAGGCTCAATATGCTTGACTTCAGATTTCAGAGAGAATGCCAGTGTGGCACCACCTATTCCACCCACACACTTTGAGATCAATAGCAACACTGCTTCAGTGGGGCGCAGAAAACGACTAGTGAATTCCACATTTATATTTATTTGGCTCCTAGGCAAAATAATAATAATAGGTTAAATAGTTAGATTGAAAATTGTGACTCAGAAATAACTCAGAAATATCATCTCAGGAGCAGATTTTAGAGTCTTTGTAAGGGAAAGGGTCTACAAAAGAAAGTAACGTGTTTCTTCCAAAATATTTCATTGTAGTTCAATCTTCTGCCTAAAAGCACCTTAAAATAAGGGTTAATCAAAGATTAATTACATTATATGTGAGATCTGATACTCAGCTACAGTGAGAATGTTCTGATGCATCCCAAGAGTCAGAAGTCTTCAGAAGCTTTCCCTGATGTTCAGTTGCTTAAGATTAAAGCCAGTTTCATCTCAGCCAATTGATAGAAAATATTCATTCTTGGCAGATATTGGGTGTAGGTGGCAAGGTTTTGGTAGCAGGGGCTGCAGCGGCAGCCTCTGTGAGAGGAGACCAGGAGCTGCCCTTTGCAGGACACAGACAGTTTCAGCTGACTCCATAATGGACCCGCCGCAAGACACAGTTGAGCCCATCAGCCAAGTTAGTGGCATCTCTGGGAAAATATGTTTAAGAAAGGGCTAAAACATCAGGAAGGCAGAGAAGCAAGGGAAAAAAAAAAAAAAGTGAGAAAAAGCAGAGGAAACATCAAGGTCCGAGAAGAAGAGAGAGAGAGAAGGTCCTCCAGCTGCTAGAGCACATATTTCCCTGCAGCATGTGGAAAGGACTACACTGGAGCAGGTATCCACGCTGCAGCCATGGAGAACCCCATGCCAGAGCAGCTGGATATTTCGTGAAGGAATTGTACCCTGTGGATAGCCTGTGCTGAAGCATATTTTTCCTGAAAGACTGCAACCCGTGGAAGGACTCATGGAGCAGGGAAAAAGCATGAAGAGGAAGGAGCTGCTGAGAGGAACTGTTATGAAGTGACTGCAGCCATCCACTCCCCATCGCACCGGCTCCATTCAGGGTGGCAGTGGGAGACGGCAGAGGAGTCAGGAATGAAGAAGTAAAGTTAAGTCTCGGAGGAGAGGGTGGGGAAGAGGTGAGGTGATGTTTTCATTTTTATGTTTGTTTCTCACTATATGTCTATTTTAATTGACAATAAATTAACTCAGCTTTCCTAAGGTTGAGTCTGTTTTGCCTGCGACAGTAACTGGTAAGCCGTCTCCCTGTCTTTATCTCAGCCCACAAACTTTTTCATCATATTTTCTCCCCCGTCCTGTTGAGGAGGTGGAGTGAGAGAGTGGCTAGGTGTATGTCTGGCAGGAGGACAAGTTTAACCCACCACAGCAATTCTGAGTTTCTCCAGCTAGTAGTGGACCACAGTATACATCGTCATGCTTCTTTGAAAATACAGGCAGACATATATTACGTATTTGTGTCACTCCATTATTATTAGTTTAAAATAGCTAGCGTCTCTACCTAATGCTGCATCTCTGCTTCCTAACATATTTAAGTAACATCTCTTCATTATCCTTTGCCTTTCTGCTCAATTTTTTTTTTCCCTGATCTGTTTAGCTTACCAGTTTCCTACAGTTGATCTCTCCTGGAAAGCAAACATAGTTCTTTCAGACTGGGCCTTCACCAACCGTGCTCACCCAGCAGGTCCAACAGGATTAGTCAGACACACTTATTCCTCATTAGCGATTTTAATAACCCACAGTCATCTTAAATCCAATTATAGTTAATTCTAAATATAGGAATATATATATTTGCCAGATAATTAGAGACAAGTCTCTGTGCACGACATGTCTTACAGTCTTTCAGCTCTCCGTTCAGAAGACTGACAAGTTCCAGTTCCTCTAGCCTCCCTATCAGGGCTATGGTTCATCTTTTCAGCTGTCATTGCCTGAACTGTCATGAGTGAACGTTCTCTGAACTGCTAATATTTCCCTTGACCTTTATCCCTGAAACTTCGTCAAAACAAGCTTTACAGCCTGACTGCAGCCCCACCAGCAGGCCTGCAACAAGGCAATAGTTGCTATTTTTAAATGCTTCTTGTTTATTAGTTTATCTAAATTATCTGTTGTTTTAGGGAAGAAAAAGTTGGCTAGTATCAAGCTAGATTGCAGTGTAAGGCGAACTAGTGGTGAAGACATATCTGTATTTGTATTTAACATTTGTAAATCCATGAGGAACAGTTTCAATTCAGGAGAACAAGGATGCAGAGATATCTGACCTTAAGTTGTCTGAACCATTACAGATAGAGTTTTTAAAAGTATAACTCCTGTTTTTAAACTATAACTCCTGTTCTCTGATATTAGCAAGTAGGCTTTCCCAATTTTTTATGATTTTTAACAAGTTGATTCATCTGCCTTCAGTCCCATATTTATGGATTATTTACTTCTACATGAAACACGCTAACATTCCCATCAAAAATAAGTACATTGAGTTTTACTGATACATTCACATAAAAATTTCTTACTGAATACACTGAAAATTCTCCCTCACTTTTTATTCAGGCCATAAATACATATTTTTTTCCTAGAAGTCTGTTACAAGCCTACCTCATTTCTGAGTTTCTTTGAAGGCATTCCATCCAAAGAAAGCAGAACACTCTCTCCTACAAATCCCTTACCATTTTCCTTGACCTTACACAACTGAGTATCAATCAGCACTAATAGCAATAAGCCTAGAAATAATCATTTAAACAGAAGTGTTGGTTTATTATTCACACTTCTATCACTTCTAAACCCACTTATGATATTAAAGCACCTACAAGACTCCCACCCATCCCACCAATGCTTGGAGTTCTCAAATACTTCCATCAGAATATTAAGAAAGCTATTAATTACAAAGAATCTATTTTTCATTTAATGAGCAACAAGTAAGGTTACATTATTATAAACTCTGCAGAAGTCACTAGTGGATGACTGACAATTCCACAACCTTTTGTTTCTATCTGTTTTTTCAAATGTTTGTTGCTATACACAATGGCAAGCAATTCAATGACAAGGTTATACACATTTACTTGTGTCTTGGTTTTTGGCATTTTTTTTTAAGGTGAAATGAAAACCAGCCATGGCATTGACCTTTCAGAGACACAGATGATATTTTCAAGGATTACATTTTTATGTTAATTCTTATTTGAAGTAATTGCAAAGAAAATAGAATCAAATCAGCCTCTCAGTTTGCTGAAAACATAGCATTACTTGGTGTCCCTTCTGCATATATTTAGAATAGGCATGTCATTTAATACTGAAATATTGATCATCCTTAAAGAGCACTGTATTTATGTTGAGTCTTCTTGAATTTGACAATATGTATTTGAAATTTTTCTTCTTCTTCACAGGTTATTTTCATACAAATGTTGACCTTTGTTTTCCATTTTACAATCTCTAATCCATTTTATGTGCAAAGAAATATCTTAAATAGACTTCCAGTCTAAACTTAAAAGTCTTAATGGACAGCCAGAGTCACTGCGACATCCCTCTTGTCTTCAATAGAGAAACAGGGATTAGTGAAATTCCTGTATCTAGTCATAAAGCCGCATAGCACAGAAAGATCAAAACATTCTTAGTGAACAAAAAGAAAAAGACAGAGACATAAGTATTTCTGCTACCAAAAATGTTAACAACCTAATGTTTTCCCAAAATTAAATCTCTCCAGGATCCTTAGATGGCTTTCAGTAACGTAAGACAAAGAAATAACTACTTTGCAGCTGCAACAGGGTCTGTCTTGGTGGGGAGGGAGGGTGGGGGCAAAGAGAAGCAGTCTAATGTGCTATCAAACCTGTGTGATGGTCTCTTAAATTCCCAGCCATGCTTCAATTAAGGATAAGAAACAAAAACTGAAATCCTAGCAGAAAGAATTTTTACCTGCTCATACTTCCACAATGCATTGATGTAAGAAATGTGAATCAAATTCAGAGTTTAGTTGGTGGGAAAAAAAAGTAAAAACAGTAAATCCAAATGGAAAATTAAAGCTTTCAGTACATTGAAACAAAAATATTTACTGGACATAGATGATTCCTCTAATGATCTGAAGGCTTGTATTCTGCTCTCAAAGCTCTATTGAGCTAAACTGCAAGTGTTCGACTGATAAATTACTCTGGATTTGTTCTACGTTAAGGAGAAAAAGTCTGATCTTTACACTGACTAATTTTGCCCTGTTTGTGGTTGAACACATTTCTAGTGTTTCACTGCTATTAAATTAGTAGGTTTATACTTTCATACTGCTGGACTTACTAATAACACTAAAAAAATCATTACTTACTTAGGGGCAATGGTGACAGTGTTTCCTTTAGGTAATGAGAAATCATCAGCATCTCTTCCTACAACAATAGCATTGTACCTCAAAGTTTTACTGCTTGGGTTTTTCAGACGCACCTATCACAACAATAACAACAAAATCAGCCTGTTATTATTCAATTTTTAGAGTATAAAAGGTGTGTTCTGCAGCTAAGTTCCAAAGTACAAACTAAGGATATCACAAAATAAGAACGTACTTGGAATAAGTAGGTAGATCATTTTTCTTCCTAAGGAGTATAGACTTCCCACAGACTACCCAACCTCAATTTTTCTCAGTACTTTTTTTTGCAGTGTACACTGCACTCCTATTCCTATTAATCTCTTATTCCTCTCTATATTTGATCTCAGATTTGTCAGATTTGTAGATTTTTTTCTGTGC